>APFE031070285.1:30307-121714 GCA_000404065.3 Pinus taeda
CAACAGCATTAATAAACCATACATTAATAAACCATACATTAATATGATTGTATTAGTTTATAAAATTAAATATAAAGAATAGAAAATAATGCCTTCTACCTGTATCAACAATATTTGTACATAGTCTTTCTAACTGCATATCATTAAAATTAGTTATTTTTCTCACTACATAACATTAACATTACTTATTTTTCTCACCACATAACATTAACATTAGTTATTTTATTAACCGAAATTGTCGTATAAGATTTGTAGATGATAAAAGAAAAAATTAAGGGATATAAGATTTGTATGTAGATGATAAAAGCAAATATTAAGGGCCCAGCTGATTTGATCTTAACAATAAGGCTGAGCCAAACAACTCTGGAATAATCGTGGAGACGAACAAGAAAACCAGACCACCAAGATAAACTGCCTCTGGATTAAAAAAAAAATACAATGTTGCAACACTATATTTTAAGTTCTTTACGCAAATTTTCAAAGGAAAATTTTAGACTTAAAGATATTATTGCTACAGCCGTATTTCGTCTGCACGAAATAAACTATTGATGTTGCTTTCATTACATGCTACTACAAGTTTCGAGTTCCCATGTCGTAGGAAAATCTCCGTCAAATAACATGGGCTGCCCTAAAAAATCTCTGTTCATATAATCCTCAAGCTGCAGCGTATAAGATAATTTTTCGTACAGTGCAAATTGTTGATAGTTTTCAAAGTCGTCCTCGAAGTGCCAGTTTCCACCAAGGGATTTAAGATTGCAGTTCTCTGACAAACCATCCGATGTTTCCTTTGGAGATATACATACTTCGTCCTTCAACATCAGAGCAGGGCTCGGGGGAATTCCAAGCTCGTCATCTGAAGCCTCCAGGAGATAACACAGATGATCATCGTCTCGGATGTGGTCCTCGTTGCCGCTATAAATATCAAACGCCACCGAATTCTCCGTGGATTTGAACACGGGACTAGAAGTGCAACCTGTCCCTGCAATCTCTTCCTCCAGGCTTCTCATCACTCCATTTACGAGCTCCTCGCTGGGAGCGCATTCTACCTCATCGTTTGCTAAGGTCTGGTCTAATTGCACTAGTTGAAGAAACTGCTCTCTTTCTCCGCCGTGAAAACGTTTCGGCTCCTGCACGTCAATGTAATCCGACGGAACGTCGGCCTCACCGTAACGTTTTCTGAGTATTTGAGACATGATTGAGAGGTGGCCAAGAGATTCGAACTCAGAACACAACGATGGTGGAGACAGTAGTTCAGCTGCACGGACAACTGCTTTTTCTGTTATTATTGTCGAAAAGGGTTTCAGAGTCGATATGGTCGCTGCAAATGGCCGGAGTGGGTATGATGCACATCTTATACAAGCAAGGCAGGACACCGCGGAATTTATGTATAAAAATAGATGAAATTGGAAGGGCATGAGTGGGAAGGATACTGCAGGCAAGCACGGCTCTGGCCTGCCATCTTCTTCTCTTTAAATATTGGTAAATGACCTGCTTCAAGACAGAGACCCCGATTTTTCAATCAATTGGATCACGATTTTCACATGAGGAGGGAGGTGAGAGATTTACTGAACACCAAACTCAACATTCCAGTGTTCCACCAAACCCAGGATTATATTTAGTGTTTAGCAGCGTGCGTGTACTCTACATTCCTATCGTCGCCCATTTTGATATCTCAACTAACTAATAGTTCTGCCCGGTTTGTAGTACATGAGTCACTGGTTATTTTATTTAGTTTTTTATTTTAAGCAATAAATTAAGCATATTATATATGAATGGTTGATAAGGATATAAAATGATAAAATCGAGAGTTTGTGCTCACAGGAATCCCGTGAGTTGACAATGACCGAAAAACTTTTAAGTATGATATATAATTCAATAAAAGTAAAGAACTAACCACCAATCTTAATCTTTTAAATCGAGGGGATAAAATCGGAAAACATTTTTTTATTAAAAAAATATATCTAGAAAGGTGATGACTTCTTTAAACTTTCACTTTAAAAATTATAATGATTAATTTATTCTGTTGTGGAAAACGATTTATAAATGTTAAAAAAATGCAAAACAAAACATCGCATATTAATATATGTGAAATGTGGTTTTTTGTTATTAGAAAATGTAAGAGGAATTTGGGTCCCGGCAATGGCATAAGGTTTTCTGGTAGGATTCTCATAAATTGAAGGTTTGAAAGATAGGTGCATGTGCTCCAAATTGAAAATCAATAGAGAATATGAACTTGTCATTTATCTGTATAGATAACCGACTGAAATGGCATATTAAAAATAAGTTTATTTAAATTCTTTCAATGAATAAGCATATTAAAAATAAGCTTATTTAAATTATTCTGGAAACGGTCATATCAATGACAATCACTGTGATCGTGATTTGAAATTTCAGGCTATCAGGATGCGGTGCCGCTGGGTCCAAATTTGATTTGACATTATTTTGGTATTTATCATTAGTTTTAAATTTATATGCTTTGCTATTTGGTATTCGTATTGATTAATTTTTTTTAGAAATTTATTATAATTGAATCGAAAAAATTATTATTTATTTAAAATAAATATATAATTTTAGTTAATTTTGTAATTGATCTGTTTATTATTGATTATTTTTCAAATATTGATTGGACCATAATTTCGAAGGTCATATTGTAGCCTTTGTGCCATTTGATAAGTGTTTCCGGTTCTTTTTCTATACTTATTTTTATTTAATATTGAATAAATATAAATTAATACATTATTATTAGTTAATTTTAGCAATTGATTTGTTTACCATTGATTATTTTTCAAATATTTGATTGGACAATAACCTTGAAGGTCTTATTCCTTTGTGTCATTAGATAAGTGCCTCATATTTAAAAAATCATAAGACTTTTCATGTTTGAAAATAAACAATTTTGTGTTTATATATAATTTTTTAAGGAATCTAAAAATAATTATCTATAATATATAATATATATATAAACATGGCTTGGTTACATCCAACAACAATTTAGAATATAAATGGTTACCCTAACCATTTGGATGCAGATTTTCCACTTCATATATCAATTTGTAATTTTTCTAAAAACATAACATCAGCTTAATGGTAGGGACTACCCTACCCTATAACACTTGTTATTTAAGGGAAGTGATAACAATTGAAATGATACATTGGGTTTTAACTTATTAATCAATTTTGCTACATCTATTGAAGACAATATATTTATAATATTTCTAAGAAGGTGAGTATCCAATATAATAATCACTAATACTCCATGTAATGATTTTTTTAGGAATAATCATGAGATAAACTAAATTGATTATTAAGAATAATAAATTGATTATTAAGAATAATAAGTATTTAGAATTGATTATTCTAAAATTAGTTAGACATTATTAATTTTAAGGCTTGGTTGATGTTTGGATTTTCTTATAAATTGTAACTCAATTTTGAGTAATATGGTCTATGAGTGTTTTTTGTTTGTGAGATTGATTAGTCTCTACATGTTTATTGTTTATATTGCTATTTGAGATAGAGATAGAGAGGGTGTAAGGTCATTCGTGATTTGTTGAGGAAAAACATACGTTTTGTTGACGAATCACATATCTGTGAGAGAGCATGGAGGGGTTATGTCTGCTACAGTAGATCATTGTCATTGTAAACTGAGTGAGTGAAGCCACCAAGGAATTCATTTGCCATAAACAACTTGGTTCTGCATTGAGCTAACTACATACCAGAGTACCCCTACATTAGAGTTGCACTAAGTCTATTGAGCGTTATATAAGGTTCCATGAGATTACTGTAGAGGGTGTTCATAGTGCATAGGTGTTGTGAAATTGTTTTGAAATGAGGGCTATGACACCACTATGAAGTAGATCCATGCAGATGTTGTAAATTTTGAGTGGAGTTGTATATATTTTGTGTGGTATGTGGAATTGGGTGTAGACTATTATGTGGAGCTATTCTTTAGCCTTCATATCCCATAGAAATAAATTGACAACCTTTCCTAGTTTATATATCTTTTTCCTATATTATGTCATTACATTGTAAGCACTATGTATTTATAAACACATATTGACATTATGATGATGACCTTGTGATCGTTTCACCATCTATCCATCTATGTCTTTTTAGTTGATAAATCCTCCATCTCCTATTTGAGGAACGTGGCTGTAGCAGCTGGAGAGATAGCAACAGATCCAAATCTAGAAGCAGAGGTAACCGGTTGGGATATTGAGAGGAGGATGGGTTAGTAGCCTGCTATAAGGAGGTTCAAGATGGAGGAAACCATAGACTTTAGATTGCTAGAGAATTGGATTATAGAGGCTTGACATTATGAATGTGAGGATGGATGTACGCAAATGGAACGTTGTTTGAACTAAGTCAATCACAATGTTGAATAAAGGAGTGTGGATTACATAGTGTAACACTAGCAATATGAGCTTGCGTGAAGGAAAAGTGAATTTGTAACCTATTGTAATTTGTGTAGTGCATCAAAGACCACTTGAAGGTAATTTGTCCATTCGAATTTATTCGGAAATATTTTTAGTTTGACTCGAAATGTTAAATCCATTGGTGGAATTCTATCTAAATGAGTAACAAAGTAAGATAGTAAAAAATATGCAAACTAGAAATTTAAGATGCAGACATTAATGGAAACCTATAATGTCTCATCAATTGCATATAGTAATAGAGCTAGGCTAAAAACCTTAGCAACTACAAAAATGTCAATTAACATTGGAGTCATGAGAAATGATGGAAAATGTGCTACTAAGGATGTCCATATAGGACAACATCAAGCAATGTGTTGAAACACACTTTTATAATGTATATTCTTTTTTTTATGTGGGTATTCATGCAGAGTGTGTATTGAAACACACTTTTTTAATTTATATTCATTTTTTTTTACGTGGGTGTTCTCAAAACCATGTAGAGTGGATACTCGTTGGATGTGGAATTTAATTCTACATCCAATGGATGTATATACTTGAAATTTGAGTAAATCTATAAGAAGATAAGTGAAAAGTGCAGTAAAAAAAGTAGTTTCCTTTCATTTTCTTTACAAATTCGTAACTATTATTATATTATTTTAACTATTTTTTTATTATTTATCTTAAGAATCCCATATTAGACATCAGGATTCCCCTAATGTTTTGTAGAATTGAAAGACAACACAAATTTTATGGAGAAAGAAAGGACCCAAGGGCATTTAGAAGAGGAGAAACAAACCCAAAGAGGACCACCAACCCTACTAATTTTTTAGTATGCTTAAGATGCATGAACATGCTAGAAAATAATCTCACCTTGCAGGTATCTAAAAGGGTTCTAGTATGAGTTGACTCACAATCAGTTGCACTAAAAACCATTCCATCATAGGGTTCACATCACTAACCACGATAATTAATCAACGCTATAACTTGAAACCAAACTCTTTGATTATCTAACTTGAGCCATTTGAGACTAACGTGAGAACCATGTCCATGCAAGGATTGAGAAGAAATAATGATGAAATTTTTGGCCAATGCTTTCCCTAGGTCAAATGGGAAGGCATGTCACTTAGTCCAAAAATCTCTAACAAATCTCCCAAACCTCGTTTGGATTGCAATATCTCCCTTCAATTTCTAATTAAGCAAGAAACATGACGATATAAGCTTCTACTTCCACCATATATATATCCCACATCCTCTCAAGCAGAGAATGCTAATCTATTCATTTCCATTTCTTGTATTCTTTGTACCACATATGGTGGCTAAAGGCACTAGATTGATTATTCTATGCTTTCATTTACCACCCCCTTGAATCAGATGGAATGTTGAGTTAATGTAAATTTGCATCAACACCTTGCAATACCAAGGTCATTGTTGATTTCCAATATGATCCTAAGTACCCCCATTTTCCAACCTTTTTTTAATACTATAATATATATATTTTTTGTATCTGCTAACCATCATTAGGGAAGAATCAATGGCTTAAGTTGGCCATTAGTATGTAACTCTCCCACCTTCAATTTACAACCATCGATGGCAATATTGTTAGCTTGATCATTCTAGTCTTGTAGGACATGGAAGAATTTTTTGAAGGGAAGGATTTTGTCATTTCCCAAACTCATTTCATAATATTTTCTAGATACTTTTCTTTAGATAGCTGGCTAGATGAAAATCAAGGAGTGAATCTCCCAAGATTGTGAGCTCTTACTCCTACTTTTCTTTCACTATCAAAAGAGATTGATAAAGGCCATGAATCTCTTCCTGATTGTTAGTCATGTGACCATGTCCCCATGCACATCTGAAAACCTTTTCATCCTTGGAGTTATAAAGAGCCCCTCCCCTTTCTTCTACCCCTTTGTGATGAAAATTAAGGAAATGGCTTTCAACTAAAAACATAATTCTAAAATAATTGTTAGGGCCACCTATAAATTTACATAGTGACCATTTGAAAGAAAATACACACACAAATGTTCCTATGATATAATTTCCTCTTTGCGGGTTTCTTCTCTAACTTATTCATATTCCTTGCTTTGTATTTTGCTATTATAACAAAATATCAAGTATCCTTGTTTTTGTTAAATTCCATTTACAACCTTTTTTGGATTCCTACCTATTTGAATCTTGACAAACTATATATCCCTAGTCTTTTCACTTACAAATCCCTCTAATGTCATCTACAAATCCTTAAAAAATATACATCTTGACAAAATTTGTATCCCTAGTCTTGTCACTTCACAAATCCCACTAATTTCATATAAAACTCTTGAAATAATCTATATCTTTACAAACTTTGAATCTCAGTGCCATCACTTGACAATTCTCAGAATTTTCATGTATGTTATTTGAGAGTTCTATCATTTAGGGTTCTACCAACCAAGGAATATACCACAAAGAATCCTAAAAAATAAAGCTAAAATCTCAATATCAATGTAGTTAATTGATTTCCACCAATGGAAATTATGAGAGGGGACTAGACAACTAAAAATTATGTTAACAAAGCCATTTTCAACCAGGAGAACTTTGGAATTGACTCTTGTTTCTCGAGGCTAGTTACATTAATTAACTATGCATATAACCTATGTTAGAAATATCTCCCAATCACAACCCCAAAATTGGCTCATATACTAAGGGGTCATGCTAAAAGCCCCTAATCCTTAAATTTTCAAATTAGTCTAAACCAAGAGAAGACATTTCCCAAAAGTAAAAACTTCCACTAAGTTATATGACTGGACCCAAAGGGTTAAAACTAGTTGTAACCGGGTAAAATACTCAACGAATACATCTAAAGGCTTACTAACCTTTAATATACCATGAACCAAATTCAAATAATTCCCTCTCCTAGCTACTTCTTAAAAAAAGCACAAAGAGATGACCAAATTCAAAATTCACCCAATAGAGTGAACCTTTACTTACTTCACTAGACTATATCCTTACACTACTACTTCAACATTCACAACAGAGAGGCCAAAATTTAGGATTATATCTAGAGGAAACAAATTCCCCTCAACAAAGAGGAACCTTTATTTCTTCTCATCGTCAAAGAAGGATGCAACCTTATCAATTGTTCCATCCCACATATGGAAATTAATGTGAAGAACCTTGGAGATAAATTTAACTTATACCTTATACTTCAAAACATTCGACCTCCTACATTCATCACAGGGAATCCATTTCGAGAGAATAGTTATGTATACAAATTCCACACATAAATAAACTAATAGCAAATATAAAGGAATATTTAAACATCATTTAACTCATCGTCAATATATTTTTCAGTAAACTAACATAGTAATTTCTAGGAAAACTCTAAATAATAGTCATTTAATTAAGATTTGTTGGAAACTAAAAATGGAGATCCACTCTCCACCCAACGACATGCTTAGTTGTACTATAAATTTCTTGGATTTGGCTACTCCTAAGCTAGATTCAATGCCTTGAGATAAAGACTCATTCAGGTAATATTAGGGATTTAAAAAAGATAGAGAATATGAAAGATACTCTCCTTAATACATAGCAATTTAGTATGCTTCTTTTAAGTAACTAATCTAGGTATTGTTGTCTCTCATTGTATTGCCACAGTAGGCTTACACAACATAAAAGGGAGCCTTCTCTTATCCACCAATCCCTTGCTACTTCCCCTTTCTTAGTTCTTTTCATGCGTGGTTTTAATAAAATTTCTCAAAAATTCTTTATGTTCGTCTAGTTTATACTTAAGGCTTCAAAAATAATTTCCCTTGTCAATTAAGTAATCCAAAACTCCACGTGGGTTGTTACATCTCAAAAGGAATTTTCTCTCACCTTTTATTTAGACTCATTTTCGTAGAACCCATTTTTGGTTCTGGTTCAATCCATGGGTTACTTACGTTCACTTGCACTCCTCTCTTTCAGTAATATACCACACAATCTATAATAATTTTCCATTTAATCAATCACCATCCTCTACCTAACACTGCATGGTCTCTTCTTGGCTATGTGATTGATTCCTAGGGCTCTAGATGTGTACATAACCATATCATTATAGGAGTCTCATAGTTCTCCCAATTTTCGTATAATTGTTTGTAGTTGGGTACTTCATGTTTTTCCAAATAAAAAATCTAAACACTAAATTTAAGGTGAATAGGAAACTCCCCTTTCCCCCTCACAACTTCCCTTGCGAATTGAGATTGATTTTGCCTTCTCTATTCTTCAATTTTGGGGAATATATTAAATAAAATGTATATTACATCAATTAAATTCTGTTAAGATGTTTACATTGGGTATTTCCAAAATCACATGTTAAATACAATTACAAAACTATATGTTTAAAAAGGGTCATTACATAGTGAAGCTAATCAACATTACATATATAGAGGTTTTATGGAAATTGCAAGATTTTACACATCGGCGACAAGATACAAATAGTGTGTTAGGAGTCAAATGCATTGGAAATTAAAACCTTACCATTGATCATCATGTCATCAATCAATCGAAGGAAAATAAAACTTTGGGTTCAAGAATGTCACATAATAGTTCCAAAGGATGCTTGTAGGTGATTGTCATTGGCTCAATCAACATTCATAATTATAATAAAATTCTAAATTTCATAATTGTATTATTTTTCTAGGCTATTGCTAATGTTTAAGCCATTATGACATAACAGTAAACCTAGGAATTAGAAAATCAATGATGAGATATACTTAGTGATGCAACTAATTGAATTTTAGTGTTGTTTTTATGCCTAAAAGTGATTATTATTGACATTATATGCCACAATCGTATCTTAAACCAACCATAATAAAAATAGAGAACATAAATGCACCACAAAAAATATACTTTTACCTTTAAAACCTAAACAAAAAACCGTAATTCAAAGTGGTAATATTTATCCTAAGAAAATCACTACAAATGGTGAGCTATATAGTATTGAAAAAATTGTTTGGGTATTATTATTCACCGTTGTCATCTTTGTATATTTATTCTTCTTAGGTAGTTCATTCTTTTTCTATCACCCTTCTTCTTCCCAAGCTTCATTATTTACCATCTCTATTCATTATTATTTTGCATCAAGTAAAATTCCTCATTATAGAGCTACCATTTAATGACAATCAACAAGATGATTTATTTCATCTTCATCATGCCTTTTTTCTTTGGTGTTAAGGTTAACTGATGAATTCAAAATTTTACTTTTGAAATTAAATTTTTATGAAGTTTTCAAAAGACTTTTATTTCGAATCATTCATCTACTCATCCATCCTTTCATTCCAACATTGTCCAAACACTGATATCAAGTTGTAGACCTTCTTCACATAAAGCATCTTCTTCAATCTTAAGCTCTCTATAAACATAATAAGAAGAAATATAAGTAAAAACATATGACTTTGTCTTCAAATATTAAACTCGGAAAAAAATTATCCATCATCAAACACCCCCTCATCTAGTATAGAACCACCATAAAATCATGAAAGTTCTATAGTTTGAAAATCCCCTTCTTAGCACATCCTTTTATGCGAAGTTTCAAAGTAACATGGTCAACATAATTGTTATTAGCACCCTGAAACACATGCCTTGAACCTATAGAAATGAGTGTCATTTGGATAAATGGTTACTTCTATCCCATAGCAAGGATAATTTCCTTAACAAACTCCATGTAAATAACCTCGAGTGCTAGTGTTATGTATAGGTTCATGAGAAATTTACCTTTGGGATGTGATATTTGGGCGGAGTTATAACTATAAATAATTGATTTTATTTGGGAGGCCCATTTGAAAGGAATATATCTTTCCTCAAAGATGTATATGTTCATAGAAACAAAAATCCTCCAAGCTACTATGAGAAGAAAGTCATTGGATTCTTTAGTATTGGATTCATTTACAATATTTCAAAGCAATTTTCTATTGACTCTTACTAGTTTTCTCTAGCACATTGAAACTATCCATTCATTCAGGTATTGTATAATATATCCATGATAGATTAGAAGATGTTGTACTTTTTGCTTCCTCCACTTAGATAAATAGAATCTAATGGGCCCTCTCCTATTTCTCTTCTATAGTACTTCCAAATTAATGGCCTTGTTTAATATATTTAAAAACATAAGAGTTCCTTGTTTAGGAGGGAATTGGATCCTTCATTATGGTTTCCACCACCCTTTGATATCCTATAGTGTCTCAATGATGATGATAACTTCATATCCTAATCTAGGAGTATAAAAATTCATAAAGTTGGATTTTTAGACTATACGAACTCATCCTCTACCTCCTTATTTCTCATGTATTCACCTTAAGTTTCACTATGCTCCTCACATAGTTCCCCTTCAATACCATCTAAAGAAATTATGCTTTTTTTCCATTCTTGATGCTTGATAGAAAATATTTCTTGACATATTTATTTTCCTTAAATAGAAGCAACCAAGTTTCTAGGATGCTTATAGATTTAACACTTCCCACCAAAGTATTGGATTCTCTAGTTACCCTTTCACGATTGACTATCTTCAATGTCAACCAATTCCCAACTAAAGAGGAAGCTCTAGTACAATATATTTCCTAGCTACATATATGTTATGATTATCTCTAGAAGGTCTTGTAAGATGATATTCTACTCTTTCAAGTGCATTACCCTCCATAAGCACATGCATCAAAAAATAATTGTAGGAAAACTTGGCTCCAAGTTTTCATCTTCTCCACTATCAATATGCTCTAAAAGTTGTACTTCAAGATGCAAAAATAAATTGGTTTAGGAAAGAGCATGGGAAGACAATTTATATGACAAGTGAGATAAAGAAATTTGTGTCAATACCTACCTCTTAAGAATGCTAGAAAAATATTAATTCTTTGTAATTTAAAATATAACTATTATTTATTTCTTTTATCACATGATTTATTAAATTTTAAGAATTTTTTTGTTGATTTTTTTTTTTAATATGCATATATTTAATTGTGGATGTCATTTTAGGAGCTAAAGGAAAAACAAAATAATTCTAATGCTTGTAAAACTATTTCTATTAAATAAAAAAATGTGCCTAACAATTTTTAGCCTAAAAGGAGATTTAACATACCAAGAAAAAGTGGAGTTACATAATTGTACAATTTTTTGTTGTTGTAAGTGACACTATTGTTGGCACAAGTTGCAAAGAACAACTAGCTTGCAAATAGTTTTTTTAATACAATGGTGTAAAATATAAAATTAAAGCAAGCTATTTTTACTCTCTTTAGAGCAAATTTTAGTGTTTTATTGCGCCTGTCTACCTAGTTCCCATGTTTTTCTATTTATATCTATGAATCTTGAATACGAGTGGGACAAACATTTGATGATTTATCATATGAAAGCATGTTTGATGGTAAACTAGTTCAAATGGTACCAAAGATATAAGAAGGGAACATATTTGGGATATTAAAATATTCGAGATACAATTTGGAAAATATGTCCAAGCATATACTCAAACATGAAAAATTTGATAGCAGTGAAATATATTACTATCTAAATGATAAAACAATAATAACATTATGATTTTTTTTTGTAATTTATAGTTAAGAGTATGAGTGAGACATCAATAATGGTGCACCATATTTTAAGTGACTTAATTATTTATGTTCCTAAACACTTTAAACCTCCAAAAATCTATCACATTTACATAAGTTTTTCTGCTAGCTCTCTAATTTTCCTTGAAATGTGATGAATCTAAAATAGTATATGTCAAATACAAACTGACAAATTGTCCAAAACAATTTATTTTTAATCATAAACCCATTAATAAACATTAAATAAATGAAAAACTGAAAATATTGTTTTGAAATTAATGTAACTTAGCTTATTTTTAATTTAAAAATCCATAAATCTAAATTAAATAAAAATTAAATTTGAAAACGTTAATTTCAATTAGATGTAGTTTTAAGCTTGAAAATATCCTTTTTATTTCAAAATACACCACAATTATTTTAAAAAATAGTTTTAAATATATATAATATTCATAATGATTTAACATCAAGAACTTTTATTGAAACTAAAAACTAATCCCTTATTAGACAATGTCCATTAGGTCCATTGAATTTTTATTATATTGGGATGTCCACTTAGAAATGAAAATTATGGAATCTTTTTCCATGTTAAAAATTGCAAAAAATAGGTTTTTAATATTTCAAAATAAATAATTGTTATATTATAATTATGATTTCATTGAAAGAAGTGAAATACATTTTTTCTTTTTTCCTGTGGAGAAAATTCGTAATTTCTATTGATATATAAGAAATTACATTTTGTAGATGCCAAGGCATATGCATGTGGAGGCAAGATATAAAAGCATAACAGTTGTATCTCCACGCAGGGAGTCTGTTATCAGCTATATTGTGTCTCCAAAATTGTGTTGTCTCTGCGCAGAGAGAGAAAAACTATATACCAGATACCAAAACTGTATGTCCCAAGTCATATATATGAACCACTAAAGTGGTTACTAGAAACCATAATTTATATAATATGAACAAAAAAGATATTTGGGCTTATAGCCAGATTTGACCAAGTTCCATAAAGGGTTTGTGATAGTATTGGTGGAAGGACCCATCAATTTCCTCCTGAATCAACCAGTCGTTGCCTTGTCTATGCGCTGCCTCTTTTGAAAGTTGATCTGCCCCCGTGTTTTTCTACCTGTAAATGTGGCGACAGACAAAGGAATCAAAAGAGGATATCAATCTTTGAGCTTCTTCTAGTATATAACTCAAAGAAAATGCATTGCAATGGGATGCATTATTGAGCCAATTACAAACGATTTTGAAGTCACCAAATAACTGTAAATGACTGCAGTGTTGTTCCAAAGCAAAATGAATGATATGTTTAGCAGTACAGAGTTTAGCATAATTATTAGTGGCCCTGCTGAGATTGATTTGAATCTTATAGCAGTGAGATTCATTTAGGTAAACGATGGCTCCTCCACCACATCCTGTCTCCTGTGCGAATCCATCAAAATATGCCCACAGTTTTGATTTGTCTATGGTTTCAAGAATGATGGTATGGGGAAGGGAGTTGGTGTCCTCCTCAGGAAGAAGATCAAAATCAGCGATAGTATGGAGTATAATGGTTGGCCAATGAGGGGCTTTGAGGCTGAAAATAGAAAGGTTTCTAGCAATCCAAATAGACAAGCAGGCTAGAAGGGGCATGTTCCTGGCTTTTCCAAAATGGTTTTGACACCAAGAACTCCACGCATTCAGAATGTTGTGCCCTTGCCAGGCTTTTAGGGAAGGATAGTGTGGAGAGATGAAATTCCAATAATATTTTGAGGATGGGAAATGTAGGAAGAGGTGATCAATACTCTCTTCATCATTGCGACACAAATGACACCAAAAAGGGTTATGAAAGGATCTTTTCATCATATTAGACCCTGTAGGGATCTTGTCAAATAGTATGTTCCATAGCAGTAGACGGGTACGGGGGGGCACCTTAAGCTTCTAGAGTAATCTCCAAGCCAGGTTGATGTTCTGAGGCTTGTAATGTTCCATAAGTCTGATGTAGCCCTCTTTTGGAGACTATGTATCGTGTTTAGCGAATACCCAAATAAGCTCGTTTGGTTCATCAGTCAAACATATATGTGCATGTGTAAGCGCTTCGGTATATTCTTGCCAATCCAGTCACCAATGTTCGGGGATGTCCAATTCCTGTGCCGATTTCCAATCCTGTTGAAGAAAGGTGGAATTATTCCTATCACCAATGTGTTTAATGTGGGTGATGCCCCTATTGTTAAGGTACCTAATCAAGTCTGCTGGCAGTCTGTGTGCATTTCCACAGCCAGCACATGGATCTGTGCCAATACGTACAACATTTCCTTCATTTATTCTCCATGTGATACCTTCTCGAAGAAGTGGTAATGCATTCATAACCGCCTTCCAAATATTGGAGATGTTATTGGTGGTTCCATGTAGCTGTCTGAACCAGTCCATCAAATTCATGGGCCAAATGTATTTCACTTGTGCAACCCGAGACCAGAGACTGTTGGAAGTGATAAGGTGCCAACCAAGCTTTGCTTCCAGGGCTTTCGAAAATAGATCAAGTCTTTTAATGCCCCATCCTCCCCATCTCTTTGGTATTGCAATTCTGTCCCATTTTACCCAAGCAAAGATTCTACTCGGTTGATTGCCCTTCCATAAGAATCTGCAGCATATACTTTGGAGTGTGTTCAGAATACCTTTCGGTATCCATGCTAGGGTCATCCAGAAAACAGGAGTGGCCTTGATCACAACTTTAGTAAGGACTAGTCTACCAGCACGGGATAGATATTTATGGTACCAAACCTGTAGGCGCTTTTCCACTTTAGCAATGAGTGACGTCCAATCTGCTATCCTGTATCCTAGGGGCTTGAGCCTGAAGCTGAGGTATTTTAGACCATCTTCTAGATTCAAAGGGGTGAAGGGGAAGCACTGTGAGGTGAATATGATCTCATGCTGAGAGCATCTGAAAGTAGTAATCGTGGATTTCCTGTCGTTCACTATCATCCAAGTTGCCTGTTGAAAAAGTTTGAAAATATTCTATAGGACTGTGGTGTCTCCAATGCTGCCATTTAAGAAAATGAGAACGTCATCAATGAACAATATATGGGTCAAGTAAAAATTCTCTGAGATATTTATGCCAACCAATTGATTTCTATTACGGGCAGCGATTATTGATCTACTTAATCCTTACATGGTAAGTAAAAATAGGAGGGGGGAGAGAGGACATCCCTACCTGAGTCCTCTCTCCGATAGGAAGAAGGATGTGGTTTCCCCATTTAATAAAACGTTGTAAGATACATCCTTGATGCAACAGATTATCCACTTGATATATACATAAGGAAAACCCAAGTGGGTCAATAGTAATCTAATGTAGAGCTAATTTTCTCTATCAAAGGCCTTCGAGAGGTCCACCTTCAATATCATACCTTTCTGCTTCTTCATCTGCATAGTGTGTAGGAGTTCCTGAGGAGTGGAAATCACCTCATGTATCTGTCTATGTTGAAGAAAAGCAAACTGCTCTAAGGATATATGTCTAGACAGGATTGGCTTCAGACGATTTGCAATGCTCTTTGCAATAATATTGTACAGATAGTTGCAAAGGGAGATGGGATGGAAGTCATTGAAAGAGGAAGCGAAATCAGATTTCGGGATAAGGGCAATGAAGGTGGATTTGATTACCGAGGATAATTTTCCACTTCTTCTACAGTCCTCCACAATCTTAAGTAGATCATCCCCCAGGATAACAAAGAAAGCAATATAGAATTCAATGGTCCATCCATCAAGTCCAGGGCTCTTATCTTTCTTGAACAATTTTATAGCTGCTTCAAGTTCTTCCTTCGTCACTTCCATCATCAGATTCTCCGAGTCTTCCTACTGTACAAACCAGGGAAAAATTTATGCAACCCTCATGATTTCCAATATATTCACATGTTTAGCCGCCTTGTAGATGTTTCTGAAGTTCTCATTGGCTAATCTAGCCAAGTCTTGTTGTGTAGTTATTGATTGTCCCTATTCATTGTGAATCTCCCAAATAGTATTTATAGCTTTTCTTCCATTGGAAAATTTATGGAAGAACTTAGTATTGGATTCCCTTCAGTAAGCCAGGTTGCCTGCTTCTGAGTCTCCAGCTCTCCTCCCTTTCTTTCAGGATTTGGGAACGCTTCGAGACAAGGGAGGTATATAGGTATTTGTTTTCCTGTGTTTGGAAGGTGGCATTAGATGTGTCCTCAAATGAGGCAATGGCTCGTTCTGCCTCCCTCAAAAAATTGTCATCATTTTTCCGTTTGTGATGTGCCTAGATTCTAGAAATCCTCTTAATTTCTGTCAATTTTCTGATGAAGCCAACAGTATGATCCTTGCGATCCATAATAGGGTTGGATTGCCAAAAATTGGAAACCAGTTGTATATAAGATGGATCCTTGAGCCAAGAGGCATTGAACTTGAAGGGGCTTTTAATCCTCTGGTTTGTATCCGCCAACTCCAAAAATATTGGCCGATGATCAAAGATACCTCCGGTACCAACCCACTGTCTAATACGTGGATGAGAATTTAAGAAAGCTTCTTTGATGAGAAACCTGTCTAGTCTCCATGCAAGGTTGTGGTCACCACTGTGGTTGTTAGACCAAGTACTGTATCATCGTAGATGGAATGTCTACCCACTGATGCTCCTCAAGTAAGGTAGAGATAGTGTCAATGAGGCCATCAACTTGAGCCAAGTGACCCCAGGATTCATTGAATCCCAATGAAAAATTCAAATCCCCTCCCAGTATGATATTGTCAGCCTGCAAGAGATCAGAGTCGAGGAGGGACCCCCAAAATGTCGCCCTGTCCACGCATGGACAATATACATTCATAATTCAGATCTCAGATTCAAGTGAGCGGGCAAAAATGTCCATGCCTATGAAACCTCTGCCGCCCCATAAGTTCCTGAGCTCCATAGACTTATTGCAGAAACCTATAGCAATACCTCCAGATGTCACGGATGCATCCAAGGCATGGAAGGTCCAGTTTGGCAGCCAAGTATTAAGAGTAGAAATAAGAGCAACATCCGAGCATAGGGTTTCTTGTAAGAATATAATGTCCAACTGGGATGATGTGAGCAGTCTCCTGAGAGCTAGCTTTTTGGGTGGGCTAGCAAACCCTCTGCAGTTAAAGGATAAGAACTTCATGGATGGTGAGGCTGAGGGCCATTCCTAGATCTAAGGGCCCTGACAATGGTTTGTTGTCGCCCGAGGGCAACTTCTTCACCCACAGTGTGTTTGGATTTAGTGAGCTGTGATGGGCGACCCCTGGATGATTTAAGGGAGGAAGGGGGAATGACAGGGTCTAGACCAATCACATCAAAACCCCTATCCTTCGATCTGGAGCGGAGAGGGTACTGGGGGGATACAGGGGGGAAGAAGAGGGGAGAGATGGAAGGGAGGATGAACTCAGAGATGGGAGGCTGGGGGCAGTAATAGGAGGGGGAAGTGGGAGGGAGCAATTGAGGGAGGAGGGGGGGATAAACCCCTGGGATCTCAAGATATATGAAGAGATCGAGGATGAAGTAATAGGGGGGGAAGTACCCATACATGAATGGGATGCATTATGATTCGAAAATCCAGATACAGGAGAAGTGAGAGTGGAAGATGTAAATAACATACCCGATGATGAGATGATCTCCTTCACTAGACTGGAGCAAGCTGGAGGAGGAGGCGAGGGAGTGACAGTAGGACCCTTGTCGGATGCCTCTTTATCAGATGTACCCCGGGGTCCCCTGCATCTTTATCATGTTATCTGGTTCAGCGTCTACAACCCACCACGTAGAGTTTCCACTGGGCTACTCAGTCTCCAATCTTTGATCAGTGCCCCTGTTCTTATGCAAGAGAGAGAAATCCTTGTACAAGTGCCCTACTTTGTGGCATCTGCAGCAACGATACGGGATGCCTTTGTAGTCAATGATCTGCTTGCGGGAAGTGTCCCTCCACTTTATAGTAATGTACTCCTGTAAGCCTCCTCGAGTGTCAAGGTTTATTAATATATGAGCATATGCCATCATACCCATGTACAGATAGGACTTATCATATTCCATGTAGGTGCCAATAGCGTTGCCAATCCTCCTGAAGATGTCTTCAGACCAGTATTGTAATGGGAGACCTGGGAGATGAATCCACACTGTTCCTATGTTAATTTTCTCAGTCTCTGGATCAAAGAGAGGCGTCCATCATTTCAGGAGTACCGGGGCATGTCCGAAATGCCAGTAGGAGGATAAGACCCAATTTGTGTGATTGGCACGAGCAAATATCAATGTGAACCATCCCCTCACAAAGTCTGCACGAAGGGGATATCCACTAGATGGTGACCCCACACCTCTATTGCACAGGTCTTCAAATGAGCAGCCGTGTAGTTTCGGCCCCTGATGCGACCGACCAAGACCCTATCAGCGAAATCCATAGTCTCTCCCCACTGAATGTCCCCTTCTAATCTCAGGAATATATCGTCCACCTTTGATTTGAAGCACTTATACTTCTTCTTAGCCCCCTAAGGACGAGGCAGATGTTGTGCCCGACCAGGAAGAGCGTCTGAATGAACAGCAGGAGGGTTAGGGTTTGTCGAGGAGGGAGAGAGACTACCAAAAGAGGTAGGTAAAGTACTGGCAAGAGGTGGGACGGCGGAAAAACAGCCAGAAGGAGGAGCGAAAGAGACCTGAGGGTTTATACCGGCAATACCCACAGTTACCAGTGGAGGAGTAATCTGCCGTGTCTGAGCTTCTAATACCAAGGGGCAAACCCAGGTTTAGGTTTTATGCAGTCCGAGACAAAACCAAGGGAGGTCGAGGAAGCCGGGGGGGAAGACAGCACTTGCCAGGTAGGAGGGTCATCCAACAGGACCACAGGATGCGACCGTGACGGTTCCGCCAAAGAATAACCAGAGTTATACAAGCCAACCGAAGTGTGAAATGAGGAGCACCAGATGGATACCCCATCCAGTGGGTCTTCAGAATAGTCCACGGCATCAATGTCGTCCATGTTGACAGCTGCTTCTTGGAACGGAGGACACCTCGAAACTGCAGGAAAAAATGGAGAAATGCCAAGACCCCGACCGGACCGCCAAGATACAGGAGCATACCGTAGATAGAGACGGTTGGTTAGCGAAACAACAATAACCCCCCAAAGGCCCGGCAAGTCAAAACCCCAGGTAAGTGAAAAACGCAGCAGGGGGATGGAGATAAACAAAATCGCGACAGTAAAGACATCAATCAGGTTTACAGTGGCCTTCCATGGTTAATTGCTGAAGCCTGCAGTGACCAGAAACCCTAACCGTAACCCTCCAAGTGAAATACATTTTATAAACATTATTTTTTGAATTTTATACTTAAAAAAATGAAATATTATTATGAAATTTTGCAATTTCTTTATAATAGACTTTTCATGAAGAGTGTTAAGTTCTTACAACGTGACTTATGAATATTAATCTTAGAGTAATATATACATTGTAAGGTAGGTATTTTTTTCCTATATAGTTTACAAACCTTGTAAATTGATATATATATTTCAAGGAAGGTTTTTGTTTTTGTTTTTTTTTTTATTTTCGTTCATGGACTATAAAGATCAATGACCACCGCATTCATAAAATATTTTTACTATGCAGATCTATCCAAAGGGGTCACTACATGCTGACTTAACCATGGAACCTAACCCTAAGGGTGTTAAAATAATTGAATTTGTGACCTCTCAATAATAAATGTGCTTTAAGAATGAGGACTTGACCAACCGAGGTAACCCTTGGGACTAGCTCTACCTCTAGAGATAAGTGACCACTATGTCCACAAAATGTTTGTACCAAGTAGATCCACACGATGGGATCATTTCATGTCGACTCAACCATGGAGCCTGACCCAAATGGTGTCAAGAGAATTGAATCTACGACCTCTCAATAGCAAACCACTGCTTTAGCAACAAAGACTTGACCAAGTGAGCTAACCCTTGGGTTGAATCTAGCACCAAAGGTTGATGACCACTATGACCATGGAGTGTTTATGCTGGGAAAATCCACTCAAAGGGATCACTTCCTATCCACTTAACCATGTAGCTTGACCCCGAGGGTGTCAACAAAATTGAATCCATGACCCTTGAAAAGCAAAGATGCTTTAACAATGGGGACTCAACAAATTGACCTAACGCTTGGGGCTACATTCCAAGGAATTTCTATTTAAATATGTTATCATTTAGTGATATTGCACTTGTGTTTACTCTTGGTTCAAAATGTGGAACAAAAACCTCACTTCATATGGTATTCTTAGCACTTTTACCTCTACATCTCATTTTTAGTATGCTTGACTTATGCAATGAATCGCAATGTAGCAAAGTTGCTTGAAAACTACTTCTTAAATAATTAGTTAGAAAATGCTTAAAGAATTCATAAGTTAGGGGGTTGGTAACTTTGATAAAAAAAAATAGATACCTATATTTGACCATTGTTTAACATGTTTGACTATATTTAGTCATAATAGTTATGGATTTAAATTTTTAGTGATTAGGACAATATTCCATCCAACTTAGATTTAAAAAAAAATTAACTAAATTTTGCTTCATATTAATAACGTAGAACCACACTCAATTGAACTATTTTGCCGTAAAAAAATTAAAAATACACAATAAAAACATTTAAAAATACACAGTCAGAAGAAGGTCCTATATTATGATGATGGAATATCCAAACACATGCAAGCTTAACATCATTAACAACGACAATGGTGAAGACAATATATTTACTCCACTGGTATGTTGGTGATCAATATTTGGCCACCGATGAAAATGATGATTTAAAATTGGAGACAATTTTATGAATGGCTTAAAATAAACTTATTTTTGCTCGCTTTCTGACCCAATCAACATTATTTTTAGACCATTGATACTTTTCCCATTTGATGGTGGTTGATCGAGAAGGAAAGTTGTTACATGGACCATAAGTGGAGCTATGTTTAGGGCAACACTCATGATGTCCGTGTAGTGTCTAATCAAAACTAGTGGGATCAACAGTGTAATGGAGAATTAATTATTTTTAAGAGAAATGATTTTTATCGCGTACACAATGAGTTATATTATTATTATTATTAATTATTTTTTTTATAAAAATGGTCATTATTATATCAATCTAATGGAAGGAAAAAATTACGAGTCAAATTTCTTTCATTAGATTTTTATAAAAATAAAGATTATAAAAAATTGTCTCAACGGTTCTTTTTCCCACATTCTGACTAGACTTGTTGGAAATTGGGTCGAAGGATGCCACAAATAAACCTTTATATGCATTATTTTTGCTAGGCTTAGAAGCCATATATTGCTTAAAAGAGACAAAAATATCATAAAGACTAACAACAACATATCAAGGAGGAAGGTGGGGAGGGAGTACAGGGCGAGTTTCAAAATAACTAGGACGTGCATGCATGTGAAAATCAATATGTTCCATCCAAGATTCCAGATTACGGAGGTGGTCATTCATTTGGTGATGGCTCTGTTAGAGTCTATCCAGGAATTCCAATATCTCATTCTGACTTAATTGTATACCATTCATATATGCAACCAATTCATTATGGTCTTCATACCTATGATCGCGAAGAATGTTCAAATTGACTTGGATAGCTCTTGGCTTCTCTGCTCTGGAATCTAAGGAGGCTGGAGCAACTATATGAGCTCTATATAAGGCTTACCTTCTCAGTGTTTGAAGTGAAAACTGACATGAACCAACAATTTAGAATTGGGCAAGGGTGCCGAAGATTCCAATGTCAAGAGCCAAATTGTTGCGCAAGGTCTTTCCAAGGTCCCAGATACTTTTCTGATAGCCAAACTCATTCCAATCTACTGCAAGCCAAATTTCCACTATGCTACACCTACAGAACCCACACCACATCCAGGCGAGCACCCATGGCCCCCTTCGCACTCTCTGCAAAACTCCCAATTCCCAAAATTCATTGTCTAAACTTCCAAGTGTGAAATGAATTCCACCTTCTCTCTTAACATAAATGAAGTACCTTCTAGACTCTTCTCCCAACAAGTCAACCTAATGATGGAGTCACTCATTATGATGAACATGTGTTCCGCCTGATAGAGGTATAACCCCGAAGGCCGCCTATTTAACATTTGTCCACCACCATTGAGAATTTCAAATTTAATATAATATAAATATATTAATAATATTAAAAATTTTATAATATATATATATATATATATATATATATATATATATATAATTAAAGTACATTGAATAATATTAAGAAAAGGAACTAATTGATTTTTCCTAAATTATATTAAACCCTGTTCCAATTTGACTTTCAAGTAAAACCCAATTTCAATTTCAATTACAATCATGGTTACAATTAACATCTATATTGGAGAGCCCATAAAAATAGAACAAAACTTTGCATATCGATATATATCTAAAAATGGTAAAATCCTGGTTACATTTAACATCCATATTAGATAACCCATAAATATTCAACAAAACTTTGGATATTGATATATATCTAAAAATGGTTTCTCCACCAATAAAGCAGGTCACAAAGATATGAAACCCTTCTATCATTAAAGGTCTACGATATCAAAGTATAGTTGGCTCACGGTATAGTATTTATGTGGTTTTGTTTTTTCTTCTAAATTCATTATATCAAGTGAACATGGACAAATAATATTCTTATATATATTGAATTTTGAAAGAAAGGTACATGCCAACTTAATAAAAAATAAAGGTGGAATTTGAATATGGGTTCTTGTTGTACATAAGCAATTTACTGGTAAAGCATTTTAAAATTGAGTTAATTTAAATTTCTAAAATTCATTACAAAAATTTTGAGGTGTAAGATGGGCGTTCTAAGGAATATTATAAAATAATAGTGGAAATAATAAAATAAGATTAGATTATATCATAAAAATTTTGAGGGAAAAAGAAAAAAGAAAAAAAATTATTTTTTCAACTCATATTTTCAACTTATCTCCTTATGGTTTTACTGCCATTTCGAGAAAGAGGACTTGTTGGATGCAAAATTTAATTTGTCATCCAAAAAGTACTCATGTTGCGTACTTTTGATTGACTCTACACCAAAAAAAAGAAATAAATGGAAAAATGTGATTGCAATCATATTTTCCATGTACTTGTCATTTTTTGTGTAGGAGAATCCAGTGAAAGTATGCAACATAGGTAATCTTTAGATGACGAATTAAATTTTGCATCCAACAAGCGCTTCTACTCGAAATTTGAGAAAAACCATAACGAGATAAGTTGAAAATAAGAGTTGAAAAAATAGTTCTTTATTTGTATTATTTTTTAATCCTTTTACCTCTTTACTCTAAAAATGGTGAATCATCCCCCATGGTTGACATCAACATCTTGAATCCTATTGGTCCTTATAAATTTGATTTTCATTGTACATTTTTGTTTTGAGGCCCATTTTTAACCCTAAGATTTCTCTAATGGTCATGAAATAAGAACATCTTATCAAAAATACCCTAGCTAATGTTAATCTCAACATATATTTTAGCATACTTGTAAAAGCCTAATTGAAACCACTCTAGATATATTTCTATATAGCTTCCTAAAATATTGCTAATATATTTAAAACTTGATCTAAATGTTAAAAATAAAATATTATATTTGGGATATAAACCAAATTTGGTCCATGTTTTTATAGGCATAATGGTAGGATCAAAGAGGGAAACCATGGTGTAACTAAAACTCGATCATCTCTACATAAAGATTAGAATCCCTCCTTTAATACTTTTTTAAAATTAAATGATATAAAATCCTTAGAATATAGATAACCTTCATAATCATTTTTCTGGTTGAAATATATAAATCGATACAAATCTACAGTGGAAGACCAAATACCATTATACGTTCATATTAATAAAAAGGATTTGTAAAATTAATAGTGTCTTTGATGTTTGGCTCAAATACCTCTAGTATTGGCCATCCTTTGGATTTCTCCACAAAAAATCCATTAGAGAGAGAAAGTAGAGAAACAAAATCAGAAGGCTTTATTTTCACCACATCCTTGAGAGTAATACACCATAGGGCCCACTACTCTTCCATGTAATCATAGTACCAAAATGATAGTTGAATAATTTTATAAATTACAATTTAACAGCAAAGAATAATATTCAATTTATACGCACTAGAAAGAAGGCACTACTTGTAGCATACCCAATCCCTTAGTTCCTCATGATTCAAGATACAATGTTGCAAGACTATATTTTAAGTTCTTTCTGCAATTTTTCCGAGGAAAGTTTTAGATCTTAAAGATATTATTGCTACAACCATATTTCGTCTGTAGAAAATAAAATCGTTTGATGTTTCTTTCATTACATGCTACTGCAAGTTTCCAGTTCCCATGTCGTAGGAAAATCTCCGTCAAATATCATGGGCTGCCCTAAAAAATATCTGTCCATATAATCCTCAAGTTGTAGCGTATTAGATAATTTTTCATACAGTGCAAATTGTTGATAGTTTTCAAAGTCGTCCTCGAAGTGCCAGTTTCCACCCAGGGATTTAAGATTGCAGTTCTCCGACAAACCATCCGATGTTTCCTTTGAAGATATACATACTTCGTCCTTCAACATCAGAGAAGGGCTCGGGGGAATTCCAAGCTCGTCATCTGAAGCCTCCAGGAGATAACACAGATCATCACTGTCTCGGATTTGGTCTTCGTTGCTGATAGAAATATCAAACGCCACCGAATTCTCCGTGGAGTTGAACACAGGATTAGAAGTGCAACATGTCACTGCAATGTCTTCCTCCAGGCTTCTCATCACTCCATTTACGAGCTCCTCGCTGTGAGCGCATTCTACCTCATCATCTGCTAAGGTCTGGTCTAATTGCACTATTTGAAGAAACTGCTCTCTTTCTTCGCCGTGAAAACGTTTCGGCTCCTACACGTCAATGTAATCCGGCGGACCCTCGGACTCACCGCAGCGTTTTCTGAGTAACTGAGACATGATTGAGAGGTGTCCAAGAGATTCGAACACGGAACACAACAATGGTGGAGACAAGACGGGGACAATAGTTCAGCTGTATCGACAACTGCTCTTTCTATTATTATTGTCGATAAGGGTTTCACAGTCGATATGATCGCTGCAAATGGCCGGAGTGGGTATGATGCACAACATGTTAGCTTTTTCTTATACAAGCAAGGCAGGAGTTGACAGAAATTATGTATAAAAATAGAAGAAATTGGAAGGGCATGAATGGGAAGGGTACTGCAGGCAAGCATGGCTCTGGCCTGCCATCTTCTTCTCTTTAAATATTGGTAAATGACCTGCTTCAAGACAGATACGTTGATTTTTCAATCAATTGGACCACGAAAAGGCCGCCCAACAGGTTTCACATGAGGAGGGAGGTGAGAGATTTACTGAAAACCAAACTTAACATTCCACCAAACTCGGGATTACATTTAGTGTTTAGCAGCGTGCGTGTACTCTACATTTCTATCGTCGCCCATTTTGATATCTCAACCAAATAATAGTTATGCCCGGTTTGTAGTATATGACTCACTGATTATTTTATTTAGTTATTTATTTTAATCAATAAATAAATTAAGCATATTCCATGTCTTTTGTCCACTCTCGATATATATATATATATTATATATATAATATATATATAATATATATTTATATATTATATATATATATATATATATATCTTGTGTGTGTGTGTGGTGGGGGGGGATGGTTGATTGGGATATAAATGATAAAATCGAAAGTCCTTGCTCACAGGAATCCCGTGAGTTGACAATGAATGAAAATTCATATATAATTCCAGACAAGTAAATCACTAACTGCCAATCCTAATATTTTAAATCTACAAAGGTGATGACCGGCTGAAACTTTCACTTTAAAAATTATAATGATTAATTTATTCTGTTATGGAAAACGATTTATAAATGCAAAACAAAACCTTGCATATTAATATATGTGAAACCTGTTTTTTTTGTTATTATAAAATGTCACAGAAATATGGGTCCCCTGTCACTATAGTTCTACGAAACCTTGAAATAAAAGTTTTAAAATATGGTTAGTCAATCACATAGCGGTTTCTGGATATGATTCTCATAAAATTGAAGTTTTTAAAGAAAGATGCATCCAACCAAATTGAAAATCAATAGAGATTATGAACTTGTTATTTTTTCCGTACAGGTAACTAACTAAAATGGCGTATTAAAAATCAATTTATTCAAATTCTTTATGTGAAGAAGCATATTAAAAATAAGTTTATTAAATTCTTCTGGAACGGTCATATCATTGACAGTTACTGTGATCATGTTTTGAAATTTCAAGCCATCAAGATGTCGTGCCGCTGGGTCCAAATTTGATTTAACATTATTTTGGTATTTATCATTAGTTTTAAATTTATATGATTTGGTACTTAGTATTATCTTTAAATAATTTGTTTAATTTTGTTTTAGAGAATCGGTAATTTAGTTTTTTAGAAAATTTATTATAATTGAATTGGAAAAAATTTATTATAATTTGTTATGTTTATAATGATTCCCGCATCATAATGAATTTAGATGAGCTCTTTTTTTTTTTTTTTTACGTGTATCCATAAGGTAGTACTATTATTTCTCTCTTAGAGACTCACTTTATTCCCCCTTGTAGTAAGAGAACCTTAATACATATGTAATCGAACATCCACAAGGTGCACCAACTTGCTATTTTAAAAGGACATTTTCACTTCTCTCTCGTGTTGACAACTAAAGTCAAGGTATATCTTTAAGTAAATGGCTATCAGGCTGTATTCCGGATGGGACTTCTACACCAAACGATGTGAGGTCTAGTTGGGAACTTATATTAGGGAGATCCCCTATATATTGGCTGCATCCAGCACCATCAACAAATGTAAAGGTAAGTTTCCCTTCAAAGTGTCTTATTATCTAGTCATTTATCTATGTTTTCATATAATTCTATGATATTTTTTATATGGATACATAACATTTGGTATCAAATGTCTTGATCCTAGTGTTTTGATACTATAAACGAGTCATCATGGAATTTTCCCTGTAATATTTTTTTTTACGAATATTCATACTATGAAATTGATTCCATATGAAGGTGAAATTTTGATGAACATCTGGTTACAATTCAAAATCTTGATTCGCTAAATTTGTGGAGATATGGTAAAAGGAAGTTAGGGTTTTCTATGCTCTAGAATTCAGTCTCGAATAGGTATCCGAGGAAGATAATCATAACTTTATCCTCAAGCATCATATTTGAATTCCATCAAACGTAACTTAAATTGTACAGACTATAGATTGTTGGATATGATTTTTAGGGCCAAAGGTTGAAACAGTGACACACGACATACCATACAATTTTAGTTCACTGAACTAGTCCATAATCAAGTCATCATGGGAGATTTGACATAACTTTACCTTGAAGAACCTAATCTTGGTCTGACTTGTGGCATTAGAAATAAGACATAGAGGGCTACCTCAACACACATTTTCAGACCTTAAGAGGCCGAAATAATAGAGATACAATAGTGTCAAGTTCCACATTATCAACAAGATGAAAATCAAGCTCTTAAAAGCTATGGATTTTTAAATTTTCAAAAGATTCATTTGAAAAATTAGTTTGAAGTGATTAAAAGGGTATATTGAAGCATATATATCATTAATTGGTTCCAAAATTCCTCCTAAACCAAAAAATTATACACCTATTAAGCCCTTTTAAAGTTCTACTAAGACACATGAAGAATAGGAAGAAATGCAACATGATATATCAAAACTACAGGAACAAGGGGATCAATTTTCACTATTGCAAAGAACAACCAAATGACTTGGAAGGTAATATGTATGCTTTAAAAGCAAAAATAGAATGTTCAAAAGAGGACAAAAAATGGGACATGGAAGGTTTGATTAAGTTGCTACAAGAAAGGCCTCTTAGCGGTGACAAGGTAGTCCATGAAACTCATGATGAGAACAAAAGGATTGTGAAGCATGATATTAGAGATTCTAACTTTGGGTTCAAGACCAATCATATTCCAAATATAGATATGAGGAAGATTGATGGAAAGGATCTGGTAACATGGATACTATAGATAGAGCATATATTTGATCTACATGATGTGCAACACACAAAAAAAGGTACACATTGCATCTTTATATTTATAACCTAATCAACTTGTGTGGTATCGATGGATTTGGACAATTTTTATGGAGGAATTGATAGCACATTAAGAGGATACAATGATAAATACCTTCTTTAGCCATTTGACACATCTCAAATAAAATGGTTTAGCTGCAAAGCACATTGATGACTTCAAAAGACTGAATATCAAGGTAACTAATATTTCAGAGCATATAATTGATGTCTTCCTAGGGACTTTAAAGGATAGCATCCAACATGAAGAACACCTTTGGAAACCTAAGTCATTGGAGAATGCATTCAGGGTGACTAGAAAAGTTGAAAGCAAAATTATGGCAACAAAGAGTTCTGCCACTCATAACTATAAATATGGAAATGTTGTGACTCCTAGTCTACCAATACCCACAATACTAATATCACAAGAACTAGCGGAAAAAAGAGAAAACAGACTTTGTTACAATTATGATAGAAAATACACTAAAGGTCATAATTGTGTTGAGAAGAAATTATTTTACATATATTGTGAAGACAAGGAACAAAAGGAATAGGAAACATCTAAACAAGTAGATATACATCGAGAACCAACACCAAGGGCTAAAAAGGAAGAATGAATCCGACTATATCTTTTAATGCATTGGCAGGAATTACCTCTCGTTAAACTCTCAAGATAGGAGGATATATCAAGACGAAAATGGTAACATTACTAATTGATTCATGTAGTACTTAGAATTTTATTTGTTGTAAGATATTCAGGGATTTGAATTTCTTTCTATATCCAACACTAGAGTGTTAATTGATTGTTGCAAATGGAGGAACTATAAATTACTCATAAAAGTGTCATAATATCAATCTAACCATGGGGGAATATGTATTTAATAGTCCAATTCTTTCCATTCTAATTGGTTGTGCATATGTTGTATTAGGTGCCCAATGGTTACAATATTTGGGGATGACAACTTTAAATTTTGGAGAATTTTTCTTGAATTTTTTCTTGGAAGGAAACAAAATTAAGTTTAGGTGTATCACAAGGAAACCTGGGAAGAATAAGCCCTAATAGCATTACAAATCTTTTGAATAAGGAAAAATGAGGGGCAATTGCAAAATTATGTTTACTAGATGTTCAAACATGTAAGTCATCTATTTCTCCATATCTCCAAAGAGTCCTTGTCAATCATTCCAAGGTATTTGAGCCTCCCAAAGGTATCCCACACATTTTCATTAATGATAATTCTATTCAAATGATGATAGTAAGTGTTGCTCCAAAAATGATAACTTACATATATCCCTATGCCTAGAAGAGTGGAATTGAACATATGGTTGCAGAAATGCTAGAAGCAGGTATAATTCAACCTAGCCAATTTTTTTTGTCTTCTCCAACAATATTGGTACGCAAGAAGGATGGACCATAGTGTATGTGTTTGGATAATAGAGATCTGATCAAGATCACTATTCAATATAAATTTTCCATTCTTATAATTGATGAATTCTTGGATGAACTAGATGGAGAAATTTACTTCACTAAGCAGGATATTCATTTAGTATATCATTAAATTGGAGGAGAAACAATTATACGGAAAATCCTCCAAATGTTTTTTTGGGGTACTAGAACTGAGATATTTGAGTCATATTGTATCTCATGAGGGTGTTAAGGTAGATCCTAACAAAATTAAAGGCATTAATGAATGAAAAATCTCCATAAATTTAAGGCATCTTCGAGGATTTATCGGGTTGACATGGTATTATTGTAAGTTTGTTAAGAATTATGGGAAAATAGTAGCAACTCTAACAACCTTACTCAAGAAAAATGCATTTTTTTTTACTCCAAAAGCACCTAAGGCCTTTGAACATCTTAAAGAGGAAATGTGCTGAGCTCCAATATTAGCTACACTATACTTCACAAAAACCTTTATTGTGGTATACTATGCACCAACAAATGGAATTTGTGTTGTTTGAATGCAAGAAGGAAGAACCATTGCTTTTGAAAGTATTCCAATCAAGGGAAAGTATTTACAGAAACCTATTTATTAGAAGCAAATGTTGGCAATACTAGATGCACTAAATCAATAACGTCCTTATTGGAATAAATATTATCTTCATTTCCTTCCTTCCAAAAAGGCTTTTGGAGAATATAACCTTTATCAAATCATTAGAAAGGAACAATCATATTCTGTGAAGGAGGAGCATTGTAGTGGATTTCCATAAGCATATTTCAGAAATCACTATCAATAAACAACAGTACAAGTGGAACAAGAGAACTCCCCTTGAGTTATATTTCGTTTCCATCATGTGCATGGTGAGTGTTTGAGACATAAATGGTAGAAACAATTTAAGGATAATGTTGTAATAAGTATTTCTAGTAGGTTCCTATCAAAATCCATTGAAAACAACAACCACATCTATTGGGAGAGTGTTGTACTAGTGATTTTAAGCACTTTAGGATGATATAATTGAAAAGAAATGGAGAGGTTGGAGGTTGAGTGTTTCGGTCGAAGAGATTACAACGAGTTATGGTGTTTAGTGTTGGTAAATGAGAGTGTTTCCAACACTTCTATCCTCACAATGAGTCAAATTAGTATCTTTCTCAAAAGAGAGAGTTGTAACAACCTATTTCAAATAAATTTTTTGGGAGGAAAGTGGTGTAATATCAATGTATTAGGCTTGTTTCAAAGGCCAACAATGCAGTTAGTATTTATCATCAAGTTGAAGGTGAATAAAAGTAACAACAGTTATGAGAGAGGTGCACCTTGCATTAGCCTTATTCTAAGTGTATTTCATATTTAAGGAAAGAACAATAGTCTTATTTGTGGAAATCGGCCAAGTTAAGGTGAACTAGTACATGCAAAGGGGCGTTGCTTCAATTTATATTTCTTTATCCTCTCTCAAGGTGCCTTAAAAATGAAAGTTGGTCACACCGTGTATCTCAAGCTAAAAAATCATGAGGCTCAAGGACAGTCCACATTTCTTTCGGGGGTCAGGGAAACTCAACAGGTGCACATAAATCGTCAATCCCTACTCTACATACACACAACAAAAAGAAAAGTGTAGTCATCAATGGACTATAAAAATAACATTTGCAGGTATAACTCCCATCTCATGACAACTTCTTTGGGTCGCTCCTATATCTTTCTCTAATTACACAAAAACAAAATCTGAGTAGAAAAGGTAAAATTACAAGAGAGAAGATTAAAATCTATGTTGTGTACACTTATACAATGGTCTCCCTTATAAATTATAAGACAATTTCCCTGTAAATAATTGAAGATGTAATTGGAGATGGTACAAGTTTAGAGGGATTGACTATCGAGCATGAATCGTCTAGCTTTTGTCCTCGAAATAGATCCGATTAGTGTATGTGTGACAATCACTACAAACTGTAGGCCTTGAGGTCAATATTGTGTTAAGATATATGGTTAAGAATTGCTAGAATCGCAGCTTTGTTGTTTCTAGGCTTGATCTATGACAAAAATGACAACCTTATCCTAATGCTTCAATATGGATAGATGAAAAGATAAATTAATAAGCAAATACAATGATAATAGAAATTAATAACCAACTACTTTACATTACTAGCCTTGGTCTATGATAAAAAATGGAAACCCTACCCTAATGCTTGAATATGGACCGATCAAGACATAAATTAATAACCAAATACAGAAGTTAGTAAACAAATAATTTGCCTTAACAAAGCTAAATTTCACTCACATTCAATATACTGACAAGATCCAATGTAGCTGCCAAACGTGAATAGACAAAATATATAAGGGAATAAAAGAAAAATGAAGAAATAATATCACGTTGGTAAATTGTAGGCCACTAAAATAAGTCTGTCGTGAGGAAAAGTCGTGAATGGGAGAACTGGAATCACATAGATCCTTCCTTGCTGGTGTTGTTCACCTTGACCATGATCTTGTGCTGGAAAAGGAAAAACCCTAGGAAATGGCCTTGGATAAATCATTGGAAATAATGAAGCCCCAAAGTTGGTTGTCTTCATTCCTACCAAATTATGGTAGAGTGGAAACCCAAAATTTAGAAAATCCTTGATAGATACAAATCCCATTCAATATTCCCTTTAAAAATTTAATGAGAATTTCCAATTAAGCTGTGATAGAGATGAGAAGGATGTAACGTACCTCAATAAATGGCCTTCTATTGTTCCTTCTTTCAACGAAGGGGACATATGATTGTTCTTAGTCTAGTCATTTCCTATGGAGGAAGAGGATGATGGAATGATATTCTTAGAAAACCCATGTTGCGAGGAACAAAATTCAACAACCAAAATACTTATCTTCACCCTTGATTTAACCAAAATCCAATGGCTTAAAACCCATAAGATATATCTAAAACCCAAAATCAAATGTAAACAATGGAATCAATCAATCATAAACAACATGAATTAGAACAAGGCACTACGGTGGAGGCATGATCATTCATGAAGGACTCAAGATATATGCTAGAAGCCTCATCACAATTGTATTACACAACTCCTTCCACAAAAGTCGCCATCGATGTCAAATGGGTCTTTGTAACTTTGTCATTCTCCTCCATTCCCAGTACCAAAACCCACATGAGAGCAAACCCAAAATATAGTAACAAGGGCCCTGCGCACCTCCTTCCATGAAAGTTGTCACCAATCTCAAATGGGTCTCTGTAATTTTTTTGGTCTCCTCCATTCCCAATACCATAACCCAAACAAGAACAAACCCAAAATACAATCACAACCATTCTAAACTCTTCCTTCCATAGAATCTTTCGTTAATGTTAAATGGTTCTCTATAACTTTGTCATTCTCATCCATTCCTAATACCAAAACCCACAAAAGAACAAACCCATAATAGAGCTACAATTTGCAGAATATAACCATGGTCATACAACCAAGGATTACAGTGACGCCGAAGGAATTGATGAGACCATTATGTACCCAAAATATAGCCAAGGTTTGTAGGGATGTCGAAGAGGTTGATGAGGTTGCTAATTGTTCAATGTGTACCTGATGTTTTTTCAATATACACCTGCAGGTTGGGTTGCAAATTTCATATAACCCAAACCCTTCACCCGAATAGAAAATATTATCCGGATTCTTCTTTTATCTTAACATAAGACATTAAAATGACTAATTCTACTTTTGTCTTAACTGAAAACATAAAAATGATTTTAATTTTTAATTTAACATAATTAAAATAATAACTTAAATATTTATGATGAAATATTATTGTCCCTTAACAAAAATGTCTTAAACTACCCAATTTTGTAATAATGATGTTTTACATCACTATGACATGGGGTCATGGACCCCATAGTTAATTGTAAAGCACATATAAACTCTATCAAAAAAATATATTATCTTTCTAACATTTTAATATGGAGCTTTATTTTCAATCATGGTATAATACGCGGAAGACCTGGTTTATATTAAAATTTCTTCTTAATAGCGGCTAGGGGGGTGGAAGATATTGCCAAATGAAGTAGACACGCAGTTAGCATTTTCTGTCTCAGTAACTTTTGGTTTGCGGAATTATTGGCTTTGCAGTAAAATCAAGATAAAACTCATAACTTGTGACTATATTAGCTCGTGATGCTCCTTTGGTGTTCTTTAGGTCGTCCGGATTCGTAATTGGCCTAATCAATGCTTGATGCGTCTCTCCTATAGTGTTTTTTTTGCGATTTTATTCGGGGTAATTGGACAGCCAATAGGGTGATATGACAGTCCGTTATACAGTTTGATTCAATATGCCCAAAACAGAAAGGGAAAGGTCCTCTCCTTCTGTTAGTCGAGCATGCTTACGCATCCTCTCATTTCATGAATAGAGATGGTAAGGCTTAATCCGATATCAGCTCCAAAGGACTCATTAAATAATATTTTTGTTTCTTGGCTTTACTCTTATCTTTAATTTATTAAGTAGTTTTTTAGTTTCTTTATTGTACTCTCATCTTTATTTTATCAAAAAATAATTCATGAAAAGTGACATATAATTTAAAAAAAATGAAACGTAGAATTTGCGGTTGTTTATTTCAACTTCTAAAGCAGTGTCAATTTCAATTGTTTTTTAAAAAACAACATTGTGAGTGCGTTACGTTTAACGCGTTCTTGTATAAATCGTGTGTGGGCGTTACATTTTGAAATGTTTGTGTTTCAAAATTTCTAATCGCCAATATATCCGTCCAATTCATTATCGTTTCCACTCATTACCTTTCATTTCATCTTCCCTTCAATGTGGATTTAGTGGTGATCCCACAGCTTCTCGCATCCTGAATTCTCCTCATGATTCACATATTCATAGTCGCTCCTACAGTTTTATGAAAGAAAGGTCCCTGTCCCTGTCCCTGTCATATCCTGTCAAATGAAAATTTTAAAACAATGTTTAGATGAAAACGTACACATTAACAAAAAAAATATTACTAAGTTAAAACGAGCTCAACCATAAAATGATAAAAGAATGTAATATCAGAATGCAGCACCATCAATATATGAAAAAAAACAACAACATTACAATATTTAATACGGACTACAAACTCACAAAGGAATTATAGTAATAAACAAAAGGAATTTATGTTAAGAATTGTGATAATGATTCTAAAGTTTACAGAGGTCTTTATCAACTTACATTAAAGTTTATAGGGGTCTATTCAATTTACATTAAAGTTTATCGAGGTCAATTTGAATCTGTGATAGGAAATATATATTCATAGACATATGTTATTCATATATTATTTACATACTATTAATATGTTAATAAAAAATAATATAAAATTATGTTGAGTGGTTTTATTTAAAAAATTAATTGGATATAAATATTAGAAAATAGTTTCCTTTACTCATATCAATCACATTATTAATGTAATTTTTCATAATTATCTTATTATTTATGAACAAAACTTAGCCTAATCTTATTATACTTATTAACAGAACTTAAATTATAAAATGATAAAAAAAAGAAATCTAGAGTAACATATGATACATATGTTATTCATATACTACTAATATTATTCATTGCTTATGAAAAGAATTCAGCCTAACTTTATCATACTTATTAACATAACTTAAATTATAAAAAGAAAAAACTAAGAGTACCTTTTCATACTTATTAACAGTAGAAAAAAACTATAAGATGGTAAAAGAAAAAACTAAGAGTATAAGATTTGTAGGTAGATGATAAAAGAAAAAAATTAAGGGCCTAGTTGATTTGATCTTTACAATAAGCCAGTAGATTAAAGTTATTGGTAGGTTGAGCCAATCAACTATGGAATAATCATGTAGACGAACTAGAAAACCAGATTACCAAGATAAACTGCCTCTGAATTAAAAAAAAATACAATGTTGCAAGACTATATTTAAAGTTCTTTCCACAATTTTTCCGAGGAAAATTTTAGATCTTAAAGATATTATTGCTACAGCCATATTTCGTCTGTAGGAAATAAACTCGTTTGATGTTGCTCTCATTACATGCAACTGCAAGTTTCGATTTCCCATGTTGTAGGAAAATCTCCGTCAAATAACATGGGCTGCCCTAAAAAAATCTCTGTTCATATAATCCTCAAGCTGTAGCGTATAAGATATTTTTTCGTACAGTGCAAATTGTTGATAGTTTTCAAAGTCGTCCTCGAAGTTCCAGTTTCCACCTGTTGTGTATTTTTGCAATTGGAAAATACCAAAACCAAACATTAACTGAACACAGAGTCAATGCTCTGTTTTTCCTCTACTCCAGGATCTTTTGTGCACAGGGAAGCTATTAAAAAAAAAATTTACTGAACAGAGTATTGCACCACCATAAAAGATTTCCATTCATTAAAATAATTTCACTGATACACATTCATCCTCTTTGCTGAGAGGGATTTACCAAAAAAACATTCAACCAAACCTCTGTTTTCACTGAGAATTTACTGAGACATATTCATCCTCTTTCACTCAGAGGGATTCACCAAAACATTACAAAAGAAATTACTGTGTCTCCTTTGAAATTTTACACCAGTGTGTAAATATTTCATTTACATTCACTGCTGTGTGAAAAACAAAAATTACAGGGATTTAAAGATTTACCTTTTCACTACTGTGTGAAACAATTCATGGTTTTGAAACAAAACTACCCGTTGGTTTTCTTCATTCACTTCTCCTTCTGCACTGCTGTGCATTCTTTGCATTTCTTACATTACCAGAAAAAAGGTTTTTACACTGCTGTGTTTCATACATAAAAACTCTGTCTCATCTCCTGGTTTACATTCGCTGCTGCGAACACAACACTCCTCACATTACATTTTAACCCACAAAAAAAAACATTCACACTTCTGTGCGTTCTTCCCCTGCATTACAATATTTATTCTCTGGTCTTCATTCGGTGCTGTGGACTCAGGTTTTTCTCCTCCCCGTGTGAAACTCACTTAACCAAAACTCGAAGTCAACTATCATACATAACGTATGTGAAATAATAAAAACTTACATTATAATTTTACGCCCATACTTCCGTATGCAATCATTAAATACTTTACCAAAGAAAATGTCATAACATTAACTTAGGGTATGGACCATTAACGCCCCGTAGAAAAACATTAAATACTTTACCAAAGAAAATGTCATAACATTAACTTAGGGTATGGACCATGGTAATACACCAAGCTACGTTTAATTATAGCAACCCCGTGTACCTTCCTCACGATCGGACGACGGAGAACATTCCCTTTGATCGGACGAATATCGGATGGGGACTTTTGACCGACATTTATCGTCCGATAAATGTCAGAGGGTGATGTCACCCCAATCCACGCGTCTGCTCCAAATTGCATCGGAGCCCCTTGCACGGAAACCACTTTATGCCAAAAAGTGGTGCGATGAGGTTTCCGGTGGTTTATGGTTTTCTGCTGGGTGGTTTTGACATTGGTACGGCGCGGTTGAATTGCTGGCCCGCGCGCAGTGAAATTACAAATTCAACACGCACCTTTAATTTCACCTGCTGGGCATTCGGTTATACCCAGACACTTCCTCACATAGAGGGATTCACCAACTGCTTATGATGCAGTTCCACAATCAACAAAATAGTCTTCCTCTTAATAGAGGGATTAACCTGAAACTGTGCTTAAAAACACCTTCCTCATGACAGAGGGATTCACCTGTGACTATGCTGAAAAGCATCATCCTCTTGATAGAGGGATTTACCATGACACTGTGCTGAAAAAGCACCTTCCTCTTTAACAGAGGGATTCACTAAGAACTTCACTTCCTCTCACGGAGGGATTACTGCCAAACACTGCTTTAGATGCAGTTTCAAAACAAAACATTCATTGCACTATTGTGCATACTCATTACATTGTTCTTTTATGCTGTTGCATATTCTCTGCTGCACTGTTGTGCCATCTTCTTTGCTGCATCTACCCCACACTGCTGTGTCTACACTTGCTGTTGTGTTGCTGCACTTCACTTACATTTATTTGCAAACTCTGCATTGATGTGCATTCTTCAAAGACAGAATACTTTGTCTTTTCTGGAACAATTACTCTGTCCCACCTTACAAATTTACACTGTTGTGTGTAAACATTTCTTACATTCACTGCTGAAGCATATGTTGCATTTCAATTCAATGAACAACACATTCACTATACTTACATTTACTGTTGTAAAGGAAAAAATTTCTTTTACATCTGGTGTTGTCCATTACCTTTCATTTCTTCCACAAAAACTTCATGGTGCTGCATTTTCTTATTTGCATTGATGTGTAAAAACACATTTCTTCACTCTCTCTTAGTTCTGGTTTCATTTTCTTCGCACTAGTGTGCTTCTTCTTCTTGCCATCACGCTGCTGCCTTTTCTTATGCATTGTTGTCCATACCCATAACCATAGACTCTGTCATCCCTGGGTTTTTATTTGCTGCTGCGTTGCCTCTGCAATTTGCACTGTGGATGCCTTTTGTTTCATCATACTGTTGTGTGCCCATACACTAACTCTTTACTCTCCATTACTTGCACATAGAGAGAAATCATCCTCACGTTGTTTTGCGCTACATTCTCCACACAACAAAAATAATTAACACGGGCTGCTGCCTTTTCTTTTTACACCTTGCTTCACACAATCTTAGTCTTCATTCATTTTTTTGTACACAATGCACTGCTGTGCAGTTCCTTTCATTTTTCTGCTGCCACACATTATCATTCACCCATGTGCATTAAAAATCTGTTGTCCCTGTTTCTCTTTATGCATTTCTTTGCATGCTGCATTGCATATGAAGAAAAACATTACATTTTCTTACTGCTGTGTATTGTACTCACTCTGCTGTGAGTATGTTCTCTCACATTACATAGAAGGAAACTACCTTCCATTGCTATGCAATTAAATGCATGTGCTCCAAAACAAAATTCAAACAACTGCTGTTTTTTTTGGTTCTATCTTCCCACTGCTGTGAGGGTCTCCATGCTTTGCACATTTTTCTTATTGCACTGCTACACTTCACATTTGAGCGCTGCCCCTTTTTCTTCTCTGCTTTTATGGCAGATTTAACTTCATATTTTTCCCTTATAAAAGGTCTTCATCAAAGAGTGACTGTTAAGACAGTTCAGCAACAAAAAATTACAAGCTCCCCTTTAATGTGTGCTTGTCTTCTTTTGGCAGACTCTTCTCAAAACAAATTTAGATCCACTGGGAAGTTCAAGGGATTTTCAGATTGCCTTTCCTTCCTTCTCCATACTTGTGTAACTTTCTTCTTTTGCATGGGTCTAGCTTGTGTAAGAGCCCATGTCAAGTTACAATCTCGTTCCATATGCCCAATGTTATGACACTTGAAACATTCAACATTTTTCATGAATAAAAATTCATGATTTCTTCTTGTGAAATTATTTCTTGGAGATTGTCAGGGACCACAACATCTATCTCCATGAAATGCTCTACAGTCTTTTGCCATATGACCAAAGTTTGAGCAAGAATAACAATAACCAAAAAATGAACTTTGGTACCTGGGAGATGGAGGTTTCCTTGATGTACTTCTGAAGCCTTGCTGCCTTGAGATCCTTTGATGATCACCATTGCCTCTTGCCTTTTTGCCATCAGCTACATTTCTTCTTGGATCTGGTTTTCTACTTGGAGTAGGATTTCTTCTATTGCAACCTTCATTTTTCTCCTTGCCTTTGCTGGAACTAGGAGCATCACCATTTCTTTCTGGCTTCTTCACATCTCCTTTGCTTAAAGAATTTTCATCCTTGTTTGAGGATTCACCTACATACCCAAGTCCTGATTTATCAGATGGAGATCTATGATAGCTGAGCATGTCATCCAAATCTTGAAAACTCTTCATGATCTTGTTCATCCCTTCAACCTTCTTCCTGAGGAGGACAGTCTCTTCTTCCAATCTTTCACACTCATCATTCTTCTTTGCAAGTTGTTCCTCAGTTTCTTCCTTGCTACGAGTAGCTTCAGCTGCTGCTATTTTAAGGGAGATGATATCTGAATTCATTTTGGAGATTTCTTCATTCTTAGCTTGACTGCTCTCCATTTTCTTCTTGGCTTCTTGTGCCTGCTTCTTGGCTTCTTGTGCCTGCTTCTTGGCTTCTTGTAGCTCAAACTTAAGGGAGGATACCTCTACCTTGTAATGTCCAATCTCTTCTACAAGTTTGTTCACTCTCTTGTGCCTTTGTTCAAGTTGACTTGACAAGGCATCTTCCTGCTTCTTTGCTTTATTCAACTGATTTGTCATGGATATGACTTCTTCATGATGCTTCCTTTTGCTTTCATCAAGTTCCTTCTTAAGCTTGGCAAGCTCTTCATCCTTTCTTGCACTTGAAGCTTGATGAGGTCAACCTTCTCATTTCAGTTCTTTTGAGGGTTCAGGATTTTCTTCTTGATTGATGGTCATGGCAGTGTCCCTTTGCCTTGAAGGTCATTGAAGTTTGTCCCATATATTCTTGCTGATGAATATTTCCTAGATTCTCTTTACAGATCAGGCACCCATCCAAGATGTCTTTGCTGCTTTTGCATTTGTATTCTTGGATTCTCCATCCATTTTGCTATCATCAACACTGACTCCCAAATTTCAAGCCTTCAGATTGTAAGTAAGTCCTCATTTTTATTTCCCATATACAAGTTCCATTAACCTTGGAGCTTCAAATAAAATGCTTTCAATAGTTTGTTTTCTATTTTATAGAGAGGGAGACACAACCTTAGGGGATTTGGCATTTCTTCTTTGACCTTGCCATCCTTAACTATTTTTAAAATCTCTGATTGTGTTTTTAAAATGACTCACTGTTTCTTCAACAGCAACTCAAAAACTTGAGAAATACCTGAATCCCTTTGGCTGAAACTTCACACAGCTGGAGAAGCTTTACTGTTGCTGCAACAAGGGTCTTTCCTTCAGCCTCTTTGACACTTCAAAGAGCATGAACCTACTCTGTCACCATCAAAGAGCCTGGACTAGCTCTGGTACCACTGTTCGGTATTTTTGCAATGGGAAAATACCAAAACCAAACATTAACTGAACACAGAGTCAATGCTCTGTTTTTCCTCTACTCCAGGATCTTTTGTGCACATGGAAGCTATTAAAAAAAAAATTACTGAACAGAGTATTGCACCACCATAAAATATTTCCATTCATTAAAATAATTTCACTGATACACATTCATCCTCTTTGCTGAGAGGGATTTACCAAAAAAAAACATTCAACCAAAACTCTGTTTTCACCTGAGCATTTACTGAGACATATTCATCCTCTTTCACTCAGAGGGATTCACCAAAGCATTACAAAAGAAATTACTCTGTCTCCTTTGAAATTTTACACCACTGTGTGTAAATATTTCATTTACATTCACTGCTGTGTGAAAAACAAAAATTATAGGGATTTACAGATTTACCTTTTCACTGCTGTGTGAAACAATTCATGGTTTTGAAACAAAACTACCCCCTCGTTTTCTTCATTCACTTCTCCTTCTACACTGCTATGCATTCTTTGCATTTCTTACATTACCAGAACAAAGGTTTTTACACTGCTGTGTTTCATACATAAAAACTCTGTCTCATCTCTTGGTTTACATTCGCTGCTGCGAACACAACACTCCTCACATTACATTTTAACCCACAAAAAAAAACCATTCACACTTCTGTGCGTTCTTCCCCTGCATTACAATATTTATTCTCTGGTCTTCATTCGGTGCTGCGGACTCAGGTTTTGCTCCTCCCCGTGTGCAACTCACTTAACCAAAACTCGAAGTCAACTATCATACATAACGTATGCGAAATAATAAAAACTTACATTATAATTTTACGCCCATACTTCCGTATGCAATAAGTATTAACGCGCCGTAGAAAAACATTAAATACTTTACCAAAGAAAATGTCATAACATTAACTTAGGGTATGGACCATGGTAATACACCACGCTGCATTTAATTTTAGCAACCCCGTGTACCTTCCTTGCGATCGGACGGCGGAGAACATTCCCTTTGATCAGACGAATATCGGATGGGGACTTTTGACCGACATTTATCGTCTGATAAATGTCAGAGGGTGATGTCACCCCAATCCACGCGTCTTCTCCAAATTGCATCGGAGCCCCTTGCACGGAAACCACTTTATGCCAAAGAGTGGTGCGATGAGGTTTCCGGTGGTTTATGGTTTTCTGCTGGGTGGTTTTGACATTGATACGGCGCGGTTGAATTGCTGGCCCGCGTGCAATGAAATTACAAATTCAACACCACCAAGGGATTTAAGATTGCCGTTCTCCGACAAACCATCTGATGTTTCCTTTGGAGATCTACATACTTCGTCCTTCAACATCAGAGCAGGGCTCGAGGCAATTCCAAGCTCGTCATCTGAAGCCTCCAGGAGATAACACAGATCCTCATTGTCTCGGATTTGGTCTTCGTTGCCGCTACAAATATTAAACGCCACCGAATTCTCCGTGGAGTTGAACGCAGGATTAGAAGTCTCTGCAACTTTTTCTTCCAGGCTTCTCATCACTCCATTTATGAGCTCCTCGCTGTGAGCGCATTCTACTTCATCGTCTAATTGCACTAGTCGAAGAAATTGTTCTCTTTCTTCGCCGTGAAAACGTTTTAGCTCCTCCACATCAATGTAATCCGGTGGACCCTCGGCCTCAACGCAGCGATTTCTAAGTATTTGAGACATGGTCGAGAGGTGGCAAAGAGATTCGAACACGGAACACAATGATGGTGGAGAAAAGACGGGGAAAATGGTTCAGCTGCACCGACAACTGCTCTTTCTGTTATTATTGTGGATAAGGGTTTCAGAGTCGATATGGTCACTGCAAATGGGTGGAGTGGGTATGATGCACAACATGTTAGCTTTTTCTTATACAAGGATGGCAGGACATGGCAGAAATTATCTATAAAAATAGAGGAAATTGGAAGGGCATGCATGGGAAGAGTGGCAAGCACGGCTCTGGCCTGTGATCTTCTTCTCTTTATATATTGGTGAATGGTCTGCCGCTTCAAGACAGACGTCGATTTTTCAATCAATTGGACCACGAAAAGACCGCCCAACAATTTTCACATGAGGAGGGAGGTGAGAGATTTACTGAACCCCAAACTTAACATTCCGGTGTTCCACTAAACCCAGGATTATATTTAGTGTTTAGCAACGTCCGTGTACTCTACATTCCTATCGTCGCCCATTTTGATATCTCAACTAACTAATAGTTATTCCCGCTTTGTTGTAGATGACTCACTGATTATATTATTTAGTTATTTATTTTAATCCATAAATTAAGCATATTCCATGTCTTTTGTCCACTCGATATATATATATATATATATATATAATATTATATATATATTATATATATATATTGTTGGTTGATTAGGATATAAAATGATAAATGATCAAGTCCTTGCTCACAGGGATCCGTGAGTTGACAATGACCGAAAAGCTTTTAATTACGATATATAATTCAATATAAGTAAATCACTAACCACCAATCTTAATATTTAAATAGAGGGGATAAAATTGGAAAACATTTTAAATCTACAAAGGTGATGACTTGCTGAAACTTTCACTTCAAAAATTATAATGTTTAATTTATTCTGCTATGGAAAACGACTTACAAATGCAAAACAAAACATTGGATATTAATATATGTGAGACGTGGTTTTTTTTAGAAAATGTCACAGAAATTTGGGTCCCTATCACTAGAGTTCTACGAAATCTTCAAATCAAAGTCTTAAAATATGGTTAGTCAATGGAATAGGGTTTTTTTGGATATGATTCTCATAAAATTGAGTTCTACGAAATCTTCAAATCAAATTCTTAAAATATGGTTAGTTAATGAAATAGGGGTTTCTGGGTATGATTCTCATAAAATTGAAGTTTTGAAAGAAAAGTGCATGTCCATCAAATTGAAAATCAATAGAGAATATGAATTTGTCATAGATAAAATAGCACAACCAATTGAATATATTTTATATCTTGTGAATGAGGAAATTACACACATATTTATACAAGCAATAGTCTCAAGATAAGAATTCTATCTTAGACGTACAGTAGTGTGGATGAGAGATTCTCTCAACCACACACTGAACTAGGAGAAACTAAATTCCTATTATGTAGGAACAAACTCTTCAAATGGAGAATTACAACCATAGAAAAGTAGGAATTAATTATTTCTAACTCCCCCCCTTAATGACTACTTATCATGATAGTCAAATCCACCACCATCAGGCGAATTGCATGCACAGAACCTCCAAAACACAATCTGCCACAACTTCTCTGATCTGCCTTCTCTTGCAAATCATGAAATGAAGATGAGGATTCCCGTGGATCCCCTTGAAGGTGAATTAGCGTGATCCCGAGCGAAAAACCCATGCCCATATGAAATAGGAAACTTTTGGCATGATTTTTCCATAAAAATTCGCACCAGCGCGATTAATGGCCTAACAGACGTGCCAATCCCCTTGTAATCAGAAAATTAAAAAATCATCTGAGTCCGAGCCAGGTGTTCTGCAGTCCACCTGCTCAATTGAGCACAAAGCTCTCCTGTACACACGGCCACAAAGGCACCTCAAGCCACAAAGGCGATTTTGCCACAAAGGCAAGCTGGTCACAAAAGCACTTCAGCCACAAAGACTCTATATATGGTTTCTGGGTCACCACCAACCCTCATCTTTCTCTTAACCCTGATGATGGATCCCTTTTGGGATTCGAAACGTTGGTGTAAAAATTCTCTTACTGTGGATTCTCCGATCAAAAATTCAAAAAGCACTAACCACAGATCTCTGAAATCCAACCCTCACTTTACAGTGACAAAAGATGGTTTCAAGCTTACCATAAACCATTACAAAGTGGTTTTAAGATCACCACGAACTTTTAGACACCTTTAAAAAATCTTGCATTTCATTCCACATTTTGGAGTTTCTGGGTACATACAATGACCATTACAACAACTGGACTTGCTTATAACATGCTAGGGAGTCTATTCCACAAACCACACTAACTCAAACAAACATCTACTTTGTTGTCCACCATAAACATTGTTGCTACTCCTTTATCCCATATTTTCATAGTTCACATCTTGGGCATCTTTGTCAAATAACTTCTTAGAACTCCATGCTTAACCTGTCATTCGTTAGAGTCGCGAATTCTAACAAAATAACTTTACCTAAATTGAGTTAACTAGGCTCAATAAGGCATAATAATTTTATCCATAATTCCAAGAAACTAAATAAAACATAAATTCTTCGTATTTAATTTCTCTATCTCTACCCATAGATGATTATTTTCCAAACATACCAGCAACCATTTTTCACCAACGATACATGTGAGGGGTCTACTGATAAAGAAATGGATTGATTCCTGAACTGACATTCAAAAGTCTCAGCTTTATAATTTCCCATGCTAAAACAGATGCAGTAGTTGTCCCATCACCTGCTGAATCATTGGTCTTACTTGCAACCTCTCGGATCAAAGCTGCTCCTCTAGGTCCAATGTAACCCCGACCGCATCAGCCAATTTGTCAATGCCTGTCTGCAATGCAACGCGGGACACATGATCGAAGGCAATATCCTTTGCCGCCGCTCTCATAACAAGTGACTACGACAGTCTTCAACAAGTGCGGTTAAACACCAACACTGCCACAAAGGCTCAAACTGTTCTGTTGCCACACCACAGTTAAATTCCCCACCAGTGCTCCGATATCTCCTCAGCTCTATGCACTACCCTCTATGACACTTAATAAAAATAGTTCCAATGTGGCCACTTACGTTGCTCTGCTCCATGCCCATACATACACACTTTGACACCATCCAGCTTTCAATTACCAAATCTTTGATGTTCGACCTTGGAGTGCTATCATCCACCTTGCTCTCATGCACCAGTCCTATCAGTGAAGGTAGTCTCCTCTGTTAGGGACATTGCAAAGCCGAGGTAGGGCAGTAGGAACTAAAGTACGGTAGTTTGGATTCAAACTGATATCGACAACGCAGCTGCATACTCCCTTCCAATTAGCGTTGGAATTTACACTAACGCCAAATGCAGACGCTCGCCATTACCTGTTGCGCCATTGCAATTTTTTTTTATCTCCCACAGTTACTAGATCTACTGATTGCTCGGCATCACCTCTAGCTCCCAACCACAGCAGATCGGACTTCTTCCACTAATCTGCCTTATCAGTCTCCTCTGCTCGACCTCCCAAACTATCACGCACCTTCACGCAAACAGCAACACACACCAGACGATCTCCACCTCCACGCAATCCGACTCACACACTGCTGCACCTCCACACAGATCTGGCTATCATCGACCTCAACACGCCTTACCACTACCTCGTTGTGGCCTCCACACCAAAAATTCACAGCAAATCCTCGATCTATGCTATATGCTCGACAGTCAACGAGCTTGGAATTGACTGGCAACCGGAACCTATTTGACACGCAACAGCGGATCCTCGCTTGATTCTAAATTCTCTCTTTTCTTTTTTCTACGAGCGCTCATCTCAACGGTGATCAAATGCACAACAACATCCAAAAGGAAGGACAAGTCGCCTCCACTTCTGCTGCAATACTTTCGTTGTGCTGCCTCCAATTCTCACAATATTATGCCTTAGCAAATCACTATGTGCCACACACCAAACAGAGGACTAGGCAAATGAGTTGGCCAAGAGATCACACATTCTGGCTTCAAGGAAATTGCTATGTCATTGCTCCTTTGTCAATAGGTGGCTCGACGGCCCTTCATTAAAATTGTGGAAACACTCGTCCACACTTCACCAAATAAAGATAGATCACACTGCCACATTAAACTCCAATTGCCACGATATGCTCCACAGATCCACTGCTTTTGATCTAGTCCTGCCTCGTTCATGGCTAGGTTGAAAGAAACTCCATGCCATTAGAATATGCCAAATAGATTATTTAAATCCACCACGGTGAAACAATCTCGACTGTCAACCTCCAGTGCTTCGAGGTCTCGCTTTAAAGAGGTCTCACTTCAAAAGGAAACACTGATCTACAAAAGAACTGTTGCCGATCTCCCTGAAGGGCTGCCAAGATCTCTTCAAAGAAGAAGAAGCCATACAACACACAGGCCTCTGACCTAAACCACTAAGATTTTAAGGCCAAAACCCTAAATGGCACAAGCAGCACGCAACACTCTACCATCAACCGATTTAATTTGCAAAACCAGTCACAGGATCTCAAATCAATAACCACACCAAGATTCATTGTCTCGGCTCTACAATGAGATGGAACTCACACAACAGAGAATAATAGTCCCCACAACTGAATACACAGATCTGTACTCGAGATCAAATGCGATTTGGGGATCAAATTCCCACACAACTCTTACCTAAAAAAGAATCACAGATCCCTCAAAAGAAACCGCAGATTGTTCCAACACCACCGTTGTCAACAAATCAAAGTTTCTCTCTACGCCCTATGACTAGATCTTATGATTTTTCCACTTCGTTGAGCATTGCTACAGCGTCTTCGAAAGGTAAAGTTAGGAATACTCGACAACGATCTACTACCAACATATACATCTGCATCCACATTCAAGTGCTCGAACTGGACTTCGATCTTGTGCATGTTGATACCCACTTTGTCGATCCTGTTGAGGAGCTTGAACAGAAACCGCTCATTTTCTTCGGCTGCAATTTTGAGCAATCTATCGATGAGAATCTGGCAATCTACAATGCCAATCATGGCCACATCGACTTCCTCATGGCCGCCTACATTCTAGAGAATCCCCTTGCAGATGTGATCGTAAGTGAGCACTTTCTCGAAGGCCACCCACTTCAAGGCCTCCTTGTTGTCTTCGTTATATCTACTCCTGGAGGATCTGAGAACACATCGTCCCCTCCTCTCCAAATTCCTGAAGTGCTATTATGCTTATTCCAGCCATATCCCGAAGTCCAATATACTGATCACCATATCGGAGTGATACATAGATTTCCCAACAGGCCTTTTCCATCAAGCGTATCGATGGACAAACAAGAAATTAGAAAAAAATATACTATTTTATTTCCCTATGCCTAGGAGGGGCCAAGCCCACAAGGGGCCAGCCCTCATGGGCTCTGATACCAAGATAAAATAGCACAACCAATTGAATATATTCTATATCTTGTGAGTGAGGAAACTACACACATATTTATACAAGAAATAGTCTCAAGATAGGAATTCTATCTTAGACGTACAGTAGTGTGGTTGAGAGATTCTCTCAACCACACAATAAACTAGGAGAAACTAAATTCCTATTACGTAGGAACAAACTCCTCAAATGGAGAATTACAACCATAGACAAGTAGGAATTAATTATTTCTAACTGTCATTTGTTCCATATAGGTAACTAACTGAAATGGCATATTAGAAATAAGTTGGCATTTCAAAAGAAGTTTATTTAAATTCTTTCTATGAAGAAGCATATTAAAAATAAGTTTATTTAAATTCTTCTGAAAATGGTCATACCAATAATAGTGACTGTGATGATCATGCTTTGAAACTTCAAGCCATCATGATGTCGTGCCGATGGGTCCAAATTAATTTAACATTATTTGGTATTTATCATTAGTGTTAAATTTATATGATTGGGTACTTAGTATTATCTTTAAATAATTTGTTTAATTGTTTTTCTTTTTAACCGAGAGTGAGATAGAGATAGAGAAGAAGTAATTTAGTATTTTGGAAAATTTATTATAATTGAATCGGAAAAAATATTATGGTTTAGTATTAAATAAATATAAGTTAATTTGTTGGCGGACTTGAGGCGATGGCGCGGCTAGGGTTTCTGAGATCGGGTTAGAAGAGCTACGAAGGCGAGGTAAGGAGGCTCGGGAGGAGCGAGGAAGGATCATTCAATCGCGGATGAAGACCAGTAAAGGTGAATAGAAAGGCGGAAGGGAGAAAGAAATCGGGTGGGGCTGAAGGACACCATGGACGGAAATCAGTGGAGGGGAGAGATCCCCTCCTTCAAAAAAGTGGTAGCTGGCGAAACCAGTGGAGGAGGGTAGGAAGGAATGCAGAAAGAGAATGACAAAGACATACCAGTACTGGGAAACCGATGGCAAGCAAGAATGGGGAACAGATGCTTACCTAGGGCACAGAAAAAACCAAGGTACGTAATCCCTAACAATAAACTAGAAGATTATCGCTGCTATATGAAGGATCATGCATTCATCTGTAAGTTTATAGGGTTTTGGCCATCTGAAAAGGACCTAACGAAATGGATTCAACTAAGATGGAAGCCAAAAGGACATATAGATCTGAAACTTGGAGCAAGGGGCTTTTTTACAGTCACTTTTGCAACCTAGAAGACAAGGAAAGAATATTTGAGGAAGGACCATACTTCATGAATAATGCTGGACTATTTATGAGGCATTGGGAAGATAGATACAACGTAGATGCAGAGAAACTATTGGCAGCACCCATATGGGTCAGATTGTTTGGGTTACCAACGGAATTTTGGGACCCAGAGATATTGGAAGGGATTGGGAACTCGATCGGGGCTTTCGTCAAAGTGGCAGAATCGACCAAAAGAGTAAAGTACACATCTTACGCAAGGATATGTGTGTACAAGAACATAGCAAAACCCCTGCCGGAATATATAGAGGTGGAATACCATGATGAAATATGACAACAGCCAATAGATTATGAGCACATCCCCTTTAGATGCTCAAGGTGCCACGAGTACGGACATCTATATAGGCAGTGCCCCCAAAATATAGAGGGGGAGGCAACAAGAATTCTGGAGGAAGAAGGAAGGAAAGTAGAAGGGTCGGATACAGGAGAAAAGGGTTTCAAAGAAGTTCAGAGAAGGCAAAAACCAAGATCAGAGGGAGCAAGAGGACAACCAAAAGAAAAGAATATACCAGCTGAAAATCAGAATAAGTTTCAGGTCCTTCAGGATGAGGAAGAGGAAATCGAAGATGGAAAGAAGGATGAAGAGGACGATGAGAATGCACCAATGGAGATCATAACTGAGACAACAGGTAAAAATATAAGCCAGAACAGAGAAGCAGAAGTAGAGATGGGAGAAAGACAAGAGAATATAGTGGAACAAATAATGAAGGGATCAGACAATCGAAAAGATAATGGGACCGAAGAGGAACGAATAATGAAGAAACTGCTCCAAGAATGGAAGAACCTAGATGAAAGATTCATACCAGAATCACAGAAACAACAATATAAGGAAGTGTTCCAAAAATACAAGGAGAAGAAAGGTTGTATTCCAGAGATCGGAGTAGATCAAACAAGATCTCAAGGAAATCAAAACTTGGGAATGGACGGTAGTGGCAAAGGGGGCAGAAAGAGGGGCAGGCGAACAATAAATGAAACGATTCAAGCAGTGGGAGAAATACTAGTCAATTCAAGTAGAGTGATACCTCTTTCAAAGGTATTTCAACAACCTTCAAAAAGTTATAAATGATAATTACAAGTTGGAATATTAGGGGTCTCAATAGTAAGGCCAAGCGGAGATATTTGAAGGAGAGATTGAAGAAGGAAAAACCTAGCATAATGCTAATTCAGGAAACAAAAATGGATCAGCAACAGCTGCAAGAAATTATGAAAAGGATGAGACCTGAATATGAGGTAATGGCTCAAGATGCGATTGGTTCAGCTGGAGGTCTAGCAATTATATGGAATCCTGAGGAGGTAATTTTTGAAAATTGGATTAGCCTCCCTAGAATATTAACAGGTTTGTTTAGGTTGACAGGAATGGAGGAAATAATTCTCATCTCAGGGGTTTATGGCCCCCACTTACCCAGGGACCGGAAGGATTTTCTAAAGAATGTGCAGGTAATAAGACGAATTATCCCTAGTAACTTATGGATAATATGAGAAGATTTTAACTTGATGCACAACTTAGGCGAAAAGAAAGGAGGTATAAGGCAACTAGATCAGAGCATGGAGGAGTTTAATGAGTTAATAACAGAACAAAGACTATTTGATATTCCCACAACTAATGGTGTCTTTACCTGGAACAATAGGAGGGGAGGAAAAAGCCATATAGCTTCGAGGCTAGATAGGTTTCTCTTATCTGAACAAATATTGAACCGAGATGTATTCATAGAAATGAAAATCCTTCCAGGACTAGGATCGGACCATTGGCCGATTCGACTAGAAATTGATATCAAGAAAAACAATGGTAAGAAACCTTTTAGATTTGAGGCCTTTTGGCTCAGAAATCCTGATTTCTTACACAAAATGGAAGAATGGTGGACTCAGAGTAGAGTTAAAGGGAAAGGAAAAATGCATACCATTCAATTGAAACTCAAGGAAATTAAAGGTAAAATTAGAAAGTGGAACAAAGAGGAATTCAGGAACATCATGGAGGAAAAACAAAAATTGGAGAAAGAAATGGAAGACATTCAGCAGAAATTAATATTGGAAGGAAGGGATGAAGAATGGAGTAAGGAGGAGGGCATAATAATGAACCAACTGGAAGAGAGAAGAAAATAGGAGGAGATTATGTGGAGGCAAAAGTCAAGGATAAAATGGTTGCACGAGGGCGAAAGGAATACAAAATTTTTCCATCAAGCGATGATACAAAACAGACAAAGGAATCAAATTTTTTTCAATTAAGAATGCGGAGGGGGAAAGGGTAATAGAACAGGGAGGAATTGAAAAATCCCTAGTGGATTATCATAAAGAGATCCTCACTGAATCGTAAGAGGCACGGGGAGAAGAAATTGATCATATCTGGAAGGAAATACCAAAACTCATAACAATGGAACAAAACAAGGCGTTGATGAGAGCGACTACTATGGAAGAGGTTGAGGAGATTGTTATGAATATGAAAAAAGGAAAAGATCCAGGGCCCGATGGGTTCACAGTAGTATTCTACCAGGCAGGCTGGCACTTCTTGGGGCAGGAAATCTTAGAAGTTGTTGAGGAATCAAGAATGAAGCAAAATATCTGGCCAGGTATTAACTCGACCTTTCTAACCCTGATCCCTAAAAGTAACAAGTCAAAGGATGCTCAAGGATTCCGCCCAATAGCATTATGCATTGTCATTTATAAGATCATAGCCACTTTGATTGCGAAAATATTAAAGCCTTTACTCCCGAGTATCATCTCTCCAGAACAAACTGGCTTTGTCGAGGGGTGATAAATACTGGATGGACTAGTAGTTACACAGGAGATGATTCATTCCCTAAATCAGAAGAAGCAGAGGGGAATGATGTTAAAACTAGATCTTTCAAAAGCCTATGACCGCTTGAGCTGGAGATACCTTAGAATGGTGCTTGAAGCTTATGGTTTTGAAAAGAGATGGACTGAATGGATCTACAACACGATATCAACCCCAATCTTTTCAATACTGTTAAATGGTATCCCAATGAATACTTTTAATGCAACAAGGGGTATAAGACAAGGAGACCCCATTTCTCCCTTTCTATTCATACTTCCAGCTGAAGGGCTTGGAAGAATCATCAAAAGAGAGCTCAGGGAAAAGAGAATTAAAGGCTTAAAACCATGGGGAAACAACTTGGCAATAACGCATCAGCAATTTGTTGACGACATAATGCTATTTGGAGAAGTCACTATAAAAGAGGTAAGGATGATCAAAAGAGTGCTTGAAATCTTCATGGAGGCTTCAGGAATGGAGGTAAATAAAGAAAAATCATGTACATTTATATTTAACACCCCTGAGGCCATCAAAGCTCATCTAACTAGAACTTTAGGCTTCAGACAGGGGGATCTCCCTACCAAGTATCTAGGGAACCAGCTGGATATACACCCCACTCGGATGAAAAACTGGCAGGATGTTATAGATAAAATAAAGAAACGCCTAACAAGCTGGTCATTTAGGTCTTTGAACATAGCCAGTAGAATTGCCTTGCTAAAGTCAGTCCTGCAATCGATCCCTATCTACCCTTTGTCCATCAGAGCAGCATCCAAAGGAGTGTGCACAAATTTGAAAGAAATATTTGGAAAGTTTGTTTGGGGAGGACCTAAACAATAGAGGAAATGGGCCTTAGTCTCATGGAAAAACCTAGTAAAAAGAAAAGATAAAGGAGGTTTAGGTATAAGGGATCCGTAAATGCTAAACAAGATTTTAGGTGCCAAATTATGGTGGAGATGGTTACAAGGAGGAAAGGATGTGTGGAAAAAAATATGGGAAATAAAATATAACATGCCAGACTCAACAAAAGGTAAACTAAGAATTGAAGAAGTACCAAAAGGATCCTCTATATGGGAATTAGCAAGTCATAATAGAGATGTGATCAATAAACATGTTTTTTGGGAGATTCGTGAAGGAAGCAGTGCCAAATTTTGGGAGGATGGGTGGCAGCATAAAGGAAAAATGTCAGAGATACAAACCTTACAAGAGATTCAACAGAAAGCGAAGAGGGCAGGTATGAAGTATGTTAGAGACTATTGGCAAAATGAAGAGAACAGTGGAATATGGAGGACCTGGAGGAAACCAGAGGAATGGTTTGAAAATATAAACCAAGAGATGGAGAAAATCTACACTAAAGAAGTAGAATTGAGAAAAATTAAAACTCGACCAGGAATGGACATCCTTAGGTGGGGAAGATCAATGAAAGGGACTTTACAGTGAAGGAAGCCTACTACTTAACAACAAAACAAGAAATGGAAGATGGTGCTATGGATTGGAGAATAATTTGGGAAGGAAAATGGTGGCCGAAAATCACAATATTCGCATGGTTGGTCAGTAAAGGATGGATTCTAACCTGGGGTAAAATCCAGAAGAGAGGCTATTATGGGCCCTCGAGATGTATCCTATGCAGCAGAGAAGAGGAAAACCAGGAGCACATTCTAAATAAATGCCCTTATGCAGGAAACGTATGGGAGAAGATCAGATCGCTCTTCAGGAAGACAATGAGAGACCCAAGTAGTATTCAGAACACCATAATGCAATGGGGTAACGGACAATTTCACAGCAAAGTAATAAGAAGAATTTGGAACTTATCGGTAGGTTTTGTGATATGGTTCCTCTAGAAAGAACGCAATAGGAGGATTTTCAGGGGTCAAAGAAATAAACCTGAAAGAATTTGGGAGGAGGTGTGCAAATCGATCAAGGAAATTGTTCTATCAGAGACATGGGAAGAGGAGGACTGAAGAGTGAACCAAGAAGAAGGAGGAATAGCTTCTAAATTAAATATGGAATTCAGCATGATTTACCCCAGAAAAGAGAATAAAAGAAACCCTCAAGCTCAAAGCCCCAACCAATTTAGATATCCAGGAGAAAATTTCATAAGACTGAACTTTGATGGGGCGTTGAAAGGTAACCCTGGACCAGCAGGCCTAGGAGGTATCTTTAGAGATGGCAAAGGAAAAACAAGGTGGGTTTTTGCGGAATGGGGAGGCGAGATGACGAACAACAAAGCGGAGCTCTGGGAGGTACACCAAAGATTGAGAATAGCAGTGAGAAACAGATATATGAACCTGGAGATAGAAGGGGATTTTCATATAATGATAGGGATGATGTGCAAACTAAAGGATGGAAAGAGCTGGGAGAAAGTTGCAAAAAGATGGAGGAAAGTGGGTATTATTCAAGATATAGCGGTTTTGTTAAACATAATAGAATACAAAATAATAAATCATGTAAGACGGAATGGGAACAGGGCTGCGGATCTCTTGGCTAATTGGGGGAGTAAAGAGGCAACCAACAGTTTGGACAGGAGCTGGCCATCATTGGAAGCAGATCAAAGCTGGGGAGGACTTAAAAACATAATCACCCAAGACCATAATGAAGCAGCCACAGTTTGAAAGAATGAGGACAAGACACCCAATCGGGATGAGCAAGGTGGCAGGATGGGTAATTAATGAGCGATGGTGTGTCAGGCAAGTTAGGGAAGATGGGGTTCAGGGAATGATTGTCACAGGCAACTGGATCGATGAGAAGGATCTCTGATCAAGGCGAAAGGACAACAAGGTATAGACAGAGGACGGTGGAGGTGTTAGTACGTCAGAAACAAGACAAGGGAATGATAGCGTCGAGGAATGGGACAACAGAGTAGTAAGGGAGGTAAGGTATAAGCGTAGGAGGAGGGGAGGCATAAAGGAGAAAGGGTGGTGAAGCGGAACGAGGAAATTTGCATGCAAAGAAACAAGAGAGGATGGTGGTAATCAGCTGAATATAGCCGGGAAAGAGGGAAGACCAAGGAGCCGAGCAGAAAGAATAGGGACACGGAGAAGGAGGAAAAGAAGCAAGGGAAGAATGGCAGCAGAAGGTAGTAGGTCGGTAGGTAGATGGATAAGGAGGGCAGGAGAAGGGAACCAGGGTCGAGGGGACCAGGACGCGAAAGGCAAAGGAATAATGGAGGGGGACAAAGAGAAATTCTATATACCAGTATATGATGATTCAAAGGGCGAGAGCGAAGACATCGAAGCAGAAATTTAGAAGGCAGAACAGGGGACTGGAAACCGCGGCCAAAATGGGAGAAACACAGGAAACAGGACCATGAAAACAGGAAGGGAGGAAGCTGAAGGAAGTCAGAAACCAGAAGCTGAGGAAGAGAGTGGAAGACGGAGTCGAGGGAGAGGTCGACGAGGCAGGGGAGGCCAAAGGAGACGGGTAGTAGCAGAGCACAGAACCAGACGGGGTCGATGTTGTCGAGAAGGTACAGTGGAAGACGGGGAGACCAGCGCTGAAGCGGCGGGAAGACAGGGAAGGAGGACTATTGAGACAAGGGTTCAAAGGGCCGAGAGAGCCTACAGTGAGAAGACTAACTCGAAAATCAGGAGGATAATCGAGCATTGGGAGGAAGAGGCCATTCCGGCATAGTCTGAGGAAGAAATGGAGGACTGGGTGCATCTCATGCTGGACCCAGGACATACTCGAGGCCGAATGACACTATATAAATAGTATCTGCACTTATATTGGGTAATGAAAAGGCTTATGGCCAAAGCTATGGAGCAGATAGCCTTGGAAATGGCTGAATTATCATGGGGGATCCCAAACCTGAAGAAAGAGTTGAAGAACATCCTAATCACCCTGCTCATGCAGGACAAGAGGTTGGAGGATATTCAGCAGTAGCTAGAGGAAACTGGCTTGGTGATCAAGAAGGAGAAGGAGCAGCAAGAAGATGCTGGGAATCAATGACGAAAAGACATGTTTTTTGAAGTATTTAGAAATTGTAACTCTTAGTTTCTATTAGTTATGTATAGGATCTACGATAATTTTTACTCGCAGTTATATGACAATAGTAACAGTTACAAGGTAGATGTTTACAAAGCCTGGAAAGATAGTTTGAAAAACTTTTATTTTTGGTTAGCAGTTAAAAACTATAGGTGGTCAATATACCCGGTTTCCCCTCGGGGCGGGTTGAGACCACCTTAAGATTGTAGTGGTTTCAATTTTGCTAATAGAAAATGGTAACTCCCTAGCTTACAAAAAAAAATATAAGTTAATTTGTTATGAGTTGATTTTAGCTATAAATTTGTTTAACATTGATGAATGAAAGTTATACTCTTTAATTTTAAGAAATAAATATTTATTTATTAGTATTATTGAAATATTATTTTCAAATATTTGATTAGACAATAATTTTGGAGGTGATATTGTAGCCTTATGCCATTTAATAAATGTTTTTTTCTCATAATTTTTGGATTTACTTGCAATATTTATTTTAAGATTTTTAAATATTTGTGTAATTATTTTTCATTATTAAACTCATAAATAACTTATTTACCATTAGTTACTTACTTCCCACCATAATTTAAGCAGCATAAAAAATGAATAGGGATGATATGGAAATAAATATACCTACTTGGAGTTATTTCCTAAGATTATTTATGTTTCCTCAACGATTTAACATGTAGGAGTAAAAGTGTAAATGTCCAAACTTAGTAGTGGTTACTACCCACCCAAATTTTATGCAAGTCCTTATCCCATAGTAAGCAATTAAAGAATGAAGACTTTTCATGTTTTAACATACACAATTTTGTTTATTTTATTTAATGTTTTTAAGCATATAAAAATAATAATATCTTGTTCATGTATTTAAAACAAGCTTCCCCCAAACAGGGAAATTCAAAGCTTATATTACATGGCTAGTTGAGGGAGTTACGTCCAACAACCCTCAACTTACAATTTTAGAATTCAAATAGTTTCCCTAACCGTTTGGGTGCACATTTTCCACTTCATATATCAATTTGCAATTTTTTTTAAACATGACATCCACTTAGCTCATAGGGACTACCCTACCAGTAAAGGAAAGTGATAACAATTGACATGATACATTGGGTTTTAGCTTATTAATCAATTTTTTTACATCTGAGGAAGACTATATATTTATAATATTTGTAAGAAGGTGAGTGTCCATTATAATCACCACTAATACTCTAGGTGATGATTTTTTTAGGAATAATCAGGAGAAAAACTAAACTGATTATTAAGAATAATAAGTAGTTAGAATTGATTATTCTAAAATTAGTTACAAGTTATTAATTTTAGGACTTGGTTGATGCTTGGATTTTCTTATAAATTGTAACTCAATTTTGAGAAGTATGAATCTATTAGTGTTTTTTGTTTGTGAGACTCATTAGAGTCTACCAATTTATTATTGGAATTACTATTAGAGATAGAGAGAAAATGGTGTAAGGTTATGCATGATTTGTTCAAGAATCACAAGTGATTTGTTGAGGAATCAACGATGTGTGAGACAACATGGAGGGTTTGTGTCATGTGGGCTTCACTTGATGAGCCTATTGCATATCATGTGTGTTCGTGGCATACTAAACAAAACCCCTAATTTGACTACATATTGGACAATGTCTCGAAAAATCACATTATTTAACCCCCTACCAATACAAACCCAATACACCTTCCCAATTTAAAAAACCAATACTTTCTCTAGATATTGTAGGTATTCATTTTTTCATTAACATTTTTTATACCCCTTTATAATTTTATTTAACTTTGAGCTCCATTTTCTATACCTATTCAGATATAAAAGCCCTTTACTCCCTTTATATCCCCCGATATATTATGCCATTTTTTCCTCAATAAATATCCTCCAATATGAACCCACGTTCTATGGTATTTCTCCCCTACTAAAACCCTCATGGGCTGTGTGTGCTACAGTAGATCATTTCCACTATAAGCTAAGTGAGTGGAGACACCAAGGAATTCATTTTCCAGAAAGAACTTGGTTCTGCATTAAGTTGACTACATATTAGAGTACCCATACATTCAAGGCGCATTAAGCCTATTGATCAGAATATAAGGTTCCATGAGATTATTGTTGATCTAAAAATGGACTAGGTGCCTTCTTCCTCTTCTCTACAATAAAAATAAATAAAAATAGGACCGTTTTGATGCTTTGCAAGGTAAAATGGGTCTTGATACATAACAGGTTTTTTTAGTGTCTCTTCAAGTCATGAGTTAGTCTTCACATGTAAAATTAACATAAACAACATAATAACACATAACTCATACAAACATAATGAAGAGCATAACAAAATATTTGTTGACGAAGTTCACCCCTCCTAGGCTACATCTTCGGGCGTGCCAACATAGATAGATAACTCATATATTCAATAGAAAAAGGAAGTACATAAATGTTTGTTGATGGAAACATGTGGCTATTACCCCTACAAGGTAATTTTCTCCTACAAACAACTCTCACATACAACAACAACAACATAAATAATCTCCTACAAAGACTCCATACTGCAATTGAAATGAGCTAAAATGGGCATTTGAGTAGTTCAATTCCACATTGAAGCACATAAAAAAAACATCCCTCAACATAACATAATGAGAAAAGTAAACATGAGCTAAACCATGAAAGTAACAACTGCACCAATAAACTTATGAAGGTGAGAAAACCTCTAAAAGGCCTTCTCCATGCTCAAACACCTTCCATAATTGTTTCGAAACCCTGAGTGATCCGTACATCCTTAGTCTCAAACCTGAAAAAGGGCTACTTAGATGTGCTAAAACTAGAAATTAGAGGTCACCAATAGACTAAGAACATCCAAAAACCCTTAAATGGACTCTTTCTGAGCTCAATTTGGCCAAAAACTTGAAAAGGTATGGCTCTCCAAGCTCTCATATGAGTTTTACTCCTAACTGTCCGACAAATTAGACCAACAGTCTAATTGTTGTACAAATCAACCCTGTTTTTCACTAATCGGGAGACAAATTCGCCCTCTATGAGTGCCATTTGTCGAAACTCTGATTTCAACAATAACCCTTAACTCCGAAAAATAAGGTCACTTTGGCACATAAGACTGTGGGTTGGGCCTTGACGTCCGCCCCCACCGACCTAGCCCTTAAAACATGGGCACGTGGTCATGTGGGTGCCATAGGTCCAAGGTTCAGGCTAACCCCTTGCCCTTCCCGTCGAGCCCCTAAACTTGCTAGCGTCGAGTCACATGGGTGTCATAAGACCCTAGGCTAGCCCCTCCTGTAAGTGACCTCCGCCAAACATTTGCCACAATCTGGTGCTATGGTCATGACCTTGGGCCTAAGCCCAAGCTCCCAAACTTTAATCCCTTTTCACCAACACTATGGTGATATGGCCATTACTAGAACCCTTGGCTCACTTTTTTGCGGTCTCGTGGGCATGGGGTGATTAGGGACTAAGTCTTCGCCCCGACCCCATCCCCGATTTGCATTCAACAAAAGTTTAAATAGAGCCTTAGAACTATGATAGTTAAGTCCCACCAATAACATAATAGTAGAGCATTGCACTGATATGCTTGAAGTATTATGTTCGACCCCCATGAAGGCCAGTTTGAGCCATAACTAAATTTTGTTCAACCGTAAGGTGCCATGTGGCGGCCTGTGATTGGGCCACGTGGTGCCCATTCATTGGTCCAACCAAAACCATCCACAACCAATCATAAAATTTCAATTCGAACTAATCCAATGAGGCCACTTGGTAGCCTACCATTAGCCTAAAAATCATAGTTAGCTTACCCAGTCAACCTACCTAGTTAGTAGTCTTGCACTCCAAGCTGCAAAAATTTTACATGTTTGTGAAACCATAAGAACATGATATATGGAGCATACAATGTTGGATTGAGGTGTAACAAATGTCATAGGATTCATAATGATGACCTCTTTGGCTTGACATTGGTTTCAATACTTTATGGGAACTTTAAATTTTGAGCTAAAAGTGATCACCTACCTCCCCACTGGGGCTGAAACTTAAAAACACCCAAAAACTCAATCCAAAATGCTTACTTTTCAATTGGTGCCCTTCAGGACCCAATGAAGGCACTTCATCTCTCTTCTTCGTGGTTACCTTCTTTCATGTTAAGAAATGAGCCAACATTCTTATTGTTGATGCAGGGACAAAATAATAATGAGTGGAATTTGAAAATTATATTTAATCTCATCTTTGCATGTCTAAAAAACACTTCATATTGAAGTTAAACTGTTCAAGACAAACTTGACTCCATCTTGGAATTCATAAGCATAATAAACTTTCTTTAACATATTTAAACTGAACTTGTAGTAAAATTTTCAATGATATAATTGGTCTTGCCTACAAAACATAGACATATTGGAATTATTGAATATAAAGATTCTATTCACACAAGTTTGATGTTGAATACTTGCATTAGTGAACACATGACAAACTTGTAGACAACTTTGAACGAAAATCTTATACATTCACAAAAAGTGTTTGAACATGTGAACTTGTAAACTAGCCAATATATACATCAGTGAAAAATGCATACTTGTTGAACATACTGAGAATTCTTTTTCACTTTACAAAAGTACCTAAACAGGGAAAAAACAACAAGTAATGACAAAATCTACAAAGCAACTTTACAACAAGTCTACCCAAACTTTGCCTTTCATAGGCCTATGGGTTCTCTTTTTGTATCATCTTTGTCTTGAAGGTTTCTTATAATTTCTGAGTCCTCTTTTCCATCTCTCTCTTCCCTTGCATTATTTTGCACAATCTCTTTTCCTTTCTTTGAACGAATATCTAGATGTAACTTCCAACATCGTTCAGTGCCATGGCCATACATCTTGCAATGGGTATAAAATAACTTTCTCTTGTTTGTTGATATAGAAGTTCTCTCATGCGAAGGAGGTTCATTATGCTTGATGCCTAGGATTTGATCCAATATTTTAACCATTATCATACATTTCTCACATACATCCACACAATGGTAAAATGCATCACAAAAAGTACAAGGGTACTTTTTCCACAAATATTCAAAATTACCATGCATTGGAAAATGCCGATAAGAATTATACATTTCTTTAGGGCCACAACTTTGATGGAGTGGAGTGGACGATGCCATGCAAGGTCCCTTCAAGAATACATCTTGCTTGGGAGATGAATGAATATTTTCACACGGTGGTGACATCTCATCCTCAGATGGTTGATGTACCTCAAGCCATTTGGAGCATTCCCCAGACTCCTTTCGACCATATCCCAATCACTAATACATCGGTCTCTCCTCAACCATGATTGGATTTGTAATATCTTGGCCATTTATGTCGATCCATCCACCTTAATAACCCATCTTCGAAAAAAGCTTCATACCTATGACTTTGGTATGTTGCTCAAATGCTGCAAACATTGTGTTATACATGTAAGTAGAAATAATTGTACATGAAATGCTAATTACCTCCTTAAACTTGCCATTCATCTTTTCAGCTTCTGATGATGACGACAATGATATTGCAAATGACTCTAGACACCCACTCTTATCAAATTAAATATTGTGTGCTTCTTGAAGATGTTTGAAAAATGTACATGCATCATCTTCCTCATATGGTCCATAACCATTGTTCTAACCATGACCAAATATTGTTTTCATTCTAGAGGTTTCTCTTGTAGACACAGGAGTATAAATTTTGGCAACTTCTTCTTCTAACACATGCAATAACTAAAGTCGCATGTGCCTCTTCTCCTCTTCATGCATCTCTAGCGTCGTTCTCAACTGTATGTTCTCCATACGAAGAGCCAAATTCTTCTCCTCTAGCTCTTAGAGACTCTTTTGCTTCCCATTCTTGCAACTTGGTCAACTGATGCTTTGATACCAACCTGATATGAAAATGGTGTAGGTTTCTTCTTCCTTTTCTTCACAATCAAACAAAATAAAAATAGGACCATTTTGACGTTTTGGAAGGTAAAATGGTTCTTGATACAAAACAAGTTTTTCGAGTGTCTCCTGAATTCATGAGTTAGTATTCACATGTAAACTTAACATAATAAACATAATAGCACATAAATCATACATGAATAATGAAGGGCATAACAAAAAATTTATTGACGGAGTTTACTCATCCTAGGCTACAGCTTCGAGCCTACCAACATAGCTAGACCACTCATATATTCAGTAGGAAAATGAAGCATATAAATGTTTGTTGATGGAAACATGTGGACATGACCCCTACAATGTAATTTTCTCCTACAAAGAACTCTCACATACAACAGTAACGCAAAGTGTCTCCTACAAATTTTGCATACTCCAACTAAAATGAGCACATGAGCAATTTAATTCCACATTGAAGCACATAAAGAAAACATTCCTCAACATAACATAATGATAAAATTCAACCTAAGCTAAACCCTGCAAGTAACAACCAATACAATATACTTCTGAAGGTGATAAAACCCCTACAAGACCTTCTCCATGCTCAAACACCTTCCATAATTGTTTCCAAACATTGATTGATTCATACACCTTTAGTCTCAAACCTACAAAATGTCTAATTATATATGCTCAAATAAGAAATTAGACGTCACCAATGGATTCAAAACATCCAAAAACCCCTATGCGGACTCTTTCTGAGCTCAATTTGGCCAAAAATGACAAAAGATATGCTTCTCCAAGCTCTCATATGAGATTTATTGTTAATTGTCCTACAAATCAGACCAACAGTCTAACTGCCATACAAATCCGCCATGTTTTTCGCTAACTAAGTGACAAATTCTCCTTCCACCAATGAAATTTTTTGGACCTTTAATTTCACCAATAACCCTTAACTTCGAAAAATAGGGTCACATTGGCACATAAGGTTGTGGGATGGGCCTCAACGCTCGCCCCCACTGGCCTAGCCCTTAAAACATGGGCTCATGATCATGTGGGCGCCATGGGTCCAAAGGTCAGTATAACCACCTGGCCTTCCTGCTATGCCCCTAAACTTCCTGGCGTCAGGTAACATGGGTATCATAAGACCCTAGGATAGCCCCTCTCATAAGCGACCTCCACCAAACATTTTCCATGATGTGGTGTTGTGGTCATGATCTTGGGCATAACCTAGGCTCCCAAACTTTGATGCCTTTCTGCCTGCTCTAAGTTGATATGGAAGGTATTAGAACCTTGGGCTGGGGCTAACCCAGACCTCTGAACTCCCTTTTACCTGTGGTCTGGTGGATGTGGGGTGACTAAGGACTAGGGCTTAGCCCCGACCCCATCCCCAATTTACAGTCAACGAAAGTTTAAATAGAAATTTGGAACTATGATATTTAAGTCCTAGCGACAACATAACGATAGAGCAATGCATTGATATACAAGAGGTCTCGTGTTCGACCCCCACAGAGGCCAAGTTAGGCCATAACCAAATTTTGTTCAACACACTGATGCCACATGGTAGCATGTGATTAGGCCATGTGGTGCCCATTCATTGGTCCAACCAAAGCTATCCACAACCAATCATAAACTGCTAATTCAAACCAATTCGGTGAGGCCTCTTAACAGCCTGCCATTGGCCTGAAAATCACAGCCAACTTTCCCAGTCAACTTTCCCAATCAGCATATGGACTGGCTAATCAACAATCCTCCACTTCAACTTGCAATTTTTTTTACCTATTTGGGAAAATGATTAGAAAATGATATCTGGAGCATACAGTGTCAGATTGAGGTGAAATAAATGTCATTGGATTCAGAATGATGAGCACTTCAACTTGATACTAGTTTCAAGACTTTCTGGGAAATTCATTTTTGAGCTAAACAATGATCAGTTGATCAATTGTAGAGGGTTTTCATAGTGGATAAGTGCCATGAAATCATTTTGAAATGAGGGCTATGAGACCACTATGAAGTAGAGCCATGTGAATTTATTAAATTTTGAGTGGAGTTGTATGTATTTTGTGTGTTGTTTGGAATTGGGAGTATACTATTACTTGGAGCTATCACTGGAGCTACGAGGGGGTTCAATATGGAGGAAACCATAGACTTTAGATTGCTATAAAATTGGATTGTAGAGGCTTGCCATTATGAATGTGAGGATGCATGTACACATATATAAATTTGTGTTAATTAGGATGATCGCAATGTTGAATAAAGGAGTGTGGATAGTGTAGTGTATGTCTAGCAATGTGAGCTTTCTTGAAGGAAAAGTAAATTGTAATCTATTGTAATTTGTGTATTGCATCAATGACCATTTGAAGGTAATTTTTCAATTAAAATTTATTTTGGAATATTTTTAGTTTGACTCAAAATGGTAACTCCATTGGTTGAATTTTATTTAAATGAGTAACAAAGTAAGATGGTAAACAATATGCAAACTAGAAATTTAAGATGCACACATTAATGCAAGCCTATAATGTTTGGTCAATTGCATCTAGTAATAAAGTTAGGTTGTAAACCATAGCAACTACAAAATTATCAATTAACATTGGGAGTGATGAGAGATGATGGAAAAATTTCTACTAAGGATGTCCATAAAGGAGAACATCAAAATGTGTGTCGAAACACACTTTTATAATGTATATTCATTTTTTTTTTGAAGTGGGTCTTCTCAAGATCATGTAGAGTGGGTATTGAAACACAAATTTAAGTTTTATATTCAAATTTTTTCGACATGGGTCTTCTCAAAAGCATGCAGAGTGGATAGTCATTTGATGTGGAATTTGATTATACATCTAATGGGTTTATATACTTGATGTTTGAGTAAATCTATAAGGAGATAAGTAAAAAGTACAATAAAAAAGTGGTTTCTTTTCTTTTTCTTAAGAAATTCATAACTATTATTTTATTATTTCTCTTAGTAGTCCCATATTAGAGATTAGGATTCACCTAATGTTTTGTAGAATTGAAAGACAACATAGATTTTATGGAGAAAAAAAATGACCCAGGGGCATTTAGAAGAGGAGATAAAAACCCAAAGAAGATCACCAACCCTACAATTTTTTTAGTCTGCTTAGGATACAAGAACATGCTAGAAAATAATCTCACCTTGTGGGTATCTAAAAGGGATCTAGTATGAGTTGATTTCAGTGAAAATGGTTCCATCACAAGGTTCACATCACTGACTAGGATAATTAAACAACACTATAACTTGAAAGAAAACTATTCTATTAAATAATTTGAGCCATTTGATACTAACTTGAGACCCATGTCCATATAAGGATTGAGAAGAAAAAATAATGAAATTATTGGCCAATGGTTTCCCTAGGTCAAATGGGTAGGCATGTTGCTTATTCCAAAAATCTCTAGAAAGTTTCCCAATCCTCGTTTTGATTCAAATATCTCCCTTCAATTTATAATTAAGAAACAAACATGAGGATGAAATATTTTCCTTCCACCATATATAAATCCCACATCCTCTCCAATGAAAAAGGCTAACTCTATTCATCATTTCCATTTGTTTTATCCTTAGTACCACATGTGGTGGCTAAATGAATTGGATTGATTGGTTTATTCTTGCATTTACCACGCTCTTGAATGACTCGATGGAATGTTGAGTTAATGTAAATATGCATCAACACCTTGTAGGACCAAGGTCATTGTTGATTTCCACTATGCTCCTATGTGCCCCCCTTTCCAACCTTGTTTAATGCTATAGTCTATAGTTTTTTTGTATCTTCTAACCATCACTAGGGAATAAATGATGGCTTAAGTTGGCCATTAACATACAACTCTCCCACCATAAATTTACAACCCTGATTGGAAATATTGTCTGCTTGTTCGTTGTGTTCTTGTAGGACATGGAAGAAGTTTTTGATGGTCTGTTTTTTTTCATTTCCCAAACCCTTTTCATAATATTTTCTAGATATTTTTCGTTATATAGTCTGTCTCTTACTAGATGAAAACCAAGGAGTGAATCTCCCAAGATAGTGAGTTCTTTCTCCCACTTTTCTTTGCGTATCAAAAGAGCTTGATAAAGGGAATGAATCTCATCCTTGTTGTTTGTCATGTCACCATGTCTCAATGCACATATGAATACCTTTTCATTGTTAGAGCTATAAAGAGCCACTCCACCTCCTACTACCCCTTTGTCATGAATGTTAAGGAAATGGCTTTCAACTAAAAAAATTATTCTAAAATAATTGTTATGGTCACCTTTCATAATACATAGTGACCATCTTTAAAATGAAAATACACACACAAATGTTCCCATGATATAATTTCCACTTTATAAGGTTCTTCTATAAATTATTTATGTTCCTTTATTTGTATTTTTCTATTACAACCAACAATCTAGTATCCAAGTTTTTCTTAAATTCAATTTACATCTTTTTTGGGATTCCTACCTATTTGAATATTGACAAACTATATATCCCTAGTCTTTTCACCTGAAAAACCCCTTTAATGTCATCTACAACTATTTAAAAAATATACATCTTGACAAAATTTTTATCCCTAGTCTTTTCACTTCACATATCCCACTAATTTCATATTAAAGTCTTGAAAGAATCTATATCTTGACAAACTTTGAATCCTTGGTCCCATCACTTGATAATTTTTCGAATTTTCATATATGTTATTTCAGAGTTCTATGATTTAGGATTCTACCAACCATGCCATATACCGTCAAGAATCCTAAATAATAAAGCTAAAATCTCAAGATCAATGTAGTTAACTGATTTCCACCGATGGAAATCATGAGAGGGGACTAGTCAACTAATAATTATGTTAACCGAGCCATTTTCTACCAGGAGAAACTAGGCATTGAATCCTATTTCTTGAGGCTAGTTCCATTAATGAACTATTCATATAATCCATGTTATATATAGCTCCCAATCAGAACCTCCAAAGTAGTTCATATGATAAGGGGTCATGCTAAAATTCCCCAACCCTCAAATTTTCAAATTAGTATAAACCAAGGGAACATATTTCCCAAATTTAAAAAGTTCCACTAAAATATCTGAATGCACTCAAAGGGTTGAAACTGGTTCTAATAGGGTAAAATATGCATCAAATACATCCAATGGCTTAGTAAAGTTTACTATACCATGAATGAAATTCGAACAATTCCCACTCCTAGCTACTTCTTCAATAAAATAAAAAGAGATGGCCCTTGAACAAAGTCAAACTTCACCCAATGGAGTGAGCCTTTAATTACTTCATTAGGACTATATCCTCACACCATTACTTCAACTTTGATAATAGAGAGGCCAATATTTAGGATTATCTCTAGAGGAAACAAATTCCCCTAAACAAAGAAGGACATTTAAGTCTTCTCATAATCAAAGAAGGATACAACCTTATCAATTGTTCCATCCCACATAGGAAAAATAACTTGAAGAACCTTGGAGCTAAATTTAACTTATAGCTTATACTTAAAAACATTAGACCTTGTGCATTCATTATAGGAAATATATTTTAGATAATACTTATGCATACAAATTCATGCTTAAAGAAAATAATAGCAAATAAAAAAGCATATTTGAACATTGTTTAACTTATCAGTAAACCAACATAGTAATTTCTTGGAAAACTCTAAATAATAGTCATTTAATTAAGCTTTGTTGGAAAATAAATAAGGAGATCCACTCTCCACCCAACGACATGATTATCTTTACAGTAACTCTCTTGCATTTGCTACTCCTAAGCTAGATTAAATGCCTTGAGAGGAAAAGTCATTTAGGTAAGATTAGGGATCTAAAAAATATATAGAATATGAGTGATATTGTCCTTAATACATAGGAATTTTATATTCTTCTTTTAGGTAACTAAGCCAAGTCTTGTTATCTCTCAAAGTTTTGCCATATTAGGCGTACACAACATAAAGAGAGGCTTCCCAGATCCACCAATCCCTTGTTACTTTCCTTTTATTAGTGATTTTCATCTGTAGTTTCAATAAAATTTCTCAAAAATTCTTTATTTCCCTCAATCTTAGACTTAAGGCTTCAAAAATAATTTCCCTAGTCAATTAAGTAATCTAGAACTCCACATGAGTTGTTACACCTCAAGAGGAATTTTCTCTCACCTTTTACTTATATCCATTTTCTCAAAACCCCTTTTTGGTTCTAGTTCATTCCATGGGTTACGTAGGTTCACATGCACACCTCTCTTTGACTAACATACCACACAATCTCTAATCATTTTCCCTTTAATCAACCACTATCCTCTACCTACCACTTCATGGTATCCTCTTTGCTATGTGGTTGATTCCTAGGTCTCCAGATGGGTACATAACCATATCATTAGAGGAGTCTCATACTTTTCCCATGTTTCATCATAATTGTTCATAGATCGGTACTTCAAATTCTTCCAAATAAAAAATCTAGACACTAAATTTAGGGTCAATAGGAAACTCCCCTTTCTCCTCAATACTTCCCTTATGAATTGAAATTGATGTTACCTTCTCTATTCTTCAATTTTTGGGAACACATTAAACAAAATGTATATTAAATCAGTTAAATTTTGTTAAGAAGGTGATGTTGGGAATTTCCAAAATCATATGTCTTAGATATCATTACAAATCTAGAGGTTTAAAAATCGTTGTTACATAGTGAAGCTAATCAAGATTGCATATATATAGGTTTTATGGAACTTCCAAGATTTTACACATAGGTGACAAGATACAAATAGTCTGTTGGGAGTCAAATGTATTGGGAATGAGAACCTTCCCATTGACCATCATGTCATCAATCAGTCGAAGGGAAATAAAACTTTGGGTTCAAGAATATCACCTAATAGTTCTAAAGTATGCTTTTATGTGATTGTCATTGGCTCAATCAACAATCATAATGACATTACAATTCTAGATTTCATAATTCTATTATTGTCCTAGGCTATCACTAATGTTTAAACCATTATGACATAACAATAAACCTAGGAATTAGAAAATTAATGATGAGATACACTTAATGATGCAACTAATTGAATTTTAGTGTTGTTTTTATGCCTACAAGTGATTATTATTGACATTCTATTGCACAATCATATCTTAAGCAAACCATAATAAATATAGAGAAAATAAATGCACCACAAGACATATACTTTTACCTTAAAAATCTCAACAGAAAAAACATAATTCAAATTGATCATATTTATCCTAGGAAAATCACTACAAAGGGTGACATATATAGTATCAAACAAATTGTTTGTGTATTGTTATTCACCATTGTAAGCCCTTTATATTTCTTCTTCTTAGATAGTTCATTAATTTGCTATCACCCTTGTTCTTCCCAAGCTTCATTATTTACCATCTCCATTCATTATTATTTTGCATCAAGTATAATTCCTCATTATACAACTACCATCTAATGACAATCATCAAGATCATTTATTTCATCTTCATCGTGCCTTTTTTCTATGTTTTTAAGGTTAAGTGATGACTTCAAACATTTCATTGAGAAATTAATTTTGTTATGAAGCTTGCAAAATAATTTTATTTTGAATCATTAATCTACTCATCCATCCTTTCATTCCAAAATTGTCCAAACACTAATATCGAGTTGTAAACCATCTTCACATAATCTGTCTTCTTCAAACTTAAGTAGTCTATAAGCATTAGAAGAAGAAATACAAGTTAAAACATATTACAGTCTCTCTTAATCCTCAAGTATTAAACTGAGAAATTAATTCTCCATCATCAAACACCCCCTCGTCTAGCATAGAGCCACCATAGAATCACCAAAGTCCTATAGTTTAGAAACTCCCTTCTTAGTGCATGCTCTTATGTGAAGTTTCAAAGCAACAAGATCAACATAATTGTTATTACCGCCTTCTAGACATGCCTTGAACCTCTAGAAATGTGTGTCAATTAGATAAATTATTATTGCAATCCCATGGGAATGGTAACTTTCTTAACAAACTCTATGAAAATAGCCCCAAGTGCTAGAGTTATGTATAGGTTCATGAGAAATTTACCTTTGGGTTGCAATATTTGGGCGAAGTTATAACTATAACATATTGATTTTATTTGGGAGTCCCATTAGAAAGAAGGAATACATATGTCCTCAATGATGTATATGTTCATAGAAACAAAAAACCTCCAAGCTAATATGAGAAGAAGGTCCTTGAAATTTTTTAGTATTGGATTCATTTACAATATTTCAAACCAATTTTCTACTTAATCTCACTACTTTTCTCTAACACATTGAAACTATCCATTCATTCAAGGATTGTATAATATATCAATGATAGATTAGAAGATATCATATTTTTTCCTTCCTCCCCTTAGATCATTGACATCTATTGGGCCCTCTCTTATTTCTCTTCTATAATAACTCCAAAGTAATGGTCTTGCTTAATATATGTAACCACATAAGAGTGCTTTCTTTAGGAGGGAGTTTGATAATTAATTATGCTTTCCACCACCCTTTGATATCATATAGCATCTCAGTGATGATGATAGCTTCATGTCCTAATCTAGGAGTATATATTCATAGATTTGGATTTTTAAACTATACCAACTCATTCTGTACCTCTTTATTTCTCATGTATTCAATGAAGTTTCACTATACTCCTCACATAGTTCCCCTTCAATACCATCCAAAAAAATTATGATTTTTCTCTAGTGTTGATGCTTGATAGAAAATATTTCTTAACATATTTCCTAGGTTATGATATAGATAACCTTTCCTTAAATAGAAGAAACCGGGTTTTTATGATGCTTATAGCTTTACCACTTCCCACCAAATTATTAGATTATCTTGTTACCTTTTCACTATTGACTACCTTCAATATCAACCAATTCCCAGCTAAAGGGGAAGCTTAGTACAATATATGTCCTAGCTACATATATGTTATGATTATTCTTAGAGAGTCTTGTAAGCCAATATTCTACTCTTTAAGGTACATGACCCTCCACAATCACATGCATAAAAAATGAATAGTAGTAAAACTTGGCTCTAAGTTTTCATATTCTCCACTTTAAATATGCTCTAAATTCTCTACTTCAAGAGACAAAATTCAATTATTCCTTTATCAATTGGTTTAGGAAAGAGCACGGGAAGACAATTTCTATGAAAAGTGAAATAACAAAATTGGTGTGAGTACCCTCCTCTTAAGAATGCTAGAAAATATTAATTTTTTGTAATTTAAATATAAATATGATTTATTTGTTTTATCATATGATTTATTAAGGTTTAATTTTTTTATTAATTACTTGAATTTTTATTTTATTTTTTTTTAAAATATGTAAAGATTTAACTGTGGATGTCATCTTAGGAGCTAAAGGAAAAACCAAAAAATTATAATTCTTGTAAAACTTTGTCTATTGCCTAAAAAATGTGCATAATAATTTTTAGCTTAAAAGGAGATTTAACATACCAAGAAAAAGTGGATTTACATAAATGTATATAGATTTTTTTGTTCTCAGTGATACTATTGTAGGTGGTGCAATAAACAACTCGCTTAGAAATAATTTTTTTTATACAGAGTTGTAAATTTATGAAATTAAAGGAAGTTATTTTTACTTTCTTTAGAACAAATTTTATAGTTTTAATGAATCTATATACCCAGTGCTCATATTTGTCTATTTATATCTTTGAATCTTGAATACCAGTGAGACAAACATTTGATGATTTATGATAAGAGAACATCTTTGATGATAACCAAAATTAAATGATTCTAATGATATAAGAAGAGGACATATTTGTGATATCAAAAATAATAGAGATACACATGGGCAAATATGTCTAAAAATAGACTCAAACCTGAAAAATTAGATAACAATGAAATATATTACTATCTAAGAAATAATAGCATTACAGAACAATATTTTTAACTTATAGTTAAGAGTATGAACAAAATCAATAATGATACACCATATTTTAAGTGACTTAATTACTTAGATTCCTAAAAACTTTAAACCTCCAAAAAAATATTATTATATATACATTTGTTTTTCCCCATCTCTCTAAGTTTCCTCGAGGTGTCATCAATCTAAAATACTACCATATCAAATATAGGCTCACAAATTCTACAAAATAATTTACTTTTAACTCAAAACTCATTTTTGAACCTTAAAGGAAATATAAATTTAAAAATATTATTTGGACATTAATATAACTTAGTTTATTTTTAATTTAAAATCCATAAATCTATGTTTCCTCGAGGTTTGATAAATCTAAAATAGTATCATATCAAATATAAACTCACAAATTCAAAATAATTTACTTTTAACTCAAAACCCATTTGTGAACCTTAAATGAAATATAAATTTAAAAATATTATTTTGACATTGATATAACTTAATTTATTTTTAGTTATAAATTTAAAAATATTATTTTGACATTGATATAACTTAATTTATTTTTAATTCAAAATCCATAAATCTACATCAGATAAATTAAATTTGAAAACATTACTTTCGTTGAAAATAATTTTTTTTTTTTATTCATAATGCCCCCACTATTCTTTTTTGCAGAAATAATTTTAAACATATATAAATATTCGTGATGATTTAACGTCAAGAACTTTTATTGAAGCTCATGACTAATCCCTTACTAGACAATGCCCATTACGTCAATTGAATTTTTAATATATTGAGATGTTCAAATAAACAGAAAATTTATGGAATCCTTTGCCATGTTAAAAATTGCAAAAAATATGTTTTTAATACTTAAAAATAAATAATTTTCATATTATAATCATGATTTCATTGAAAAAAGAAAATACATTTTATAGAGATTATCTTTTACAATTTTACACTAAACAAAAATACAAATATTATTATAAAATTTGCAATTTCTTTATAATGGAATTTTTAAGAGTAGCACCATGTCCTTAAAATATTTCACTTATGAAAGTTAATCTTAAAGTGACATACATTCCAAGAAAGATTTTTGTTTTCGTTTTTGTTTTTGTTGTTTATGTGCTTCACAGATTCCATAGATCCATACATACATTCTAAAGAAGGTTTTTGTTTTTATTTTGTTGTTTTCTTTGTGGTTCATTGACTGTAGAGATCAGTGACCACTGTATCGACAAAATGTTTTTATTAGGAAAATCCACCAGAAAGGATCACTTCGTGCTGACTCAACCATGGAGCCTAACCCTGAGGGTGTTAAGAGAATTGAATATGTTACCTCTCAATAGCGAAGGTGCTTTAAAAATTAGTAGTTTACAACTTGAGCTAACTCTTAGGACTAGCTCTACCTCTAGAGATTGGTAATCACCATGTCCACAAAATGTTTGTACTAGGTAGATGAACCTAATGGGATCACTTCCTGTCAACTTAGCCATGGAGTGTGACCTAAAGGGTGTCAAGAGAATTGAATCTGTGACCACTAAATAACAAAACTGGTGCGCTAACTATGGGGACTTGACCAAATAAGCTAACCCTTGGGCTCACTTTACCACCAAAGATTGATGACCACTATGTCCATGGAATGTTTGTACCAAACAAATCCACCCAAAGGGATCACTTCCTATCCACTCAACCATGGAGCGTGACCTTTAGGGTGTCAAGAGAATTGAATATGTGACCCTTCAATATCAAGTATGCTTGAAAAATGGTGACTCAACCAATTGAGATAACCCTTGGGGCTACATTCCAAGGAAGTTGTATTGAAAAATGTTATGATTTAGTGATATTGCACTTGTGTTTACTCCTTGTTCAAAATGTGGAACAAAAACCTCACTGCATATGGTATTCTTGTAATCTTTACCTCTATATCTCATTTTTGGTATACTTGACTTATGCAATGAATGACAATGTAGAACAGTTGCTCGGAACCTAATTCTTAAGGAATTAGTTAGAAAACACTTGAAGGATTCATAAGTTAGTGGGTTATTAACTTGAATAAACAAATGGATAAATATATTTGACCATAGTTTAACATGTTTGACTACATTTAATCATAATAGTAAGGGATTTATGTTGATAATGATTAGGACATATTAGCTGGTTGGTTGATCAATGGCTAAGGGGATTATGAGGTAGTGGATTAACAATTTGAGGTTGTGTTGGTTAATTGGATATTATTTATGGACTTAATAGATTAGTAGTTGGGGATATTCTTGTTGTGAAATAATCTTAATGACTCTTCATCAGGGTGCTTGGTCTAGTCTTAATAGATTAGGTACAAATTGTCACTTAAATACCAATAACCAATCAATCTATTTTTAAAAATTAGAATAATAATTTTTTACTTTTCAAATATTCAATTTAATGCAAATTTAATAACAAGATTATATATATATATATATATATATATATATATATATATATATATATATTATATATATATATATATATATATATATATATATTATATTTTATATATATATAACTAAATCAGGACATATCACTCCACTTTGGGAAAGCTATACAAATGGGTGAATTTGTGGATACTACAGATTGGGTCTTGGTTGGGCGCTTTCAGGGTTGTACCTACTCATTGGTTAGGCTTCAACAGTGGATCTAGAAGATTTGGGGGCACATACTATCAGAACTTCCAACTGTTACCACCCTGGTGCAAGGCTGGTTCACTCTACACTTCCAAAGGGTTGATTACACATCATGGGTACTCTCCAACTATTAGCACATCAAGCTCACCCCAGTCCTGATCAAGAGACGGATCCATATGTTTGATCAGGAGTGGGAATAATTGGGAGCTAGACCCCTTTGGGTAAGACTCCCTGGCCTACCGTTGCATTTTTGGGTTGATGACATTTTCTAGCGCATTAGAAACGCTCTCAACACTTATTTGAACCATGATAAATCCTATATTTCCTCTGGTAACATGTCCCTGGCTTGGATACTAGTTCATCTGGACACTTGGGAAGGATTAGAGGAACATATCACTCTTTATTAGAAGCATTTCACTTGCATTCAGATCTTGGACTACAAAGCAGTACCCTTCCGATGCTGGCACTGCCACAAAGTCAGGCATATTTATAAGGAATGCCCCCAGTAAAGAATACCATTGTAGAGGAATATCAGTTTGTAGATTAGAAGATCACCCCGAATGCTCAAGTTCATCTTGCTCCTTCGAGCACTATATCAGTGAGTACTGTAAAGGCTCGTGGGAAGAAGTGCGACACAACTTAAATTCGGCCTCCCTCGCCACCTCTCACCAATGCTCATGCAACGGCTGCTGTTGCGCTTTCTTCGGGTAATTCCAATCTATGTTCCTTTGTCTATTCCTTTACATCTTTTGCATCTGTGATATTATCCACTAGATCATATTGTAGCTCTACATTTTTACCTTCTCCCCCCTCCTTGACTTTCCCCTTCAATCAACCCTCCCCTATCTTTTCCTGTACCCCTCCCTCCTTCCCAAAGCACAACGTGACTATTACTTCCTCGGAGGCATCAAAATCCTCTATTCGCTCCCACTCCTACAACCTCCGATACGTGAATCGCCCTCCGATACATGATTCTTATGGTATTGGAATCATCTCCCCTCCCCTGCCTCCTAAACCACCTCGGGGCCATCCCTCCTCTATTTCAAAAGTTATTTTACAAGTTGGTATAGATCTGGTTCCTAGTCATCAACTAGCTATTGATCGGGTTCTTAGAGCACATAATACCCTTGTGTCTTCCCCTCAATGAAGTGGATTTTTTTCAATTGCTGAGGGTTAGCTAGTCCCGTAAAAGAACTAGCCTTTCGCAGACTCTTAGATACAGAGAGGGTGGATGTCCTATTTTTATAGGAGACGATCAGGCCTATTGGTCACATTATTCTAGCCCTTGAATCATTGATTTCCAGTTGGGAAATTTCATGCTTTGGGTATGTGTGGGAGATCTAGAGGAATCACCTTGGGGTTCAATCCTAGAATGGTCAAATTATCCAATATATGGGGTGGGTTTTGATACATTGGGGTGGAAATTCATTCATCTCATCTTTTTTTATATCTTTGGCTGATCAATGTATATGGCCCTTAGACACAATCGTGTCACCTTCTGGGAACATCTCCTGAGATTAGGTCACCTTCAAGATCATAATATCATTTTGTGTGGTGATCTCAATTTTTCAATTGGACATGCTGAATCATGGGGACACAATGCCAAGACTCACTCCTTATTTGATACATTTGAATCCCTCCTTGAGGAGCATGGGTTGATTGATATACCCATGGATCGACTTTAGTCGACTTCGAGGAATAGGAGGATTGGGGATGCCATGCTAGCCAAAAGATTGGATCACTTCCTCATCAAGGAGAGACTATTAGGGAATTTCCATAATTACAGATAGTGGCTTGGATCACGAGGTTTGTCAGATCACTCCCCCATATATCTTGAAATCAGTGGCTACGATCATAACCCCAAAGAACCGTTCAAATTAAATGCAACATGGTTGAAGGATCCTGAGTATCTACGTCTTGTATCTAACTATTGGAAGGAAAATTCTTCGAGTTCGAGCCAAACCATATCATAGGGGTTCTCACATAATCTCATCAGCCTCAAGCATATTTCCATGAAATTGGCCCATAAAAAACGTTTGCATGATGATCACTCCCTTCGATTCATTGAGTCTGAGATTGCAAGCTTAGAGGATGAGCATGGAAGAGGCTATTTGTCTGATGATTTTAAGTCGCATATCAATTCTCTAATAGTTGAACGAGATAAAATTTTGAAGGAGAGGGAAGCATCATGGAGACTCTGAAGCAGACAAATTTGGATGAAAAAGGGGGATGATAATGCCAAATTATATCATAAATTCTCTAATGGTCGTCGTGCTATCAATACTATTTGGCAAATGACAAATGATCAGGGGCACTGGGTACAATCATTTCAGCAATTGGCCTCCCTCGACTCATCACACTTGCGGAACATATATAGGGCTCCTCAAAATGAATCATTGGCCAAAGTCATAAGAGTGGTGGGTTTATTTCCCCGCTATGTGGACTAGGAGGATGTTGAGGATCTGCTTAAGCCTATCTCGATGGGGTAACTAGAGAGCACAATTAAATGGTTTAAGAAGGATAAGAGCCTTGGACCAGATGGATGGCGTGTTGAGTGATATAATGTTTTTTTTTACATACTTGGGGAGGAACTTCTAAGAATTATTGAGGATTGGCGTAATTTGGGTCGCATGTATGAAGCCTTCAACTCCACCTTTATTACTCTCATAACAAAGACAAATTTTCCTAAATCCTTCAATGATTTTCAACTAATCTCTCTCTGCAATTGTATTTATAAAATAATGGCCAAAATCATTTCCAATCGACTCCAACCCATCCTATCAACACATATCTCGCCAGAGAAATTTTCATTCCTCAATAACTGCCAGATACATGATGTTATTGGTACAGCATAAGAAGTTCTCCACTCCATCAAGACGAAGAGATTGAAATACATGATTCTTAAGGTTGATCTTTCTAAAGCTTTTGATCGTGCAAGATGCTATATCTTAGAATGTTATTAACACATTTGGGATTTCCTCTAGAGTTCATCAATTGGATAATGTGTTTTATCACAAAGGTATCCTTCAATGTACTTATAAATGGCTCTGACATTCTTTCATGTGGAAAGGGGACTCAGACAAGGACGACCTCTCTCTCCTCTACTATTTCTACTTATTATGGAAGGTATTAGTAAACTCGTATCTAAGGATTGTCACTTGGGGCGCATACAAGGCATCAAGATCACCAATGATTACACATTAAGACACTTATTATTTGTAGATGATGCCATGCTTTTCCTTAACTGGAGTATTAGGGATCTGACAGATATATACTCTGTTATGTTGTTATTCAGCACTTCTATGGGCAAGGAGACCAATGACAGTAAATCTACCATTATAACATTTGGTTTCTCTCAAGATGGGGTTCATTTCACACTTCATAGATTTCCCTTATTTTAGAATGTATGGATGATGGCGTTAAGTACCTTGGGTTTCATCTTAAGCCTTTGCATTATAGAATTGTAGATTGGATATGGCTAGTGGCAAAGTTGAACACAGACTCAATATCTGGCATCATAAATACCTCTCGAGATGCGGTCACCTTGTACTCATCAAATTTGTTTTGGACGCAACTCTTGTGTACTGGATGTCCTTGGCTTGGATCCCAAGGGGCATCCTTATGAGAATAAAAGAACTATGTTGCAGATTTCTATGGAAGGGAAGACAGGATGGACGAATATATGCCTAGGTATATTGGGAACTGATAGCCCTTCCTAAGAAATGGGGAGGGCAGTTATTAGAAAGCCTGACTCATTTCTCCACTGCCCTAGCAACGAAATTGGGGTGGCAGATTCTCACCGCACATAGTCTATAACAATGTAAACTTTGGAACGGGAACTATTAACTCAAAATAGGAACTCTAGCTAAACAAATCCCCCAAAAACATGAAAAATCAACTCGAAAATGAAAAGCGTTCATGTTGGAACAACACTTTTTTTTTCTAGGGTAAAATTTCAACATGTTTTAAAAATGGCAATAAAAACCAATTTTTTGTGCAAAAATTGTGCAAAAAACACGGTGAAAATGAAAAGTGTTGATGTTGTCTACTTTTTTTTAGAATAAATTTTCAACATTTTGAAAAAATTGGGTAAAATATTTTATCATGACAAAAAGCATTAAGATTTCAAAAGAATAATGAAAACATAAATTTAAAAATAAAAGCAAAAACTAAAAGAATAAAAGAAACCAAAAACAAAAAAAAAAAGTTTAAAAAAAACAAGTAAATTAAAATATAAAATCTAAAAAAACATAAAATAAAATTAAAAAAAAGACGAAAAAAACAAAACATTAAAGAAAACAAAACAAATTGACTTAAGGACAAAAAAAAATCAATCATAGAAATGTTAAAAAAGAAAAACAAAATTAACCTATAAAAATAAGAACTTAAAAACAAAATACAAAGAAATAAATAATAACGAAAACATGTTTTCTAAAAAACATAAAAGTTTTTTTATGTGGAAAAAAATTAAAAATTGGTTGGCTTTGTTTTGTTTTGTTTTCTTTAAAAGAAACTTAGATATTAGCAAAAACCAAGAATTTAAACAATTTAAAAACATAAACAAATTAACAAAAATAAAAAATAAACTTAAAATTAAATTTTAAAAATAAAAAAAATATACATATAATAAACAAAAATATGTATTATTAAAAATTTTAAGAACATTAATATAAATGTTAGAAAAAAAAAATATTAAAAAGGTTAAACTAAATAATGGAGGGTGTGGTTTGAAACTTTATATATAATATATATATATATTAAGTTAGATCAGATTCCATAATTGGATTTAGTCTCGCCCTTACCAAATAAATTGTTATATTTTTATTTTTTTTAAGTGGGCAGGGAATCAGATATATCCAAAATCTCGATTTTTGGCCCAACCTATGTTTTTTTTTTTTTTTTTACATATTATATATATAATATATATATCTAAAAATTTTATTAATTATGAGGTTTTTTTTTGTTAATTAACATAGTTTTTAGTTTTTAAAAAAAAAATAAAAAATTATTTGAGTAGTTTTTTTAACTTTTGTTTTTGTTTAATTTGTTTTTTCTTTTTAATTATTTTAAAATGTGCTCTTTTTTAATTTTTTTGGTTATTTTCCTAGTTTTTTAAATCTGTTTTGTTTTTTTACCTTTTAGTTATTTTTATAGATTTTTTATAATTGTTATTTTTTATTATTTATTTTTATAGTTAAAAAATAAAAAACTTTCAATTTTTTTAAGCATTTACAAGATATTTTTTTTTACAATTTTTCTTTTTGTCTTTTTTATATATATTTTTATATTTGTTGTTTTAAGTAATCAACATTTAAAAAAAAAAAGGCTAGTAGAAAAGTTGTTAAGTAATCAACATTTAAATAACAATTGGACATAAAAAATATTTAAAGTATCAAAAAATGTAACATTTTAATAAAATATCCACATTTAATACATTAGAAAATAGAAAGTGCCAAAAATAAGACCTCCAAAAAAAGGGGTTGATGCTGCATCAACACATTTCAAAATCAACAAGAAATTCGCTAACATTTAAAAACAAATATTATTTGACACATAAGAAAATTTAAAGTGTAAAAAATATGCTCCAAAAAAATATATATGTATTATGCATCACGACTTTTCAAAATCAGTTCTTTTTTGCTACCTCAACGAAATGGGTAATCGTATCAGTTCCCGTTTCAATGCTTACATTGTTATATGGACTAAAGTTGTACTTCATAAATATATTTACCTCCTTTGTATTATGGATTGGATTAGATTACCCTCTTGGAACAGGAAAAAACATCTTGGTAATCTAGAAAGCAATTCTTAATTCTATTTCATATATACGTAATGGTCTAACCTAACAGATTAGGTCAGGTACCTCTATTAGAGTAAGATTGGACCCCTGGGTAGGAAGTGGTAATGCATACAGTCTATCATAGGAATTGATCACATTCTTATCTAACACGGGTGTCTCACATCTTGATCAGATTGCAAACCCTTGGAACTCCAATCTTTTCTCCCAAGCTTGGGATTCAACTATCCAACTAGGCATACTAGACATATGGCATCAAGATTGGCTCAACTATATTAATGCTCTCACAGAATCTCATGTCAGGATCATTGATGGGGACGATGAATTGGTATGCACACAGGAAAAGCATGGAAAATAAACCCCCAAGGATGGATACCCTGTCATATTTTATGCTTATCGACCACCCATTCTAGAGAGGTGGTGGAGCATACTGTGGAAGATGAAAGACTGCCCCCCTTGCTCTAGACTATTCATGTGTATTGTTCTCCGAAACAAAGCACTTAGTCGGGATAACCTCATGAAACACTCCTTTAATGGACCTTCATGGTGTTGTTTATACCATCAAAACTTTGAAACCATTCATCATCTTTTTCTACATTGTCCTGTTATAATGGAACTCTGGGAACTTATCCTCTCTTCTCTTCCCTAACCCACTCGATGTCAAGGAAAATCTATTAAGGAGGCTTTGCATACTTGGTGGCCATTGGTTATGCCACTAAAGGCTCATAATATTCCTATCCGTGTCTATTGGGCCATTTGGCTTGCTAGGAAGAAGCTTATATTTAGTAACATAACACCTCTATGGAATCTTGTCTTTGCCCAGGTACTTTCCATCTATTCCTTAATACCTGATGATGATCAACGTACCTCTGAGTGCACTGTTATCCCTGAAGTAACTGATAAAAGTATCCCCTGGGCCTATTTTGATTGCTCTGCTCAAGAGGTGGGATGTGGGGGAGGAACCATATTATATCGATCCGACACACACTTTTTCAAAATCTAGGTGGGGTTGGGCAATGGGACAAATAGTTTTGTTGAACTAATCACCCTTAGACATCTTCTACAATTTGCATTAGAAAAACAATGTAGACATCTGCAAATATATGGGGACTCCAAGACCATTATTAATTGGTTCAACAATATATCTATATGTCATGCATTTTCTCTAAGGCATATATTGGATGATGCACCTCGTTTAAGGGCCCAATTTGATTCCTTTGTTTGTCAGCATATCTACAGGGAATACAATCAAGTTTTTGGCCAACTTTCCAAGGAAGCTGTGGTTAGGCCTAGGCGCTCATGGATGATTCTAGAGTAGTTGGACAAGGAACATTACTAGTACTACCACAGACTATATATTGACATCAGAGTATAGGGGCCTGAAGAGCCAGGTTTTTGTATATTTTTTATCTCCATATTGTATATATCCTCACTGAACACTATGTTGTATATATATATATATATTGACATGTAAATATGCTATCACTATCTAACATTCACCATGGGGGTTTTCGTAGTCAACATTTTTGAAGGGCGAGTCACCCCAACTTATAGCATATGCTTCTATAAGCATCTACAACATGCAATTTTCTAATCTTAATGAAATTTATGATTTTTCCTTACAAAAAAAAAAAAAAACAGACAGACAAACAAACAAACAAAACAAAACAAAACAAAACAAAAAACAACTCCTCAATGTATTTTACCAATTACAACATTATAGATATGTACACTTAATTCACTATGATTACAAATATTTAATATTAATTGTGTTTATTTAGGTGGTTAGGAGAGAAATTGAGATCCTCCCACCCATGTTCCAATCCTTATAGTGACATAATAAAATTTGATGTAACATTTTAATGTTTTCTAACATTTTTGTTGAGAAATAATACTCTTAACAACCAGACATATATATTCTTTATATTAAATATAAAATTATTTTCCATATGGAGAATATATATATCTTTAGTTTTTTTCAATTTTAACAATAAAATATTAAAAAATAAATGAATTAAAATAATCAATTACTTAAAATAATATTCGCACAATTTTATGAATGACTTAAAATAAACTTAGTTTTTTTGTTCGTTTTCTGGCCCAATCAGCATTATTTTTAGACCATTGATACTTTGCCGATCTAATGGTAGTGGATCGAGCACGAAAGTTGTTAGATGGACTATAAGGGGAGCTATCTTTAGGGCAACACTCATGATAGCCGTTAGTGCATAATCAAAACTACTGGAATCAGCAGGCTAATGTATAATTAATTATTTTAAGAGAAACAATCTTTATGTGTACACTTAGAGTTATCAATAAGTTTTATAATTTAATTATTTTTTCTGATGTATATATTTTCAACCACATAAACATAAATATATTATTGTAATATATTATCCTAAATTCTATTAAACCCCGATCCAATTCAACTTTCAAGTAAATCCGAATTTCACTTTCAATTACAATCATGGTTACGTTTAACATCAATATTAGATAGCCTGTAGTTAAAGTTCTACGATATCAAATCATAATTGGCTCATGGTAGAGGAATTTAGGGGGTTTTGTTTTTTCCTGGTGAACATGGATAAATAATATTCTTATAAATATTGAATTTTGAGAAAAAGGTACATACCTACCTAATCAGAAATAAAGCTGGAATTTGAATATGTGGTTAATTTAAATTTAAAGAAAACGATTATATCATTATCAATATCACTGAAAGGGTGAAGCCAAAAGATGGCACGCCACTAACGTCCAAATTTGACTTGACAAGCCAGTTGTCTAACGGCTAAAACCCGCGTGGTTTGCATCGGATATCGTGTGTATATATATAAAATCAACCATGTTCTGTCAGTTTAATAATATTATTTTTTAAATTCCTCAATTTCAAAGTTAGGCTTCCAAAACATTTCTTCCTCTGTAAATAAGATTCGTATTTAACTCATGGTACTGCGACCTTTTTTGCAAAGAAGAGTCTAGAGGCCGAAGGTTAAATTTTTAGTTTAGTTTCTTGAATACTTAAATTTAAGCGATGTTTCATTGGATAGTTGTAAGTATTTTTAGTTTAGTTTCTTGAATATTGAAATTTGAGGGATTGTTCATTGGATAGTTGCAATTTTTTTTTTAATAATAAAATAGGAATATATTATTTTTTAAATAAAAATTATATTTTATTTATAAGAATATATATATATTTGTTATCGGTTTTTTTATTTTAATGTTATATTTTAGTTTAAAAAGGATATATAATGATTAATGTAATTGGGAAGTTGGTAGCTAATATTTAATAAAGGAACTAATTCTTTATGAAAATTAAATGTATTTGCTTTTTTAAAGTCTCTATTTCCCTGAGGGAGGATAGCTTTTCTCATTTGAAACTCTGAACAAATAGCATCTTATTTTTATAAACTATTAGTTTGATTATTGGGAATGCTTTGAGTGTCATTATCTTTTGTATAAGGATGTCAACATGCTTGCTAGCATTTTAGTTTAGATTATGATTTTTGTTCTTTTATTAGTAGGTATGTGGTTAAGGAAAAGAACATTAGAGAAGTTATGTTTATTAGGAGCGTTGACACGAAAAAATGATACTCTTACATTCGAGATTTTAAACCCATTTAAAATTCGTTTAAGAAATTTTGAGGTCTAAAATGGACCTCCTAAGGAATGTTATAATATAATAGTGGAAATAATAAAATAAGATTAGACTACAATATTAAATGTTTTACGGAAAAAAGAAAGAAAGAAGAAAACTACTTTTTCAACTCGTATTTTCAAGTTATCTCCCTATTTTTTTACTCAAATTTTGAGAAAGAGGGCTCATTAGATGCAAAATTCAATTCCTCATCCAAGTGGTATCCATATTGAATATTTTCGATGTGCTCCGCTACATGAAAAATGAGAAATACATGAAAAAATGTAATTGTAATACATGAAAAAACATAATTGCAATCATGTTTTTCATGTATTTCTCATTTTTCATGTAGCAAGATCCATTGGAAGTATGCAACATGAGTGCTTCTTACATGGGGAATTTAATTTTGCATCCAACACGTGCTCATGCTTGAAATTTGAGTAAAACCATAGGGTGATAAGTTGAAAATAAGAGTTGAAAAAATAGTTTCTATATTTATTATTTTTTAATCGTTTTAATTTTTTACTCCAAAAATGGTGAATCATCCCCCGTGGTTGACATCATCATCTTGAATCTTATTGGTTCTTATAAAGTTGATTTTGGTTGTAAATTGTTTTTTAGACCCATTTTTACCTCAAAATTTCTCTAATGGTCATAAAATAGGAGTATCTTATTAAGGATACCCTCTCTAGCGTTAATCAAAACAAATATTTGAGCATACTTGTGAAAGCCTAATTAAAACCACTCTAGATATATTCCTATTTAGATTCCAAAAATATTGCTAATATATTTAAAATTTGATCTAAATGTTAAAAATAAAATGGTATATTTGGGATTCAAACCAAAATTGATCCAAGATGTTATAGGCATAATGGTAGGACCAAAGAGGGAAACCAGTGTGTAACTAGAGCTTGATCATCTATACCGAGAGATTAGAAGCCTTCCTTTAATACTTTTTTTATAATCAACATGGTCAAAAAACTGAATATAAATAAATCCTTAGAATAGAGATAAACCTCATCATCATTTTTCTAGTTGAAATATATAAGTCGAAAAAAATCTACAATAGAAGACCAAGTACCATTATAACTTCATATTAATAAAGAGGGATTTGTAAAATTAATGAATTCTTTGACATTTGGCTCAAATACCTCTAATATTGGCAATCCTTTGGATCTGTCCAAGATATATGCATTATACATAGAAAGAGAGTGGAGAAACAAAATCAGAAAGCTTTATTTTGACCACATCCATGAGGGTAATATACCCTAGGTCCAACTACTCCTCCATGTCATCATAGAGCCAAAATGAGAGTTCAATAGTTTTATAAGTTATAATTTAACAACAAAGAATACTATTCCATTTATAGCACTAGAAGGAAGGCATTACTTGTAACATAACCAATCCTCTAGTGCGTGATTACATATATGAGGTATCTCGAATTTAACTCCAAGGTTAAGGTATAGAGATGCAGTTATCAAGATTCTCTTCCTTCGACCACCTTAGAACACGTTTTTGAGACCACCAGATTCTTTCCATCAAGAGCTTTCCAACGATCTAGCTTTCATCCAATTTTGATAACATTAATCCTTAGTTTCTAATATCACAATATATTGATACCCATTCATACAATATCCAAAGCACCAATATTATGAAGTCTCAATAGTTGATATTTTGATCTCCCAATACCCAATCATTTGATACCCTAAAGTCCTTATAGTTGATATCTCAATCTTTTTCAATACATTTTTCTACTAACTGAGAAATTTGAACATTGGACCACTGGGAAAGACTATAATATTCCATAAAAAGTATTACTTAATTCAAATAATAGATTATCAATCGTTGTAACTATACTTTTTCTTTTTCTTTCAATTGATAGTTCTTTCTATTGGGTCATTGAGAACTAGAAAAATAAAAAATATGCTCATGACACACACCAATTTTGACAACAAAAGCCAATCGATGAGAATAATCTTTGTTAGTCTATATACATTTAAATATTATTCAATATATAAGGTTTTCATTGGAGGTTGTTTGATGTGTATTTTTTTTGTTTTTTGTTTTTATATTAAGTTAATTATTCATTAAAAAATCACAAAATTTACAATAGAAATATATTGTTGTTAGTCACTAGCTTTCCATATGGGAAACTATACCAAAAATAGAATAATTGAGCAATAGTAAGAAATATTGTTTTGGCTAAAAGAGATAATAATAGTCTACAGTGTGTAAAACCTATCCCTGGAGTAATAAAATCAACTTTCCACTAAAAACTAAATGTACACGTATTTTTAGAATACATGAAGAAAACATAAAAGGACCAAAACAGGAAAATAGAAGGCACTATGCAGTTTCCACCTCAATTAGTTGAGTAACATTCATGTGAATTATCTTTAAATATCAAGGAATTGTAACTTTATGGAATCTATTTTAGATAGGATTTAGGTCCTTATGATACTAGTGTAGCACCCATATTGTATTATTATGCCTCATAGAAGCCCACTATTTCTATTGTTGTGCCTTTACATTATTATTGTTATGTAGGCCCTATTTATATTTTTACCCTTTGGACTCATATATATCCCAACGAGATATTTTATTTTCAATCAATTATGAATTGTTTATTTCTGAGATGTTATTTTTGTTGCTACAACACCCTCCAAAATTTCACTACATTCAAATTTTGGAGCCTATTGTCATAGTCGTACATGGTGTCACTTTGATCATAAAATGTTGTATAATGTTATTCTATGTGATTTAAGTGTCCTTTAATGGTCTGAAGTGTCACCACATTGGTTATAACATATTTAGGTGAATTTCATGGTTGTAATATCTTTGTTGTTGTAGAACGATACTTTTGGGTCGCAGTTGCACAACTGCACTAATCATACTTGGGGAATGTGTGCAAAGTGTAATTTTTGTATACATTTATCAACTTTCAAATTTTTCTAAGTTTTCTTAATGAGTTGTTATGTGTCGCACATGGTTTTATGTTTAAAACTCATCATGTTTACCCCTTACCCTATATCCTAGACTTGGACAAATATTTGGTTCAAAACAAACCCATTGAGGCTAAGAGTGCTTGAATTCACTATGAAGCCTTGATCAAGAATACTTTGTTGTTTGGAAGTGCATCTTGTTCCCTACAAGAGCGTACATCATACTCCTTAAGCCTATTCCCCCTTCCTTTCTCTGAACTATGCCCTTTCAAGTGTCCTTTAATGGTCTAAAGTGTTGTCACATTGGCTATAACATATTTAGGTGCATTTCGTGGTTTTAATATCTTTGTTGTTGTAGAACGATACTTTTGGGTCGCAGTCGCACACACTACACTAATCGTACTTGGGGAATGTGTACAAAGTGTAATTTTTACGTACATTTATCATTTTTCAAATTTTTCTAAGTTTTCTTAATGAGTTGGTATGTGTTGCACATGATTTTATGTTTAAAACTCATCATGTTTACCCCTTACCCTATATCTTAGACTTGGACAAATATTTAGTTCAAAACAAACCCATTAAGGCCAAGAGTGCATGAATTCACTATGAAGCCTTGATCAAGAATACTTTGTTGTTTGGAAGTGCATCTTGTGCCCTAGAAGAGCGTACAACATAGTCCATAAGCCTATTCCCCCTTCGTTTCTCTGAACTATGCCCTTTCAAGTGTCATTTAATGGTCTGAAGTGTCATCACATTGGTTATAACATATTTATGTGCATTTCATGGTTGTAATATCTTTGTTGCTGTAGAACGATACTTTTGTGTCATAGTCGCACACACTGCACTAATCATACTTGGGGAATGTGTACAAAGTGTAATTTTTATGTACATTTATCATTTTTCTAATTTTTCTAATGTTTCTTAATTAGTTGGTATGTGTCACACATGGTTTTATGTTTAAAACTCATCATGTTTACCCCTTACCATATATCTTAGACTTGGACAAATATTTGGTTCAAAACAAACCCATTGAGGCCAAGAGTGGATGAATTCACTATGAAGCCTTGATCAAGAATACTTTGTTGTTTGGAAGTGCATCTTGTTCCCTAAAAGAGCGTAAATCACAATCCTTAAGCCTATTCTGCCTTCCTTTCTCTAAACTAGGCCCTTTAAGGGACCAAGTCTTCCTTGAGAGGAATCCTTCGACTCGACAAAGTGTGTCGTCCTTGAGCACATTAGTGCACTCCAAAGGCCTTAAGTTTAACACTTTAGACTCCCACAATGTGCCATGTGTCCTCTTGGACCCTTTGAGTGCATGAACGCACTTGGAAGGCATGAAGCCTCCACCTTCAACCTTCAGGAGTGCGTTGTACACCCTCTCAGGCCTCCTCAGCAAATGAACACACACCACAAAACTTAATCCTTCATCCTTCAACCTTCAGTATTGCACCCTGTACCCTCCATCTTTCCCTTGAGCACCCATAACAGTTGGGAGTCCTCAAGCCTTCCCCTTCTTCCTTCAAACTTGTGCCATGCACCCTGCCTTGATTGCCTCTCTCGCTTTAGTGCATGACAACATGTCAAAGCCCCAAAGCCTTTCCTCTTCAACACTTCATCCCTTTAAAGTGCATCCATGCTCCCGGAAGCTCCTTTTATCTCTCTTGAGCACATTAAGAGGGAATGAATAGAAAATTTCCACGGAACATAGTAGAATAAGATGTTTTCGTGATGATGGTTGCCTGTCATGAGTGACTGAAGAAACAGGTATTCCAAGAACAACATGGCAAGCACTCGTGAGGAAGATGGAGCAAAGGAAAAAAACAAAGGAAGCATGGAAATAACGAAAATACACTTGAATTGTAATGATCAAAGAACCTCAAAGACTCCATTAGATCAAATGCCCTTTGTAGGGTGAAGAAATCAACTATTGAAGTTGCATGAAGAACGAAGAGACAAGTGGTAGCCACTTCACCACTAAAGAAAGTCCATCTCATCAATCACTATTATTCCTTGTCATCAAAGATAGTGACATCTCATGTTCTCATCAAATGATGATGTGGAAGACATGATATATTGTTGTAATAATTGTAAAGATAAATAAGCAGAAGTCCAAGCGCCATGTATAAAATAAAGAGTCATGGATGTCCAAAGGACATGTAATACCAAAATTCATATATAATTCCAAAAGTCATTTGGAATTCCAAAGGCTGTAAAATTCCAAAGGTCAATAGAAGTTAGAAATTCAAGAGTCATGAGGATGTGAAATGTCTTGCCTCAATTTACAAAAGGATCCTCATTTCTCATGTAAAGGAATTTTAACCTCCATTTCTCTAAAAAGGAATTAGAGAGATAAAGTTAGTACTTTTGGGGAGAAAGTAGTGGCTCTAATGCTCCACTATTGGAGATAGTGGTTTTTATTGTATTTATGTATCTTATGAATTGTGCTTAATATAGAAGCCTTCCAAGAAACACATTTTCACACATGGATTGTGAGTTTTTCTAAGACTATTCTTTGAATGTTTTTGGTTCATGTTTTCTTTCATCTGTACTAGAGTAATTGAACTAGTTTGGTGACTTCGGTTCTTATTTATTGGAAATGTGTTGTTATGTTTATAATGATTCTCGCAACCTTGTGAACTATTTCACTTGATGTTAGACGAGCCTTTCTCCTTTTACATGTATCTCAATTAGGGTATTACTATTACTTCTCTCTTAGAGGCTCACTTTATCTCCCCTCTCTGCAGTGAGAGAACCTTCATACCTCTGGAATAGAACATCCACAACTTGCACTAGCTTTCTGATTTAAGAGGACATTTTCACTTATCTCTCATGCTGATAGCTAAATCCAAGACATTTATTTAAGTAAACGACATCTGAACCATATTATGGATGGGACTCCTACACCAAAGAGTGTGAGGTCTAGTTGGGACCTTATATCGGGAAAATCCCTATATGTTGGTGACACTCAACACCATATAAAGGTATGTTTACCCTTGAAGTGTCTTATTATATAATAATTTATCTATCTTTTCTTATGATTCTGTGCTAATTTTATCTAGATACGTAACATTTGGTATCATATCTCTTGATCCTAGTGTTTTGCTACCTCAAACGGGTCATCATGGAATTTTTTCTATAATATGTTTTATAAGAATATTTAAATTGTGAAATTGATACCTTCTGAAGGAGAAATATTGATGAACTCCTTGTTACAAATTCAAATATTGGTTCACTAAATTTGTGGAGATATGGTAAAAAAAAATTAAGGTTCTTTATTTTCTAGAGTTTAGTCTCAAATAGATCTCCCGGGGAAAATAATATTAACTTTCCCCTTGAGCATCGAATTTGAATTCCATTGAGAATGACTGAAATTGGAAAGACTATATATTGCTGGATACAAGTTTTAGGGAAAAATGTTGAAATAGTGACACATCGAATCACAAACAATTTTGGTGTACTAAACCAGTTCATAATCAAGTCATCATGGGGGATTTTACATAACTTTATCTTGAAGAATCAAATCTTCACCTGACTTGTGGAATTAGAAAGAAGACACATAAGGATACCTCAAGGCGTAATTTAAAACATCAAGAGGATGAAATAATAGAGATATAATAGTTTGAAGTTCAACATTATCAACATGCTAAAAATCAAGCTCCTAAAAGTTGTGTTTTTTTATTTATTTACATAAGATTCATTTGAAAAATTAGTTTGAGGTCACTAAAAGGTCATAACGAAGCATATATATCATTAATTGGTTGCAAAATTCCTCCCAAACCAAAAAATTCCACACCCATTAAGCCCTTTGAAAGTTATACTAAGACCCATGAAGAAGAGGAAACAATGCAACATGATACATCAAAATTATAGGAACAAGTGGAATAATTTTCTCTATCACAAAGATAAACCAAATTAATTGGAAGCTAAGATGGATGGGTTAGAAGAAAAAATATAAGGTTTAAAATTAGACATAGAAGAAAACATAGAAGGGCACGTGGAAGATCTAAAACCAAACATGGAAGGTTTGACAAAGTTGCTACAAGAAAGGCTTCTTAGTGGTGACAAGGTCCCTCTTCCACCATCAAAATAAATAAGTTCCTTCGCACATTCTATTAGTAGCTAAATCAAGAGTTGAAGAAGAGAAATGATTCCTACACAGAGAGGTGAAGAAAGCAACTTCACCAACGTACTATTAAGGCTCGTTGGCAGTGAAGAAATGCTTATGATTCCTTGAGGTGACTTCGTCGAGGTACTATTCAAGCTCACTAGTAGCGTAGTGATGCCAAGGAATGTGCCTAAAATATTGGTATACTTATTATCCTTCTACCTTATTGAAATATTTGATGTATGACTATTTTTATGTTGATGTGTTTGAAGTTGAGAATATAATAGAAGGGGCTATATCTTTAACCAAGATAAGTATCAAAACTAGGGTGATCAACATATCAAATCAATAATTCTTAAAATATTGAGTGCTTGAAATTAAATATGAATCATGAGAAGAGAATATTGAGTTATACGAGTGTGTCACCAAGTGTTATTGTTGGCAAAAGAACCCTCCAAAATGTTTCTCCATAAACATCGATCGATACCAGTCCTGGATGGGGAACTACCTTTTTCACATTGTTCATGAATTCCTGTTTAATAACGACCTCCTCCATTGCTCTCACGTTCGATATTGGGTTTGGTGGATTTATGCTTGCGAAGTAATCAAAGAGTTCTTATTTTACTCTTATTTACTCCTAGTTCAAAAACTAGGGGGGCAGGTTCAGTGCCTTCTTCTACAGGTTCTGATACCTCCACATTCCCTTCAACTATCTCACGAGCCACTGTAGGTTCCTAAATAGTAGTATCATCAACATCTTCTTCATGTATCCATTTTGTTTCCCTATTTTCTCTTTCCACTTTCTCATGAATTGATTATGGCCCTTGTAGGTCAATACCAACAACCATGTCGCTTTCCAACTACTCGAGGGTTGACACTAGTTCTTGTGGGGTAATGTCTGTTGACAATAATACTGAGAGGGGGGGGGGGGAATCAGTATTATCTAATTCTTTTACCAAATCTTTCTTATTTATACTTTGAATTATTTTTGCATACCAATAC
>APFE031070289.1:0-34919 GCA_000404065.3 Pinus taeda
CAGCACCTACAGGACTTCCAAAATTCCTCCAAAAACTTACTGAGGCTGGAAACCAATATGACTTGACAAGCAACCGAACATGGAACTGCATTGAGTTAAACATGAACATGACGACCCACGCAGGGGCTTCCATCAAAAACTGACTGTGGACCGACAGAGAATTTACAGTGGACTGACATGTACAAGACAATATTAAAAACTGAGAGTAAACTAGACCGACATAAACAAGACAGTGTAAAAAACTGCAAGTGAACAAACACAGTGATGACCAGAACCCAAATACCCATAGAGACCTTTATCCTGGACCCGAGCTGAGAGAGAAAGGCATGTGTCGGTGCGCGCGTCGGAGTATCAGTCGTCGCAGAGACTTTTTTCTTCCACGATATTGCACCATCCCTGGCCCTCAGGGACTCCTTCCCACATGGTGGTCCATGGATCCTTTGCAGTGCCCTGAGGTTTTGGCGCCTGGGGATGCGAGGGGGCGTGCAGAATCTCCTTCGCTAAGGTGCCCACCTCAATTGGTGGCTGCAGAACAGGGCTCTCCCCCCCATTGCCCTCTGGAGGTGGTTTCGCCAATCCTGGAGGTTTCCCGCCATCATTCCCTTCTGGAATTTTAGTAAAAAGAACTGAAATATGAGCATTGATACCTGCATTATCCTTTGAGCTGCCTAGGGTGAACACAGCCAAGCCGAATGCTGGAAGAACTGGCGCCCCTTCACTTGAGCAGCCAACCTCCATGAATTGCCCAGCTTGAATTGGTGTAGCCCTTGCCCGCTTGTAGCAGTAGCAGCAGCAGCAGTGATGGTGCTCATCCGTTGCCGGTGTGCGAGAGGAAGAACCTCGCCCATGTCCTCTTCTGCTTGATTGCCGCTCCCGCAAACTTGCCATGGAAACCCCTTTGTCTTCCTCGTGAGCCTGAGGTGAATTGTAAGACCAAGCACAGGGCGGATCTCGCCACAAGTCCCACTCAAGCGTGACAACCTCTCAGCAACCTTTGCTTGAGGGAGGAATTTCGCTCCTCGTAACCAGTTTGCCTGGAATGCTCTTGATTTTCCGCTCCCATCTAAGGCATGTGCCTGAATTGCAGCGACGGAAAGCCAAGACTGCTTGTCGAGGTGGTAGGATAACCGCCCACCCAGAGTTCTTCCGCGTCTGCACCTCCTCAGCCTCACCATGCCAATGCGCTCGCATCTGCTTATCTGCGCCTTGATATCCTGCCTCATTCCCTCGTTGAGAATGAGCAATAACTGCAATCTGCAACTCCATCTATTCACTCTGCTCGGCATTGAATGCCCAGAGCTTGGGCTGCGGAGTATTAAACTTTGGCGGCGAATTCCCATTAACCATTCTCATTAGCATGGGGCGGCACATGCTGGGCATGTGGCTCGACCCCCTGTGACGTGCCAACATCCGCATCCGGGGGCATGCTCCCAAATATTAATATACATATGGTTTCCGAATATTAATATAGGTATAGTTTCTACTATTTTTTCCAATTCAAAATTTGTTAATTTTCTTTTCACACAATATTTCTATACATTTTTTTTGTGAATATTATGTTTCCATGAACATGGAACACCACACGCACTCAAAATATTGCAATTTTTTTCATTATATTGAAGTACTAAAATATATGTATTGAGAATTGCTTATTGTATCTCAATAATTCTTGTAGACAAGATAAATGACATAAGGAACTATGCCACATAATTATTTCTTCAAACTAAGTGTGCAAAATAGAATAGTGGGAACCATGATACTTGAAGATCAATTTAATTGATTTAAGTGCCTAATTTCTTACTTGTTAAATATGGTGAACCATTTGTGGATTTTAGAAGAGCCATCTCAACCAATATTTCAATCCTTTTGTAAAGGCCTATTGTATATAAATGGCATATTCATCCAACAACCTTCATAGAGATGCTAAGGTAACCTAAATTCTTAAAAGGCACACATGACTTGGTTGTCCCGATCACAAAGTTTTTCACAAGTACTTTCACAACATTCATTCATGCAAAAATTCTATTTGTAATATCATTTTTTCTCATCTTCCCAGCAACTTACTAATAAAAGTAATTTCTCCCCAATGTGAGTGATATTTAGCTCATAGATACCTCATAATTCTCATGCTCATAATTAATTTCATACCATTTAAAAAACACCCAAAGAAGTTAAACTCCTTTGTTATGTACCTTTTTCTAGCAAGGATTTCCATTGTTTTGAAACATTTATTTTAGTGTAGCGTTCTTTTTAATCTTAACCTTCTACTACATTCATTAGAAAATATATAGAAATTCAAATTTCTATTGTGTTTCATTGTCCATATATTTTGCTTGATTATTTCCTTCCACATTCCCTGACTCCTCCTATCGGCTTTCCTTTGCACCTATTGTGCAATTGTAAGTTATTATTTTATTGACTAGATATTATGTCATTGTTTGAACATACCCATGCCTGAGTAGTTAATTAGCCGAATGAAAAATAATAGTGTTAATTACTATTTTATTGACCAAGTCATCATTTGAACATACCTATATCTGGGTTGTTTGAATTAACCTAACCACTTAACCTCCAAATTAGATTTCTATTAACTTATCTCAACAAAAACTCAGTTGAGATAATAGTTTTAAAAAGAATTGTTAGAGAAGTTAGGATGTACAACCTAGGTTTATATCCTTTTGCCTGTAAAATAAAAATAATATAAAACCCCAAAAAACCATAATAATACATAGATCTTAATAGTATATTAGCCTTATAAATTAATTTAATTATTATTAGTTATTATTTTATTCAAATTAATTTAGAATAATCAATTTATTATTTCTCATTTAAAGGAAAATTGTAATAAAAAATTTAAAGCAAAACCATAAGTTATCATTTTACCACAAGATCAAGTTTACCCAAACTATCTTAACTATTTCCTTCTATTTATAAATATTTACTAACCTTAAAATCAAACAATTTTATATATTTAATAAATAAAATGAAAACATGTTTATCAAATACTAAATAAAACATAAAAAAAAAAAAAAAAATTGAAAAAACTTTTGAATTAATTAAAAATGAAAAAATCAATTATTCAAAAAAACTGTTTTTTTTTATCACTCTTTTCCCATCCCTTCCCAAACTAAATATATATATATATTATATATATATATATATATATATAATAGATAGATAATTTATATATTATTAGATATATAGTATAGATCTAGATATATAACTACAATTTGATTATCTTCTTGCCTTTTATTTCCTTCCATTTATTTTTTTTTTTTTTTTTTTTTTTTTTCCTTCCATTTACTACATCTTTAATAACTTTAAAATTTATGAAAACATATAATTGTATTGACTTTAAAACTTATTCAATTTCATATGTTTACATAAAATAAGTATGAAAGACATTTTACTAAGGAGTCGTTTACGGAGGGAGAGAAATTGCATGGATGATCAAAAGTGGTTGGAATCCGGGCAAAACAAATTAAAACAAAATGTAGACGCAATGTTTGACTCAAGTTTTTGATGGTGGAAATGGATTTAGCACCATCAAAAACCTCTAAGGCACCTAAAATTATGAAATTTGACACTTTTTACTTGGTTTTACAAAAAACCCTGCGAGTTTTTCCCCAAAATTTCCATAACTTTCAGGACAAAAAAACATAATCATTAGACTACGGCTTTTATTGATACCAAATAAAACTTTAAATAAAACTAATAAAATTTAATTTGAAATTTAAAAATCCTTCCGTTAAAGATTCGAAATTTTTCCTATATCCATTATTTATATAATTTTTAATATTAACCATTTCATTAAAATACATAGTTGAAAATGAAAATGTTTTAAATATTTTTAATCAAATGATAATTTAAATATTTTTTTTGCTCAGTAAAACTAATTCTATTAAGAAAAATGTATGGTACAATAAGAAGATACAACCAAGAGAGGCAAGATCAAAGGCTGCCGGAAAGGATAGGCTATCCACCTCGGCACCTAAGAAAGGAGTACAAGATCAAAGGCTGCCGGAAAGGATAGGCTATCCACCTCGGCCCCTAAGAGAAGAAGAGAGGAGTACAGAACAAAGCGAGAAGAAACAAGAAGAACAGATGAGAAAGAGCAGAACAGGGGATTCTACCCATCATTTGTAGAGTCAACTATACGACATTTTTTCCTTTTGTTTTTACCAACTTTGACCCATTCAGGAGGACTCTGCTGAACCGACATGATTTGCAAGCTGAGCGGTGCTGACGAGGAGGACTCCTTGTCTGAGTCCGAGGTGGAGGATTCATGAGTTCTTTTCTGTGAGATTGTTGGGGCAGATAAATCCTTAGGACCAGTCGAAGGCGGATCCTCTGCTAGTTTTGCTTCCATTTCTTCCGCATCCTCTTCCTCTTCCTCTTCATCCTTACTGAAATCAAAGTCATCCATGGGGGGAGGAACATGAGGTTTCCAGCTTTTGGATTTCTGCTTGGGGTTGACTTTCTTCTTTTGGGCAGCCATCGTGGGACAAGAACTCTGAAGGTGCCTGTTTGATGGCAGTTTCAGCAGCGAAAGGCTGTGTTCTCGTAATCCAGGGTCTGAGTCCAATGGAAGTCTCCAATTTTGAAATGGATTTGTTCAGAAAGACCTTTACTTATATCTATTTATAAATTTAAATATTAATATATATTATTATATATAATATATTATATATTATATATAATTTAAAATTAAAACTAATAAAATTTAAGTTCAAAATTTAAAAATCTTCGGTTAAAGTTAAAAAAAATAAATTCTATCTCCCTTATTTATTTAATTTTTAATTTTAACCAATGTTATTTTTGTTTATTTAATTCGAAAGTAGGATATATTTTTGAAGTAAATAAGAAGAAAAGATTATTAAGATGCAATTTTAAATTAGATAAAAAAAAACATAGGTGAAATGGATAAATATTAAAAGCGAAATAAATCTTATTAAATGAAAAGGTAATGTTAAAAAGGTAGGTTTAGTAAATTTCAAGAGATTCAATTTTAAAATAGATAAAAAAGACATAGGTGAAATGGATAAATGTTAAAAATAAAATTAATTTTACAAGGTAGGAAAGGGTGATATTTTTTGTTTCATAAACCTTGTAGGAGGTAATTTTCCAAAATATATTTGTGTATACAAGAATTGAACTCTTAATTTTTCATAGGAGATACTTTTCCAAAATATATTTGTGTATATTTTTTGAAAAAATGTTGAAAAAATTGAACTCTTAATTTTTCAATAGCAAACTTATTCATGTGAATAATAAAAAAAATATATTAGTATGAATTTTTTGTTTTTACTTTAATAATAAAAACTCAACCAATTATTATGTAATAATAATATTAAAAACAAATTAAATCAATTAAACCAAAACCATAAGGAATGCTACAAAATTATTAAAAAGTGAGTGAAATATAATTATCACAAAAACTAGGAACCAAGATTGTAAAGTGGAAAATAAATATATTAATGTGACATGAATGAGGATAGCGATAAAGTGAGACCGACTTTAGGATATGAGATATTATGTTTAATAAAATAGTTAAATATTACTACTTAGAAATGGATCAGTGAGAAAGCTTGCACCTTACCAAAATTTAGGGAATTGTACAACGATTTATTCGTCACATGTGTTTATGTGCGCATGAAAAACATATCAAAAAAACACATATTTGGACATGATTTTTACTTAAACGGTTCACGTGTCAAAGTTTCTTTATCTGTGTCAAAGTTTAATTAGAGTGAATTCCTCCACCTTAAACTAATTGACTATAAAATTTTGGTGAGGGTTTTTCATAAACTTAAGAAAGAATCCCAAAGTGTAAAATGAAATATTTACTCTTTATAGGTTGTAGTTATCTTTTCATTGTTTTTAAATGTAAGTTTTAAATTATGTTTCATTGCAGCATGGTGATGATTATAATTAGTTATGTCAAATTTGTTGAATAATTTTTTATTCTATCTTTTTGGAAAGATAAATACATATTCTGTATTTTGAGTTACTTTAATATCCCAGTAATATTGAAGTTCTATGATGTTTGTCATCTCAAAAAAAAAATTATTTTTTTCTTTATGGATGTAATACATGCTTCATTTCTCCATGTTATAAAAAGATCTACATGCGTCACAAGATATACAATAGTTTTCCCAACTTTTTTGAGTTGCATCATCAAGATTGAAATGCTTGAAATTGGTCTTTAAAGAAGCTCACTTAGCTTTCCATACCATGTGCAAGGTATTTTCCTTAGGCCAAACAAAGACCTGATGGGCTCGTGTGCCTTATGTTCTTGACCCTTTATAACAATTCCTCATAGTAGAGACATGTAAACATTCTCTTTCAAGTCTCCATTCAAGAAGGCTATTTTCACATCCATTTAATAAATTATCTACCTATTATGCATACACAAGCTAATAATGCATGAATAGTAGCCCATTTGTCTATGGGAGCAAAACTCTCTCATAGTCTATGCCTTCTTTCTATGCATACCCACTCACCACAAGCCTAAACTTATGTTTGTGAAGTGAGTCATAAAACTTGCACTTGTTCTTGAAGACCCACCTACAATCAATTGGTTGAGTTCCAAATGGATAGGAGCAACATACTCCTTTGCATGGCTTCTTTCACTCATCAAGAGAAGCAACTTCTTCAAATGAAGTTGGTTTAAAGTTAGTAGACAAATTCAACTCACAACCATATGAAACATCAATATCATTTATGTTGAATTATCTATATCACCTCCATCTTGCCTTGTAGAAATTTTGGTTCCTATCTTTCCAACTTCATCAAGATGAACCTTTTCAAGTGTCTTTATAAGCAACTTTGGACCATTCTATGGTGGTCTAGGTTGCTTTACTATTTGAGATGGTGTTGCATTCCCATTAAGGTTTAGTCTTTGAATTCTCTTAATCATATCATCCAATTGAACTCCCTATTCTAGTGAAGTGGTTGGATCTTCTTCATGAGGGGAACATGACACTTCAAAAGAAGATTCTAGAGATTGTTCCAAGATAAGGATCCCCACTTCAAGATGTGGAATTTAATCGTCAATCTCATGATATGTCTTTACATGGTAAATATATCCAAATGATCAAATTGTTACTAAAAAATTTTGTTAATCCTGATGGATTCAAAGGAAAATACATCTCTAGAAAGAATGAAGTTTTTGTTTACCTCATCATAAAGATGAAATTCCTTGGTGGTATTTGAGTAACCCAAGAAGATTCCCTTTGGACTCCTTTCTCTAATTTTGTTTCTTTGCTTCTTAGGAATTAATAAATAGTAGATGAACCAAATACATTTTGAAGCCTCACCAAAGAAATGCAACCATACCACAATTCATATGGAGTCTTATTCCCAAGGGAATGAGATGGACTCATGTTTTTCATAGATATTTTCCATAGAAATGAATTATCCCAAAACATCAACTTCACATTCTTGAAAAATTATAAATAAGTGTACCATATTCAAGAGTGCCCCATTCATTATTTTTGCTACACCATTCTACAAAGGATTATATGGAATAATGGTTTGATTCTTATTCATATGTTGATGAAGATATATTTCAAACTGATTTGGATCGTTGGAGGAATGAGACTTATAGAATGGAAAATGAATACCAACTAAAAATTCCCAGCAAGTCTCCCATCCCAGTACTACTTTGGGCCAAGTTCGGTTAATTGAAAAGTTCTCTTGAAATCTGAAGCATTTAATGTTGGTGTGATCCATGTTGTTTAAATGATGAAATTTCATGAGTGAAAAAGGAATATGTCACAATGCATGAGAGAAATATTGTAGAAAAACATTATAAAAGTAATTGAGAATAGGGCACAATTCATAAGATAAATATTGCATAAAAGCATCATCAAGATAACTCAGAATATGGTACCATGCATAAGAGAGTAAACATGAAATCAAATATTTATTGAATTGATAATATACCATGATACTACATTATGATAAAATCTTCCTTTGATCCCAATGAATTCACGTATCTATACTTTAAACAAGAGTCTTTCCACTAAGAGTCATCCCTTTTTACATTTCAAAATATCATGGGTAAGTACCATCGTTTACAAAATCCATGGGTGAATACCATAGGTGAAGATCACAAATTACGATGGTAAAAATTAAAATATTGTGTGATTCAAATACCATGGGTAATTACCATAGTTTACAGAATCCATGGGTGAATATGATGGTGAAAACTAAATCATCATGCAATTAGATTCTTACTTCACTATTATGATTTTTTTTTTTTTTTCTCTTACATATTTCAAATATAATCCATGGTTTTACAAACATTAGCACAAAAATAATTATTAACCATGGTAACTATTATCCTTTTGGATCAGTCCTCCCCCCTTTAGAAGAAATGGTCCCTATTACATAAAATCCCCTCATTAGATGAGGAATTTTTTTCTAAACTTTGTTCCGAGTGAACCACTTTCCCTAGTGAAGAAGCTTCTCTGTGTTCACCACTTGAAATATTTGTACTTTCTATTGGCAAGTACCCTTCATCTTGGTGTCCACAATCCCATTAGTCGTATCTAGAAACTTACATAGAACCTAATATTGGTCATGTTGTTGTCTATACTTGCAATTGGCTCTTGGTAGGGAATCATGAAGCTATTATTGGAAGTTTTGCAATTGTTCAACAAATTTGGTTGGACGATGGGAGGACTTTGTTGGTGAATATGCAGTCTGAAAGGTGACATCCATGGGGATTATTGGTTAAAACCCTGAACATGTTTGCAAAGAACTAATAGAGTTGTAAAGAGCTCCATTGTAGCCACACTGAACATATGGATGGATTTCATCCAATGTAATTCAATGTGTGACTTAGAAGAGTAGGGGTGCCTTTATAAGTGAGGTGAATATATCCCTTCACTGTTCTATAAGCTTTTACACCTTCTTTTATTTTGTAGAAAGAACTTGTACTAAATTTGCGGTGGTTGTAGTGACCTCTTGTTCATAATCTGACCAAGCTATGCAAAGCAAAAACTCATAAGTATGAGATAACACCTTCTTGCATTTTTTTTTTGAGATTGACAATTTTGCAGTAGTTAGAACTTCTTCTAGTATCTTGTAGAGTTGATCCCCTAGAGTAATAAAAACACTACAAGGTCGAGACTCATAAACAACATAATGTTTCCACATATAGGGTTGTCTTAACAAAACATCAAAAACTTTGAGTGGTGCAACATCACACAATACCTCATATGTTAAGGGCTTGATGTTGTAGGAAAAACGACATTGCTAGATGTCACATATGTCTTGTCCATGGCTCAAACATCCAATGGTATATATTTGGGGGTGTAAAATTATTGGCAACTTAAATCCCTTGATGACCTTGGCTGAGATTAGGTTATTCTGGTTACCATTGTCAACAATGAAATGTAGTGGGGTCCTTGTCACCCACATCTATGAATGGAAGAGGTACTCCCCCACTAGGGGATCCTCTAACTCTTCTAGTCGGACATTAACAATTGAAATGATAACATTGGGTTATGCAACAATGATCAACTTTCTTTTATACTATTTTGAATTAAAAGCTGAGCCAAATTTTATTTATTTCTTTGCAAGCTCTGCCAATAATGATTGTTTCAAGCGATATTAATCAATGTTGTGCAAGGGACTTATGTGGAGCCTACGCCACATCCTATTGTCTTCCTTTTAATTTCCATAACCATTCTTTCTTGAGGCTTCGTTGCATTGTCTTGGGGAAGTCCACCATAGCTCTGTCCCTTGCCCTTCTTCCACTATGAAGGATTTTCATATCCAATGTATTGCTTCTTTTGTTTATTTTATTTTTCTATTTACGACATATCAGTATGTTGCACCAATTGAGGAGATGTATAGGAACTCAATTTATATCTAGATGTATATGTGTAAACATCCACGGTACATGATCACTAGATGTCGCTTAGAGTGTTTGATATCTAGCTTAGTGTGCAAGGTATGAAAGATATGTGTGTACTCTGGAATGTCTTGGCCCCTTTATTTCAATAGTATGGTCTATTTTATAAATCCATATTCATAGCACATGACAAGGTAATATTGTTCCTTGACGACATATCGGAAATAATTCTAGGAGGGTGACACTGAAAATAGTGAGGGTTCCTACTCGTTCCTCTACTCATAGTAATTTTTTCACTAGTTCTTGACATGGGGGCACACTTTGAGGAGTGAAAAAGTAATATTTTCCCTATCAAAAAAATTATTGACCGAAAAATATCCTTCCACATGATTTAACCATCTACTTAGGGCATTTGTGTCTATCTAGCCTACAAATATAAGAATGTGAAATTTAACCTGTACCTTAAAGGGGACATGAAATGTAGATTTAAAGAAGAACACAACAATGAAACATGACTTCAATTGATTAATAACAAGTGTTGAGAATTGTTTACATACATAAGATAATCAAACTACCTCATGTGATGGTAGCTTATCTTTGAGAAGAGATGTGATGGCTATATGCCTTCTGAATTGTGTTACGATGATGCTCACATGAATTTTTAACATCGAGAAAAATGTAAAACCATAAACATCCAAAAACCTAACCCTAGTAGATGAAGAGCCAAAAGTTTGTGGACCTTGCTACTATTAGTTGGAATGTCAACTTCCCGAGGTCATAATTTTGGAATACATTCTTCGTTTGGTGTGTACAATACCTCATTAGAAATATCTATTCAAGGAAAATAAAATTTTACTACAAACCCCTTCTGTGGGCTACGCATTTTCCCTTTTTCCAAAATAATGTCGTTTAGGTCCTCAAAATGGCTCCAAAACTTTAGGACTTGAAAAATTGCCAAAAAATAAAAACTACCAAAATAGGAAATTGTGCTAGAAATTAGGAAACTAAAAGGAAAGCATGTTGGAGGTCCAAGTGGAATAGGTGGGTTTCCACCTATATCCACTCGGATCATTCCTCCCCCCTTAGGAAGAAATGGTCCCCATTGCGTTGAGTGTTTCTCTGAGATGGGGAAACTTCTGTTGAATTTGGTCCCTAGTGAGCCACTTGCCTTGGTGTGGGAACTAGCCATCTTTGACAACTCAATACAATTGGATTCTTTGTTGGAGAGTGTTTTTAATCTGTATGTCCATGATTCAATCAGTTGTGGCTAGCTCGATATAATGTGGATTGGGTGTTGTTGGTGTCTGCTGCTCAGAAATGTCTAATGTGTCCAACAATGGTGGAAAGTATGGCCAAAGGTGCTCCACATTGAATACGGGGTGCAAGCCAAGGAATGGATGGATACTTAACTCAAAATCATTGTCACCCATGACCTTGGTGATGGTGAAAGGCCCATATTGAAGTGGTCAAAGCTTTTAATGGGCAACTACAAGGCATTCCTTCTATAGATGCAACCATACCTTGTGTCCCACTTTAAACTTAGGTGGAACCTGATGTTGATGATGACATTGATTATACTTGGCATTGGATTTATCCAAGATATCATGACCCTACTAGCATATGTTTTGGATGTGTTCAATAAAACTAGTGGCTTTATCAACCTTGGATTGTATATGTCCATATTCTACTTGTGTAGTCGCAAGAGGCATGGACACTATCAATTGAGCATAATAGTTGAAATTTGAGGCCCACTTGAAAGGGGTTGTGGCTGGTCGATATATGTTGAACTCTATTATAGCTATGCTACACATAGGGAAAAATCTCATCCCATGTTTGTGGATGCTTATATTTGTACATGCATAGTATCTGAACTATCATCCTATTGATGACCTTTGTCTGTCCATCAGTCTGGGGATGAATTACAGTCGATTGAGTGAGCTTGGTGTGCAATAATGACCAAAGGCCTGACTAGAATGCACTCAGGATCCTACCATCCCAATCTGATATAATGGTCTACGAGATCCCAAAATGTACCTAGACTTGTTCAAAGAAGATTTTGGTAGTGTCTTCTGCAGTGATACTCTTCTTGCAAGTACCGAATATAGCCATATTGGAAAATATATAAAAGACTAGAAATACACAGTCATTACCATGCTTGGTAGAAGGAAGGCCAGACATATAAATCATGGAGATGGATTCCCAAGGCTAGCTAGGGGTAGGTGAAATTTTTTGAATGTTTCAAGTTCTTGAGATTTATATTTCAACAAATAGACACAACATATGTGAAGAACATACCCCAATGTTACAATATGATGAACATAACCTATCATCACAGTGTGATGTGCAAATCCTGGTATTGCAACTTGATATACAAAACCCCAACATAGAAATGTGATGAACCTAACTCGAAAATACTATATGAAAAACATACCCTGGCATCCTAAAGTGACAAACATTATCTGACATCATAATGTGATGAACAAAACTTAATGTCATAATATCTCAACCTATTGACGATGCTCAATACTGTCAACATACAGGGGGTCTCCCTAATGTGAAGTCCCAATTCAAATTCACACCATTTGGAGTAGGAGCCCCATCCAGAGTATCAACCTGACCACCATAACCCTAAGCTTTACCTTGGCTTCAAGGTATCACATAAGATATTACACATGTATCCTTTGAAATCGGCAAGTAAGTTGACATTATGAAACACAAATTGTAACACGTAAAAGGAGACTTTTACGAGGGGAGACTAAAGAGTAAGTGTCTAGAATAAAAGTAATAGTACAAACCTAAGAGAAGCACACAAGAGAAAGTAAATATTTGTTAGTTATCTAGCAAAATAGTTCACATAGACACAACAATCATTAAATAAACCACAAGACGCGTTCAACAAGATGAGTACCAAAGCAAATGCAATATTTCAATTTATTTAGTACGTATGAACATAACACATACCAAAAACATATAAATAATAGTCTTACAACATTCACAATACATGCATGAAAATCTGTTGGCTCAATGTGCTCTTGATAATTAAGTGAAAGATCCAAGTACATAGTTACAATGGTGAGCCACTAGCTCCAGTAGTGGAACATTAAGTCACTTATTGCTTCTCCAAGGAATGATCTTCTCTTCTAGTTCAAGCTAGAGAATCCAAAGTTATCTCTCCAAATATGAAGCATCCAAAAGCAATTTTCTTGAGTTATGAGGTTTCTTTTATAACAAGAGGAAGGACCTTTGATCTCCCCTTATCACTCTTGAGCTATTCTCTTAAATCTTGGACTCCTAAATGACTTTTCAACTTCTATAAGGCTCTTTTTTCCACATCTGACTTTTCATATTCCAAATGTGACTCTTGCACTTCCACACATTACATTTTTTCATTTTCATTGGATAATACATCATTACATACAAAAATGATGTGGCAAGGCACATGGACACATATGACGTTGTGATGACACTTGCATAGGACTGATTTGGCATTGATGGCATACGACTTCATAATGATGTGACAATTCCAAGCTACTCCCTTATTGCTTTATATTAAACTTCACCCTCCAAGGGGTCTTAGATCATCATTGGTACCTTCTTAGTCATCATGAAATGTCATCAATCTATCTTAGTTCAGGATGTGCTTCATGTCTTCGTGATGGTTCTTATTTGTTCTTGTTTCTTGCAAGTGCTTCTTTGCTCCTTCTCCTTGGTGTCTTCCTTGAGAATTGATATTAACTTAAGTAGGAACACAAAAAATTATAGATATAACCATAAATAAAAAGATGCATTAGAAATAACACTTCATTTCATTAATATCAAATACTAAAATAAGCTTACAAACATAATAAAATAAACTAGCTCACGTGATGATAGCTTGTCTCTGAGAAGAGATGTGGTGGCTACATGCCTTTAATATGTGTTAAAATGAGGCTTGAAGGCCTATTTATTATTGAGGAACAAAGGAAAATGCTAAACATCCCAAAAGCTAACCCTAGGAGATGAAGCACCAAAACTATGGGCCTCGTTTGGATAAATTGATACATCAACCTCCTCAGATAGTAACTTTGGCATACGATCTCCATTTGATGTGCACAATACCTCATTAGAAACATATATCTGAGGAATACAATTTTTTCATGGAAAACATTAGAAAAATTCTAATCTTTTCACTCATGTTCCCAAAAAAATGTCATTTAGGGACTCAAATCGGTTCCAGAAGTTCAAGACCCGAAAAACTGCGAAAATTATTAAATTGTGCTACAATTAAGGAAACTAAAACACTTAAAGAGACCGTGGTGGGGGTCTAAGTGGAATGGGTGGGTGGCCACCAACATCTACCTGGATCAGTCCTCCCCCCTTAGGAAGCGATGGCCGCCATTGTGTTGAGTGCCTCCATGAGATGGGGAAACTTCTGTTGAACTTGGTCCCTGGTGAGCCACTTGCCTTGGTGCAGGAGTTGGCTAACTTTGAAAACCCGATATAGTTGGATCTTCTACTGGAGAGTGTTTTTGATATGTGTGCCCATAATCCGATAAGTTCTGGATTGTTCCATGCAGTATGGGTTAAAATCTGTTGGTGTGAGTTGTTCTGCAATGTCTAATGTGTCGAGTAATGGTGGAAAGTATGGTCAAAGGGAGCCCACATTGAAAAATAGGTGTAGGCCAATGAATGGGGGCATGTTGAGCTCAAAATAATTGTCTCTCACATCCTTGGTAATTTTTTAAGGAACATATCAGAGTGGTCTGAGCTTCTTATGAGTTCTGGTAAGGCATTCTTTCTGTAAATGCAACCAAAATGTTTCACCCACCTGAAACTTCTGTGGCACCTGATGATGATCGTATCATTACTTGTACTTGGCATTTGGCTTCTCCAAGATGTCATGAACCTATTGGAGGATGTGTTGGATGCGTTCAATAAATATGACTTCTTTATTAGCAACAGACAATACATGTGCGGATTTTGTCTATGTAGTCACATGAGGCATGACAACATCAATCAAACAGAATGGTTGAAATCCTAGACCCGCTTGAAAGGGATTGCGACTAGTTGAGCTATGGAGATATTTGTTACAACTCTGATGCACATAAGGAAGACTCTCATCCCAGGTTCGTGGATGCTTGAAGTTGTACACGCAGAGTATGTGCACAATCATCCTATTGATGACATCCATTCGGCCATTAGTCTACAAATGGAACGCAATAGACTTAGTGGGCTTGGTGTCCAATAATGTCTAGAGGCTTGACCAGAATGTTCTCATGAACCGGCTATCCCAATATGATGTAATGGTCTGTAGGATTCCAAAATGTACCCACACTCGTTCAAATAAGAGTTTGACAGTGTCCTCTACTGTGATACTCTTCTTACAGGCTACCAATATAGCCATATTAGAAAATCTGTCCATGACCACAAATACATAGTCATTATCATGCTTGGTAGAAGGGAGGCCAGACATATAGTCCATGAAAATGGATTCCCATGGCTATCTCGGAGTAGGTAGAGGAGTTTACATGCCTTGCTTCTTGATGGTTGGCTTAGCGATAGTATAAGTAGTGCAGGATCTGATATATTTTCCAATATCTAGTCGAAGTTTTGGCCAATAAAAGTAAATTTGTAGTACAACCACAATTTTCTCCATATCAATGTGCCTTGCGACCCAATTGTAGTGTGCCTCCCAAATCAATTTGGCATGCTTGCTTGAAGGAACACAAAGGTGTCCTAGGTAGCATAATAATGCATCCTTGAGGTGGAAATCAGGAACTTTCTTTCCATGTACTAGCATCTGGTATTTGGAGGCAACTTCTAGATCATTTTTGTATAGTTTCAGCCATCGAAAGGTCTCGTGGACATAATAGTTGAGAACAGTAGTTAGTGCAACAAATGGGTGCCAACTGAAGCAGTATGCAACATGATTGGTGCTTCCTTTTTTGTATTTACTATTCAAGTGGAATTTTTGTAGATATGTAGATCACTTATGATAGTGATCATTCTGCAACTTCCCTTATGTTGGTATAAACTGAAGAGGTCAATGATGGATGTGGATGACCATCTCCTTCCCCAGAATGTAATACTTACATTGCCGACAAGCCTGCATTATGGAATACAATTGTTTATCATAGGTGGGGTACTTCTAAACTATAGAAGAAAGTGTCTCACTATGATAGGCCATTAGATTCCCATGCTGGGTGAGGGCTGCACCAATAACATATCAGAGGCATCTATCTCAATTTCAAATGGCTGGTACAAGTCTAGAAGTGTGAGTACTGATGTAGAGTAGAGGTAGTGCTTCAACTCAACGAACAACTTCTGTTGGGACTCTGACCAAGAAAAAATTTCTTTCGCCCTAACCTTAGTAATCAGACGCAAAGTCCAAGTGATATGGGAGAATCTCAACATGAACCTCGGATAAAAATTTGCAATGCCCAAAAAGCTGTGAAGATCTGTTAGAGTAGTCAAGGTTGGCAAATCCCAAATAACTTGGATCTTAGTTAGATCCACATGCACACCACACACATCTATGATATAACCCAGATATTGGACCTGGCTCATGCCAAAGGTTCATTTCTCCAAGTTGGCACACAATTTATGTCGCTTAAGGGTTTAAAGGACGCACTGAATGTGTTGCAACTGTTCTTCCCAACTCTTGCTAAAGATGAGGATGTCGTCTAGATAAACAACCACGAATGAGTTAGTGAAGGGCCATAAGATGTCATCCATTAGCCTCATGAAAGTAGTAGGGGCATTTGTGGACCCGAAGGGAATAACCAACCATTTAAAATTGGCTTTCCTTGGATTTGAAGGTCGTATTCCATACATCTGTGGGCTCTATTGGATCCTGGTGATAGCCAAGCTTCAGATTGATTTTGCTAAAATACTTGGCCCCCTTGAGTTGGTACAAAATATCATCAGTTCATGGGATTGGATACCTATTCTTGACAACAATTTTGTTTAGTGACCGATAATCAATGCATCACTTCCAAGTCCCATCCTTCTTCTGTAAAAGGACAATCGGGCTCCCACAAGGCGAGGAATTTGGTCAAATGTGCCTTTTTTTGCCGCAACTCCTACATTTTCCGCTTGATCTCTTCATTTTAAAGAATCAAGCAGCAATATATATTCCCTTTGGGTAGAGGTGCTTCGGGAATTAGATCAATCGAATGCTTGACCTGACAGTGCAAACCTACCCCCGTGGGTGAGGAGAAGATGTCAATGTATTCTTCCACGACAGTATCCAAGTGCTTCTGGTGCATGGAGGAACCCTTCTGAGGGTCCATGGATGTGGCTACAATCTTCCCCTTACTTTGAGAGTGAATTAGAAAGAAAATAAATTTCCCAGTCTGGCAGATGATCTTACTGCATTATTTAGCAGAGATGAAAGAGATGGTAGTAGACAGCACTACCTTCGGTATCCTATATAAATTATTACCCAAAGAAATAATAATAGAGCAAGGTCTAGACTCATATACAACATACCGCTTCCACAAGTATGGTTTTACTCATAATAAATCACAAAATTCAAGACGATCCACATTACATAGTACCTTATCTATGAATGAGTTTATGTTATAGGGAAGGTGACACTGCTGGTTGATGCAGAGATCTCGTCCTTGGTGAATTCACCCAATGGTGTACGACTGCAGATGTGGTGTAGTCGGTAGGCCCAACCACTTTGTGACCTCCACTAAAATGAGGTTCTTTTAGCTCCCACTGTTGACAATGAACTACGATGGAAAAACTTTCACCCACATATGTAAGTACAAGAGGCATTCCCCCTCCTCAGGATCTTCGGGCTCAATCATCTATATATTGGTGGTGGCCACAGTGTCACTAGTTTACGCGTCAATGATCTACTTCCCATTGTCATTCCCCTTGTCGGTTCTGACTCAGAGTTAGAACATGTGCCTGATTCGGAAGCCATCAGCTCAAACACTACTGACTTCTTGGACCGACACTCACTTGTGTTGTTTGTGGGTCACTTATGGAACTCACACCACTTTCCTATGTCCTTCTTTTGTCTTTGTGGCATTGTTCTTTAGTTGCAACTTTGATGGGTTATCTTGGGTCACCTCACCTTGGCATTTTCCTTTTCTCTGCAATTTTTGGGCACCTTTCCCTTGCTTCAGATTCAAAAATCCAATGTCTCACTTTTTCTGTTTAAACGTTTACTCAATATTGACAAAGTATTAGCTTTTGACAAATTTGTTTCCTTGAGATCCTCTGTAAGGAAATCAATATTCACTTGCCTTGAGGACCCTGTTCTTTTGTCATGGATGGCGTCTTGTTGAAACTAATTCAGAAATTCTGTAGGAATGCATTCATAATGTGAAACCTAAACATTCTCCCTTTGTGCAACAAATTTAAGCCTCTTTTTTCAAAATTGACACCAACTTGCACCGTTGACTTGGAACTTGTAATTGACATAATACTTGTACTTTTCTTTTCCCATTTCAAGATGATCTTGCACTGTTTGTTGCACCATTTTTAGTCGTTCATAGAAACTCATGTTTTCTTCCATGTCACCATCAAAAGCAACATCCTTCTTACCAAGATGACATAAAAAAGTGTAATGCAAATGGATGAAAAATTTCACTACTTGGTTTTCTTGACTCAATCCCGATTGTACATCTTGAAAGTATGAAATTTTCTGAACATAACTTTCATGTAAAACATAATGACGCTTGAATACAACAGTTACATAACCAATATGCCTAAAAGGCATAAAAATGAACTTTCTTTTTATACCTCTTTTCTACCTTCGAACCAAGTGAAATTTTTGACAAATATCCATCCAATGAAAGTGCATATATCACTGCAACTTAATATTTACACCATGAAAATATTTTGAATGAAATAAGATGGTGAAGTTTCTAGCATAAAACTGAAACTGAAATCAACCTTTCAAGTTTGAAGCATCATAAAAAAGATTTGAAATGATCTTTTGGTTTGAAGAAACATATGCCTCTTGATGCTTTCCTCCCCACTAGAGGACTTTGCACACACAATGCAATGCATGCCAAGGAGCTTCGAAAGAAGAAATGTCAACAACAACTCTCCTCCAACATTGGGCTTCTCCCAGTAAACCTCTTATCAAAATGACGATCTTGGGCGTTGACCAATCAACAATGGTATCCAACTTGGAGAGGCTTGCCTTCAACTTACCTCCTCCAATATCATGTTCCAAATGCATCAAATAAGTGAAACCCAACTTGTACTTTGATATCTTCAAAACATCAAACAATTTTCCTTCACATATGACATGTACATAAGAAAACTTTCTAAACATGTTTATGTCATCCAAGTGGACAATTTCTTCAAGAAAGGACTCTTTTTTGCCATAATTCAAATTCATGTATGTAATAGAAGTGCTACAAAGAAGATACAACATTAAAAGCCATACAAACCATTCTTGTTTGGTGTTATGTATATACTTGCACTGAGCTCTTTTACAACTTTGCTTTGACGAAAACTACTCCTTTTGTCCTCTTTCTTGAAATACTTACCATTCCTCTTTGGCACCATAACCATCGGTGCATAACATGGCTAAGGGATGATTGAATGAGCCCATTGTTCAATGAACTTTTGCATTGCCTTGGTGTCTCTACACTTTGCAATTTTGTCAACCTTCACATGCTAACATCACAAAGAGAAACCTCTTGCTGCAAAGATATTTCATGTGAAGTTTCTTTCTCCTTGAAGGACGATTCTTTCACAACCTGAAATACTTCATGACTCTGATGAACTAAACCAACCAAATCAAAATTGAAACTTGCATTACATGCAATAACATTTTCATAAACAATATCATCATTTGGTTTGAACATGAGAAGTACTAAAATTTTACTTGAATTCACTAGTCTTTTTGCCTCCCCTGAATTAACAAAATAAATGTTTAGCTTTTGGTAACTTCAACATTTCAAAGCTTGATGAATTATCTTTTGAAATACTTCCTTAGAAAACTTGTGTTAATATTTCTTGATGACATACTAATATAAAACAAATATTTGGAAGAGAATTTCCAACATGATGACAAGGTTTTAACAGTACTGGAAGAACAACAACTATATACAAATCCTTCAAAGTTTTCCTTTGGGGTTCATGAAGTGGAATTTCTAGTCATATTCTATCCCATGAAGGTGTCAAAGTAGAACCTAACAAAATAAAAGCTATGAGGGAATGACCAATTCCTAAGACTTGAAGAAACTCGAGAATTCTTAGTATTGATAGGATATTACCCCAAGTTTGTTACGAATTATAGGTAATATGAAACACCTCTAGAAAAATTATTGAAGAAGGAAGAATTTTCTTTGACTGAATAAGCAATAAAAGTATTTGGAAAACTTAAAAAGGGTATTCATACAAATCCCATACTGGCCACACTTGAGTTCACAAAAACCTTCATTATGGAGTGTGATGCCTCATTCCATGGCATTGGTGTAGTTTTTATCCAAAAGGTAACCCCATGCCCTTGAAAGTAGTGAAATTAAAGGAAAGAACCTACTGAGACCCATTTAAGAAAACACAATGTTGGCCATAATACACGTAGTTAAGAAATGGCATCCATAGCTAATAGGAGGACATTTCAAAGTAAAAACATATCACGATAATTTTAAGTACTTCTTGGAAAAAATGATATCTTTAGAAGCAAAAGGAAAATAGGTGACAAATATGCTAGATTGTTAATTTTAAATTATCTACAAAGAGGAAAGACAAAATATTGTGGCAGTTGAACTCTAAAAAAAAGAGTAAGACAATGAAGGCTAATTATGTGTTATTTTTATTCCACAATCTAACTAGGTGGAAGAAGCAAGGATAAAATGGAATAAAGATGAGAAAGTATGCAATATCATTCAGTAACTAGAAGCGATGTAGTAGAAAATTTTATGTTATTTTGTTGTAAAAAGATTGCTTATATTTATGTAAGAATTATCAACTCAAACACAAGGTCCTTTTCCAATTACACACTTCTCCTATAGGAGGACATTCAGGGTTTTTGAAAACATACCATAGGATCAAGAAATATTTTTTTTGGGAATGTATTAAAAAATATGTCTAAAATTTTGTGGTTGAATGTATGGTATGCAAATATAATAATGGAGAGAATGTCAATACCCCACATCTCTTACAACCATTAGCCATACCAAACCAACATTGGGAAGATGTTTCAATGGATTTTATTACATATTTACCTAAATCTAAAGGAAAGAATGTCATTATTGTAGTGGTAAATTGAATGATAAAATATGCCCATTTTTCTATATGTCTATATGTGTAATCCTTTTAAAGAAAGTATAAAAGTAGAGAAATTCATGGAAATAATCCCAAAGCTTCGTTGAATAACAAATTTTATTGTAAGTAGAAGAGATTCAGTTTTCATTAGAAAAAATTGGATTGGATTATTTTCTTGTTTGGGTACTTAATTGGCGCAGGGCTCATCTTGTAATCCTCAATCCGATGGGAAAAATAAGATTGTGTTTAAATGTTTATAATAATATCTAGATCAATTTGCATTTATATTTAATAAAATCACATAATGGGTCAAGTAATTTCCCTTGGCAGAATGGTGGCACAACACATCCTTCCATACTTCATTAAAAATGTCCCCAATTATGGCACTTTATGGATATCATCATCCATCCATCCCATCAACCTTGAAAGGGATTGTAAAGGCTCAAGTACTGGAGGACCACAGAGGGAACCAACAAGATTTTCTCAAACTATTGAAGGAAAACTTGGTTATAACACAAAATAAGATAAAATAACAAGCATATCAACATCACAGTGAAGGGGAATTTGAAGTGGGGGATTAGATATTTGTGACTATACAACCATATAAACATATGTCCCTCAAGAAAAAAAAATGAAAATAAATTAGAACCAATGTATTATGGACCCTATAAGGTGTTTTAGAGGATTGGAATTATGGCTTATAAAGTGGAGTTGCATACATATTCATGCATACATCCAATATTCCATATTTCTACTTAAATAAGGTAATTGGTTATAATATCTCATTCCAAACTATTTTACCAAAGATTAATGAAGAATGGAAATCATACTAGGAACATAAATAATCCTAGAAACAAGTAGTATACATTGAATAAATACCAATTACTTAGTACCTTATCAAATCGAAGAATGTACCAATGAAAGAGGTGACATGGGAAGATGATTTGTCCATGTAGAAACACTTGTAGTTAGTCAAGTGTTCATCAAAACACTTGTTTGAAAGGGAAGGGGGGAGCGGGGTGGGGGTATGGGGGGGCGAAGCTTATTAAGTCGTATATAAGCCCCATGTTAAACCTAAAACCCCTTATTAATCCATAGCTATGGTGTTGTTACATTTATTTTGTTATATTGTTATGTCATTTTACAATTACATTTATGTCATTTCATTATAATTGTCCCTTTTGTTTCCTATACATATACTAAGGAGAGATATTCTTAGGATAATAAAATATTGTCTTATACATTGTATTCATTGTAAAAGGGTGTTTATCGCTCAAAGTGGATTTTAATGATTGGTTTCTTATCATTTTTAAGTCACAATATTCATGACATAAATATTCAATCTTTGGTAGAGGAAAGGGAAATTAGAGCCCCATAAAAAATAATAGAAAAGGGGATCAAGATAATATTGAAAGCTTACTTTAGATCATAAATAAATATAAATCATCACTTCAAAGGTAATACAATTCTTGGTTCCTCTTATTGAGGAGTTAAAAAAGTGAACAATAATGAAAATATGAAATCAAATTAATAGGGAAAAAAGGGGTTAGAAAATCAACTAAACAATTGATTTAGGAGATTGGGGGAAATATTATAAACTCTAGTAGGATAAGAATAGTTATAGGGTCCTACCACCCAACCTCCATCAACAAACAATTAAATTTATCAAATGGAATATACACAGTCTAAATGGAAAATCCAAGCACAAAATCATTAAGGATAAAATTTCAGATTCAAAAACCAACTATTGTAATGCTTCAAGAAACCAAATGTATGGCTTATCCAATCTCCAATATTACCTAGATAATACGGAAAATATGTAAATGTATTTTCATAGATGAAAGGGTAGCCTCAAAGGGTCTATCTATTATATGGGATCCTAAGTAAATTAACCTTTCATATTTCATAGCCATGCAAAGAATCATTTAGCCAAATTTCAGAAGTTTGGGTTAGAAAATTTTGGTTATATCACCAATGTATATTGCCCTAACCTTCAGGGGGACAATTCAACCATTGTAAGAAATATCAAAATAATTTATGATTTCTTAGCAAACATCTGTTAGATAATTAGAGGGAATTTTAACCTAATAAATCCCTAGTTGAAAAGAAAGTGGGAATTTGTAGGTTGGAGGATGAATCTTCCAACTTCAAGGACCTAATCGAAACCAAAAAATGGTGGATATGGAAACAAATAATGGTATTTGTTCTTTGAATAATCAAATGTGGGAAAAAACAATGGTGTTGGTTTCACTAGACCATTTTTTAGTGTCTGGGTCCTTTGTTGTTATAGGGATGATTATGGAAGCAGTAATTATACCAAGCTAGGCTCAAATCACTCGTTGATATGCTTGAAGTTTGATTAGCAAGGTATCCATTTAAAAAAACCATTCCAATTTGAATCCTTATCGATCAAGTGTAACTCATTCAAAGAAAATATAAAGAAGTGGTGGAAGGAGGTTCCAATAATTAAGGGAACGATCATGTAGAATTTTCAACAATGACTTGAATTGTCAAAACTTGCATTAATATATGGAGTAAAAAGGAATTCAACAACATCCATGAATCTAAAGACCAGTTATTCATATAAATTGAAGATATCCAATAACACATAATGGAGGAAGGTAAAATAGAGGACCATGGAAAAAAGGAAGCAAACATAAAGGCAAGTTGGATGAAAGAAAAAAATAAAGAGGAAATACTTTAGAAGTAGAAATTTGAATTAAATGGTTAAAGAAGCAGAAATATATACTAAATCCCTCCATAGATCCATGATCCACTTTAGAAAATAGAATAGAATTTCTTGCATCAAAGGCAGACAAGGGAACAAATTAGAGAATTTTGAAGACATTGAAGAAGAACTTATTCCTTCTACAAGTAGCTAGTTATAAAACCTTCTCAGGTTCAAAGACTAGCAATAAGAAAAATTACTCAAAATATTTTTTCCCTTGTTACTCCTAGAAATAATACCTTCTTATTAAGCGAAATTTCCATAGCATACTTTGAACAATCCATAATGGAAATGCAGAAGGGTAAGTCTCCTCGTAGACTAGATGGTTCACAATAGGTTTTTTTTTCAAATCTATTCGTTGATTTTAAGGAATTATGTGTGGGAACTAATAGAAATTCAAGAATAATTTCTTCTATTTTCTCAGCCTTTAAATTTAGTTCCTAAAGATAACAAAGGTAGAATCCATCCTCTTATAGACCCATATATTTATGTGATGTCATCTATAAAATTGTTTCCAACTTCATTTCCAATAGTCTCAAAGCATTGTTATGGAAACTCATATCTTATGAGAAAAACAAGTATGTTGAGGGAAGAGAAATATTAGACAATGTCCTTTTAGCTCATGAGATCATTCATTATCTAAAGACAATAAGAAACCTAGGATGTACCCAATATTTAGGAGGACCTTGGCTTGAAAACTCTCATCGACAGGCCTCCTGGGAGGTCCTATTTATGAAATTTGAGAACAAAAATTCTAGCTAGACCTTTAGATTGCTTAGTATTGTGGCCAAATTGATATTTCCAAAAACGTTCTATAATGAATTCCTATATGACTTGTTTCCTACTCTTGTTACACCAAAAAATTATTATTTAGGAAATTAGGAATATCCATATATTTTTTCTATGGGGAGGAGTGGAATTGGAGAATAAATGGATGTTGGTAGCTTAGGATAAAAATTTGCGACCCAAGTTATAAGGGGTGTCAAAAATTAGCGGAGATGATTTAACTCTCTGTTGATGGTGTTGGAAGCCAACAATAGGGAAGTGTGTCTCCCTAATGTGAAGTCCCAATTATACCCCACACCATTTGGAGTGACATCCCCAACAGGAATACATACAGTTTCCAAATAGGTTCTATCAAATATTGCCTTAGCTGCAATGAACAAATAAGATGATATATGAATGCCTTTGGTGGTAACAAGTGTATGAACTTGTGGGATATGAAGTGTAATGTATGAAAGGTTTGTTCACATCAAGGGAAAAAGAGTGGTCCCCTTGGAAGAAAGTAATAGTACTATCTTAGAAGAGACACACGAGCATCATAAAGAATCGTTAGTTAACCTGCAAAATAGTTCACAAGATAACAACGATGATGATATCATAAAAAGCACACATTCAACAAGATGTATACTAAGGAAAATGAATTAGTTCATTAGCATTAGCATAAACGAAATAACATACATCGCAAACATATAAATAGTAGTCTTACAAAATTCATGAAATATGCATGAAATCATGTTGTCTTCGAGATCTTCTCATTATAAAGTGAAAGTTCCAAGCATACAATTACATTTATATTACACTAGCCCCAATAGTGGAACATGAAGCCAACACTTGCTTCTCCAAAGAATGATACTCCTCCTATACTAGACTAGAGAATTCAAGGCTCCAAATATTAGGTTCCAAGCCCTTTGATTGAGTTATGAGGGTTTATTTATAAAAAATGAGATGACCCTTCATCTCCCTCTATGACCTTTGAGCTTCCCACATGACTCTTGGACTTATTTTTTCTTTATTTTAACTAATGAATTTTCATATTCCACATTTAACTCTTATACTTCAACTTACATATGCAATAAGGAAAAAACCCATATAGGGAAAAAATGAGTAGAGCATAATAAGACAACTAGATGCATTAAGATTTAGTTTTAGGAAACTCTAGATCAACAACTTTAATTTGCGATTTTGTAGTTACATATTGATGTCAAGTTTTGTATTGTGAAATTGTCTCCTCAAACATTGCTGGAAGGTTAGGCTAATAATGGACTCTATCTTCCATAACGTCTAGGTAGATGGTTTTGGATCCATTTTGCAATTTTTCTACAATAAGAAAAGCTTCAGATTGACCAGTTCGGGACCATATATGTACTTCTATATGTTGTGTCTATTAACCTCCAACTCCTCTTTGGTAGTGATATGCTTTAGATGGTTCAAGTATTCCTCGATCTCCTGCCTAACAACAATTTTTCCCTTTTTCTCTGAAAATGGACCTACTGAGGGGATATTGTGTACTTGAACCAAAGAATCCAAACTATTGTATAATTTTTCATAAACAGTTAAAATGTTTGGCACAAAAGTGTCGAGTTTCCTATTGCTTTGTATGAGCGTCCCGCTGTTAGGAAATTTGTATTTTCTTTTGAAGCTCCTGCAAAAGCTAATTTAGTTGCAACAATGGTCTAAGAATTCCTTGTGGTGTTAGTGACGATCACCCTTTTTGGTGAATGAAAGTAGGATGTGCTAGATCATTGGGGAAATATTTCCTCCATTCCTCTATAATTTTGTTATGGAGCTCATTAAAGGTCAGGCTCGAAATATCCATGATCATGTCATCATCTAGAGGAGATATTTCTTCATCCCCACCTCACGTTTTCCCATCTATAAGGGTAGGTGGAGGTTGACTGGTTATATATTCTTCAGTAGGCATGAGGTCAAAATCTTCGTTTTTCCCCTTGTTGTATATCCATGTCTTGGGGTACTATCTTCTCATTAATCTCTTGAACAAGCTCTTGATCCTACTTTTGTCTACTCTCTTCTTCTTCAAGATGTTTTTTCCTTTCCTCTTCTACCTACTTTAGCCTGGCTTCTTCTTCCTCCTTTCTTTTTAATTATTCATGTTCATGCATTTACTCGTGTTATTTCCTTTCCTTCTATTTCTTATGCATCCACTCTTCCTCCTATTTATGTTCTTATTATTATCTCCTCTCCACTTCCCACTACTTCCTTCTTCCTTCTACTACCATAGACACTTTTAGAATAGTTGGGTCTACTTTGAACTTGTGGATTTTCTCTTCTACTGTGTTATTGGAAACCTTCCTCTTACATTTGATGCTCATTGGGGTGTGCTCTTATGGCTACTTTACTTCCTAGGAAATACTTTGCACTGAAATTGCACTGGAAGGGCTTGCCTAGTTTCCTAGTGTATGTGTCTGATAGGCATTATAACAATTCTTGATATTTTCTTTCTCTGGACAGCCAGAAAAAGTGTAACTTGGAACAATGTTTCATGCAAAATCCTTTGGGATGTTATTGATGAAAGTCTATCATACTCAACCTGAGGTTTTCCAATTATTTGGCTTCAGCTTCTATAGCCTTCAAGTTCTTAATCTCGTAATATCCCACCTACAAGGGGAAAGTAAGCCAAGGTTCCTTCTTCTTCCTCTACAGTACTACAGTTAGACCTGTGCCAGGAAAATAAGAAACGTCTTGCATGACTACTTTATTTATGGCATACCTCAGAAATAGATGAGACGGTTTGTAATAGCCAAACACTTTGAGGTAGGTACCTTCTGGTGAGGCAAACCAATCTACAACTTCCAACACTGAATTCATTTCCTCACAAGGCATGCAAGGAGATTATTATTCAAAGATCCGCTGGTATAAGACTCTCAAGAAGTGATTAGACAATATTTTAAAGACTCCTTTGTAGTTTCATTCTGCTAACAATTTGCAATAAATATAAATAGGAGGCTCTTTAGGTGTCCATTTCCAATCTATTCCAGGGAAAGAATTGTGAGCACATATTTCGGCTAGTAGGTAGGAAAACATGTACAATTGTTGTTGCTTACATTTTGGTGGATTTTATTCTTTGTTCACATTGATATTTAGTTGTTGAGTAACAATATTAGACCAGCTAAATATATTCCCTTTTGAGACAATCTGATATAGCATGTAAAACCATCATTCTCGAAAGGATTCAGTATTTCTATGTCCATAAACTCGAGAATACAACACTATCGAATACTAAAACAACTTTCTAAGTGATTTTGTCTTCTAAGTATTGTTTGGTGTTTAGAAAAAATTTGTTGGTTCCTTTAGCCACATCTTGACAACTTCCTTAGCGTGTAGATAACCTATTGCTGCATAGAAATAAGAGTCCATATGTTTCTCATGCTTAAGAAAGTTGTGAATCAAGTGGACATCATGTAGTTGGTAGGAGGAAATTCTCACTAACACTAACACTATTTAGTGACATGCTCTTCATATCCAAGCCTCTCATAATCCATTTACTGACATTTTCACATGGCAAGACTAGGTATCTACAGGCGACTCTATGAAGCTTTGACTGTTGGATGTTGATATAAACATGTCTATCCTCCATATCTACTTGAAATTCTATAGCAGTGCATGCATCCTTGATAGTATGCCAACTAATATTAGAGTCCTTCTCAATGTACATATGTGTATTAGATAAATGGGAAATGATATTAAAGGAATTTCAACAACTTCCTTTTAACTGCTCTTTGTAGCCTCCTTTGATGCAGATCTCTTAGGAGGCATGGTGCTATCTATTAATGAGAGAGAAATGTCTTCAAGACCTATAGTACTTATGGAAACATATGCACTAATGGTGCTAACACATTATCTCTAGCAGATAAGTTCACAATTAATATTAAAGCAGAAAAACAATAACTGAGAAGAGATATTAGGCAATGTTGGGCTGCAAGGAGGGAGAGTAGGCTCTGTAATTGCATAATGCATAGTGAGAGAGGGGATTGCGTATTATTGTTTGATAGAGGGTTGGCCTGAGGGTTGGAATTGCGTAATGCACAGTGTTAACTGGAAGAAGAGGGGAAGGATTGTGTAGTGTGTAGTCTCAGTGGTGAGGTTGGGCCACTACTCGCTTGGATTACACAATGCACAATTAGAGGAGGCCAGTAATTGTGCATTTCATAGTTTCAGTTGCAAAGAAGGTGGTTTGCCGCTTAGGATTGCACAGTGTGTGGTAGGAGGAGCCAGCAAGCCTTCAAGATGTTGTAGTTTAGCTTGGGAGAGAGGAAAAATTCAAATAAGTTACTAAGGAAGAGAAGGGTTTAAATTTCCCTTAGAATGAGTTAGATCAATCACTATCATCGACCATAAAATATTATGCAAAGGGAAGAACATGCGTGCATAAAAAGGGCCAACAACAATAACTCATGGTTCGAAAAAGGACTAGAGAGGGATGTGACACCTGTAAAAACAACTTTATAGACTAAAACACACTTGTACAAGGTAATAATAGTATAAACACTAAAATTTGCAATAATAAACAACCAAAGTGGCACTTGCAAACAGAAAAGCGATGAAAGTGATAACAAAAACAACAAAATGTGATACTTTAGAAACTTATCTGGAAAAGTGTTGCAAACAAATTCTGAAGCTCTTTTAAATCATGGGGATGGCAAGAGCTCTAATGTCAAATGTTAAAATGAGCTCTACAAGCCTCTATTATATAGATTTACCCCCACAATATTAGGGTTATGGTTTATGGCCTGTATGCCTAAAATCAAGGAGAAACTGACACTTGTCCATAGATCATAATTAGAAACTTGTGCCACATGGTGAAACAGGAATGTGCACTCCCTATTTCCTAGGGAGGCACAATTCCCTTGTTTCAAATTACTGAACAGTCCATTGGCAGAAAAACTATGCAATTCCTAGTGACAAGGGATTGTGTAGTTCACTCGATCAGTGAATTGTGCAATTTTGACTCTCAAAGGAGGATTTCCAATTTCACTTTCTCAATGCCTGCATTTCTCATAAGATTATAGAGCTCAATTTATCAAGGCCTTTGTAGTGGTAGAGGATTACACAGTTCCCATAGGCAAGACCAGTAATCAGTGCTATATCAAGACAAGAGTTAGCTTGTGTTTGGGAGGGTGTTTACTTGTCATCAAAAGTTGTAAAATTATCATCGACAAGCCTCAGTTGTTGTCAAGAAAACTTAATTAAGACACCACACAAGGGCTGCATGAAAAGGTAATTGATTGTCACACTAGAGAATCAAGAGGAACACTTGATGATAATGAAAATGATAGTTCTTATAGACAAAAGGTAGGATCAAAAATTGAAGTATAGGAAAATTTTTGGAGGGGATTGTAGTAGCTACAAATCTCTCCTACAGATATTTGGAGAAATCTTCGTAGAACGAAATATGTTATAGATGTTGAAGAATACAAACTAATCTAAATATACAAGGACATTAAAGTCTCATAGATAAAAATGTATCATCATAAAAACCCTCCCTCATATAGTATCATAATTTTTATGAGGTGTAATAATTCCATCATGTCTATTTCTAAGAAGACTCTTGGAATCAAATACCTAAATTATAGGAGGAGGAGAACTACCAAGAAAACAAAAAAAATGAACAAGGTAAGGATATAATAGTTGAATATTGATAAACATAATCTAATCATCGAAAATAGTGAATTTGGTTTTCCTAAAAAATGGTGATTACTCCCAAATAGGAGGAATGCGATGGGAAACTTATGGACAAAGCAATAGGGAAGGAAAATAAAATTTCAAAATGGACTTGATAAATTTTGATGGGGTTACAAGGAAAGAGGAAACTACTATTTAAAAGAGGCATACAATATCATTTTAGGATTCTCATAACCGCTATAAGAAAACATATGGAGTAAAATATGGAAAACGGGCATATGGTTGAAGTTTTCACTATTTTTATGGTAGGCTGCACATAGGAAAATGTTAAATTAGGATAAGTTTCAAATATGTGGCTTTTTAGACTGATCTCTTTGTCACTTATATTGTCCAACATCTAAGTCCTTAGAGACCCTACATAACTCTTGCTCATATGTGTCTATCCTCTGGGATAAAGTGGCTCTTATATTTCATAATATGATAGAGTTAGAGGCATTCTAACCATAATATCAGAGTAGTGTATCTCAGACTTCTCATAGAGTATAATTAATTAAGAATGGTAGTCTCTCGGAGGAGTTATTGAATGGGAGACTAGGAATGAAAAGAACAAAATAATTTCCAAAAATACTTTGGAATCAAAGGAACAAATTTGTAGAAGAATAATCAAATCTATTAGAGAAATTATTTTATCTCATAGTTGGTCTCCATAGGAATGGTAATACAATGATCCATGCAAACCCACTTTAATTTAATCCCTCAACCTAGATGCTCCAATTCAACAAAATGGATTTGTCCTCCCCTAGAAGCAATAAAATTAAATTTTTATGGGACCTTTAAAGGAAACCTAGGCCCAAATACATATGGACGAGCCTTCAAAATCTCTCATGAAGCTATATTACATATTTATTTTGGTTCATTGGGCATCGATAGAAGAAATTCAACGTAAATTTTTTCACTGGAATATGGGCTTTGAATAGCCATTCAACATCAATATAACAACATACTAATAAAACAAGATTCTTAAATGATAATAACCATGGTGAAAATAATTTAAAATGGATCTCACCTATCCAAAGTGTTTAGGTGATGGAGACTATAAGGATCTCTATAAAGAATAAACTCCCTTCTCTCTCAAACGTTTTCCTTTTATTATCACATGGGAGATGAACTGGGAATAAATTAGCCAACAAACTAGTAAATGAAGGAAGAAATATGGCTAATGATGCACTGGAATCTTTGTGGAATAAAGTCAATGACAAACCACTAAGGTCTTATTGTATGGATTCGGTTCAAGAAGAGCTCACCCTCCCACATAAGGTGAACCATAGCTCCAATTTGAATGTCTAAGACATTGATTGAAAGGAAGTTGAAGGGGCGGGGCGGTGACTGAGGATCCCTCACTAGGGAAAAGCATGCAATAATTAATCAGATTCCTGATTTCAAGGGTTTATTATTTCGGCCACTATATGGTTTATCGATTTGGCATACTTTAGCATCATAGGAAATCAAGTTGTTCGAGAAGGATATGATAGATTTCTTGTTATGAAGGCTAAATTGACTATTAACCATCTGATGAGTAAGTTTCATAGTTGGTTGGCCGACACAACATTCTTGGTCTTGAATATTTATGCTTGGTGGATGTGCTTCCTCAAGCTTTTGGGGGTAAGGAAGTTTTTATATAGAAAGTTTCTATGTTGGTCATTTGTTATTTATGTTTCCTGTAAGAAATCCACTGGTTCAAAATATAGCTTGGATGATGAACCCATGGTTTTCCTTTCGTATTGTTAAAGATTTTTCATTCATAAAAAATGTAATATAGCCTCTCTTAAGCACGATTTCCATTTCCCTAGCTCTCTTCTAGGTTTGTTTTCTATGATAGGTGACGTAATTTCCCTTTTTAGCTTTTTTTTGTTATCATTGGTCAACCATTCACTTTATACGTTTAATGTCTTTGGCTAGAGCTTACATAGGTACAAATATTTGATGCTCTTATGTGTCCTGAACTTCTTTACACCATGCCTTCATTTCTTGGGCTTCTACTTTAAAGGATTCTTATAAGCAACTTCTCTCAATGGGTATTTGATTTCTTTAACATTTCTATGATTTTTTAAATAAATATGCATTAGATTTCTCCTTTATTTTCCTTTGGTTACCCTAGTGGAACCTCTTCCTTTATGGTAATTTTTTCACTTGCTTCGTTGATTTCTTCCATCTCAATCTTCTCAATCCCCTTCCCTTCCCTTCATTATGTTATCTACTTCAGTGGCTTCTAGAATCCTCTAAGGGAAGAAAGTTTAATTCTCCTTGGGTATCATATTAGTTGTTTTATACTTACCTTCTTAAAGTTGCTACCAATATTTTAATAATTTGTTTTAGGGCTTCCATCTACCCTCTATGGTTTCTTTGAGTTTTCCTTTCAGTTACGCCTACAAAGTATGACTCAAGTGGGAGAAGGGGCAAGCATTACTCATGACCACCCCCAAAAGCCCCTTTCCTTAGGATTAGTTGATAACATAGAAGTTTGTTGAAATATATTACAAGAATACTCCTCCTTGAGTTAGAAGAGAGACTGAAGAAGTTGAAATAGTGGAGTAATTTCCTTAAATATATTAGAAGAACACTCTTCCTTAAGTTAGAAAAGAGACTGAAGAAGTAGAAATAACAGAGTAGTTTCCATAAATATATTACAGGAACACTCCTCCTTGAGTTAGAAGACAGATTGAAGAAGCCCAATAGGGTGCAAGGATAGATTGTCATTTTATTTCAAATATTGAAGTTGAGGACCAAATTAGAAACAAGGTCTTGGATACAAGTAGGATCAGGAAGATGCAAACCTAGTATATGAAAATTTTGAACATATACTAGCAATTGAAGACCATCATGGGTAGAGTCTTGGTTAAGTGATTAGAGGAGAAAAAAGATATTTTATTAAGTGTGGATGAAGTGTAGGGTCAAATTTAGAAGTTGGATAAGAAGGCATTTATGCTAGCGAATAAGTTAGAAAATATAGAGATTGTTGATTCTAAGGATGAAATAGGCCCACCTAATACTATTCAGTTGGATTCTCCAACTACTTAATTCATGTAATCAATTTTGTCATGTTATCCATTAGTTTCAATTTTCTTATATAATTTGTTATAAGAGGATTCCTAGCCTAAAACACAAGTTATGGTTGTCATAATACCAAAAATCTGTCTAGTTTTGTAATTTTATTCAAATTATTTACATGGTCTTAAAAAAATATGTTTTGCTACTAATTTGGTTCTCTCGCCACAACCCAAATATTATATATAGATTTTTGCTTAAAAATTACTATATGGAGGCTACCGAGCTTAACAAAAAAAATACCATGTTTATTATAAAGACAAAAAACATAATACCTTATACTTTTATGTTATTTCTCAAACATTTTTAGATCTCTATAACACAGGTTATTTTTGTTTTTTATTTTTAATTGAACAAAAATTTAATTTTATTTGAGTTGATTTAACACATTATATAATTATACTACAACATATTAATTTATCAAAAATATAGTTTAAAAAATGATTGTTTGTCTATTTTATTATTTATATTATTTTAATATTTTTATTTATTATCTTCAAATTATATATATATATATATATATATATATATAATATATATATATTATATATATTGTAGTCATTCAAAATATGAAAAGGTATTTTATAAATTGCAGTAAAATACATAATTTTTATTCTACAGATTTTTTTTTTTTTTTTAAGAATTTGATGTCATCTAGAGTTAATATAAATTTAGAGTGATATGTAATATAGTTTTTTAATTTTCCGGGGGAAGGTAGCACAAGAATAAAATTCAAGATTTCAGGTTTGGTGAGACTTCATTTCCATGGCCATTGCCAACTTTATCTAACCCATGGCGGAACATTATAAGCCAAAAATTTAAACTTTAATTCTATTTTCAGTAAAAAAAAACAACAATCTAAAATCTAAAGTTATAAAATAAACAATTTAAAATAAATTATTATAATTTTCATAAAAAATGAATAATCAAAATTCTTTAAAGATAAAATCTATGAATACAAAATAGTTTATTTGTTTTTTAACCATTTTATATTGTGATTTATTTTTTAACCTTTTTATACTAATGATTTAATAAGATGTCACTTGTTGACTTTGAATTTTGGTTCCATGTGGAGTTTATAATGGTTTTTGAGGTTGATATAAATGATTCCATTTAAATGCAATATATTTTCTGAAGATTTTTGGAATTTATTGAGAAATAAAATATTATATTGTTAGATATATTATATTTCTAAAGATTTTTGGAATTTAATGAGAAATAAAATATTACATTGTTAGCAACATCATATTTGATGAAATTTTTTGGAATCAGTAAGATATGAAATATTATATTGTTCCATATAACATATTTTCTGAAGACTTTTGGAATGCAATGAGAAATGTTACATAGAACATATTTTCAGAAAACTTTTGAAATTCAATGAAATATTATATCTTTTTGGAATCAAATCAAATATAAAGAAAATTTTAGAATAAGGATATTTATATAGGAGCATATATAATGAATAATGCACAATTGATAAAATACAAAATATTTTCTAAACACTCTTGGAACTCAATGAGAACTGAAAGATTATATTGTTAGATACATTATATTTGTGAAGACTCTTGCAAT
>APFE031070289.1:48969-67543 GCA_000404065.3 Pinus taeda
TCCATATACTCCCCAACAAAATGGTGTAGCTGAAAGGAAGAATCACACCTTAAAGGAAGTGGCTAATTGTATGTTTCAATCTAAAGGACTTAGTCTTAATTATTGGGAAGAAGCAATCAACTGTGAAAATTACATAATAAATCACACTCCTGCTAAGGTTTTAAAGAATATCTATCCAGAAGAAGCATGGAGCTCAATTAAACCAGATGTAAGTCACTTTCGTGTCTTTGGAAGTGAAGCATGGGCCCATATTCCAGATGAGAAACATAAGCTTTAGAACCTAAGAGTGAAAAATGTATTTTTGTTGGATATTCTGAAGATGTCAAAGGATATAGACTTATTCCACTTAAGTCCAAAAATGTTATCATTAGAAGAGATGTAAAGTTTGATGAAAATATATCGGCCTACGAGCCTAGTTCGGCGAATGTTCCACCTCTCTCTATCTCTTCTACTTTTGAACATATTTCTTCTTCAGATAATGAAAGCGAGGATGACAATCCTCCCCCACCTTCTCAGGATCCTCCTCCAGCTCCTTCACTTATGAAATGGGTCCGTGCTACTCGGGATGTAGCAGGTGATCTTGCCGGTGATCCTACAGATCAGCGACGTACATGTTCTCAGTTTGATAGAGCCTCTTCTTTACTGGCTCAAGCTCCAGTAATTATGATCCTGATACCTTTGCAGAAGCTTCAGGCCATCCAGATTGGGACGCAGCTATGAATGAAGAATATCGTTCATTGTTGGCAAATGATACATGGGATCTTGTTCCTCTACCAAAGGGACGCAAACTTGTTAGATGTAAATGGGTTTACATTACCAAGTATGGACCAGATGGGAAAGTTGATAAACATAAACCTCGTCTTGTTGCTAAGGCTATTTCACAAGTTGAAGGCATTGACTATACTGAAACTTTCTCCCCTATTGCCAAAATGACCTCTATCTGCCTTGTTCTTTCCCTTGCTACCTCTTTCAAATGGGAGTCCATCAGATGGATTTTAAATCTACCTTTTTGCATGGGGACTTGCATGGAGAAATCTATAAGGAACAACCTCTTGGATTTATACAAATAGACTCCAGCCTTGTATGTCGGCTTAAGAAATCCCTTTATGGTCTCAAGCAAGCTCCTCGGGCTTGGTATGCCAAAATGGATAACTTTCTTTTAGAATCTGGCTTTTCTAGGTGTTATTCTGACAATACTGTCTACACCAAGAAAGTGGGCAACTCTCTTATCATCCTTGATCTTTATGTTGATGATCTTATTCTTACTGGTAGTGAACCCAACCTTATAAACCATGTGAAGTCCAGCCTTAAAAAGAAATTTGAAATGACAGACTTAGGACACTTACACTATTTTCTCGGTCTTCAAGTCTTGCAATCCAAGGAGGGTATTTCCCTTTCCCAGTCCAAGTATGCTTGTGATATTCTTCGTCATTTTCACATGGAAGATTGTAAGCCAGCTCCTTCTCCCTTTCAGTCTGGAGTCAAACTTTCAGTCTCTTGTACTTCTCCTGAAGTTGATGCTACCTTATACCGTCAACTTGTAGGAAAACTCTTGTATTTAACCCATACTCGTCCTGACCTTTCCTTTGCTGTTGGCCTTGTTGCTCGTTTTATGCCAAACCCCCGTGAAAGTCATTGGAAAGCAGCTAAAATAATACTTCGTTATGTTCGAGGTACAGTACAGTTTGGGATTCATTACAGTGCCAAAGCAGCTCCTCTATTAGTTGGTTTCACTGATTCTGATTGGGCTGGTGATCCTGATGATCGGAAGTCTACTGCCGGTTATGTCTTCACTCTTGGTTCAGGACCTATTACATGGGCTTGTAAGAAACAGGCTTCCTTTTCTCTTTCGTCAGCCGACGCAGAGTATCATGGTGCCGTGGAAGCTAGTAAGGAAGCCTTGTGGCTTCATCAGATCCAATCAGAATTTGGCTTTGAGCAGCAGCATCCAACCACACTTTGGTGTGATAATCAAAGTGCCATTCAGCTATGCAAAGATCCAGTCTAGCATCAGCGCAGCAAACACATTGAACTACACATGCACTTCATCAGAAAACTCATTCATGACCATGTTCTTGAAGAGCAATATTGTTCAACAGATGATCAAGTTGCAGACATGTTTACAAAGGCTCTCACAGTGGCGAAGTTTACTAAACTTCGATTTATGGTTGGAGTTCAGGAAGTTGTCACTAAGGGGGGATAGGCTCTAGTGCCTCCTTCCTTCTCCTATTGTGTGATATTTGTAAATCCTTCAATCCTATCCCAAGTTGTTCTTAAGGGGGGATGTTAGGATATTCCGACACATAGGAAATAGTTAAGTTCAACTTGGTCTAGTATAGAGTTAGGTATAGAGTTAGCTAAAGTGTGTTTCTTTACCGTTGTACATTTTGTAACTTACAATCCGACGGTCACGATATGTAGTGATCCGACGGTTCATTCTCTCCTCGGTATTACCGACACTTGATCCGTGCTTGACACCCGATTGGTCCATGAATTCTATTTAAAGCGCATGGAGGGTCATTTGTAGGTTAACCGTGCATGAGAGAAGCTTATGTAAATTTTCATTCTTTATTAATAAATTGCCTGTAGTAGCCACGTTGGCGCAGGCCGTGTACTGTTTCCCTCTCTGAGGGTTTTAACCACGTCAAAATACTGGTGTATTGATCTGTGATCTATTTGTGAGCGGTGTCCTTTTGGTGTTCTGTCTGAGGAACTTACCCTGTAAATCCCTACAAAATTCGATTAAAATTAATTTTAAAAAGAGAAAAAAAATCAATTCTTCTATAAATTAAAATAGAAATATATTAAATAAATATATTTTTTTAAATTAACTAAAAAAAATTGTAATAATAATAATAATATATTATTTTTTTTTACTGTGATTCAATACTCGATGTGAATTTTGTGGGCGTGCCCAATTAATCACAAGCTCGCAGTGAACAAGAGCCCACCATGATCGTGATTTCCCCATCGTCACGCCAAAGAATGAAGTGCTCGTGTTTCACACCCACAATGCAATGAACATTCAATCGTTTCACAAAATTAAGTCGAGAAGAAAAGTAAGACTTTTGAAAATGTTAGTCGTGAACAAATGAATCCAAGCTAGTAGAAATTCACTTTTTTTCTCACTTGTATATGTTAATGGGAGAAATTCACTTTTTTCCACGTGTATATGTCAATCTTTTGGTGGTGATTATAATGTAAGTTATTTGATTTTTATTAATAAGCTAGTAGAAAATTACTATTATATATAAGGCCGAAAGGCAAACGAAGTTTAGTTTAGACTTGTGTAATGTATAATCATTATTTTTGAGACATATCCTGCTGTTATCTCAGTGATGTTGTAATCTGGTCACTTGTATTAATCACACACTGTGTTTGACCTTCACTTATATTCTGAGTATTCCTTAATGGAGACTTCTAGCGACTCTCGACCCGGTTACGAGAAGTTCTACTAATTTCTTGTGTTATAATCTTTCCACTTGAATATTTATTGATTGTTAGTATTCAGTTAATATTATTTCTCTTATCATGAGGATTGACGATTTCAATTCATATTGTTGTTCATTTAGATTCATACTTAGTCATGTGATGTATCTGAATAATGCTTTTCTTTGATTGGTTATATTAGTTTCAGAGTAGATTGTTGTTCCTTATGAGTTATGATACCATAGATCTTAGAGATAGTGTCAATTAATTTCCATAGTCTGCTGATAGAAAACGGTTGTTGTTTAGAAGTCATTTATCGTGTTTCCTTGATTATCATTCAATTAAGAATTGTTGTTCGATCGAGATTGTTGTTTAATTGAAAACTGTCGTTCAATCAAGATTGTCATTCAATTAGGATTTGCCATTCAATTATGATTTACGATAGATTAATATTATTGTTTATTTGTTACAATTCTCTTTCTTGATTGAGTAAGTTATCTTTAATTCTATTTGAATGTTTCCAAGCACGATTCTTTGCATTCACATTCTGATTCATTTAATTTTGGAATAAGTAGAAGAAATTGCAGAGTGTGTTAAGAGTTCTTTCAGAGTTATTTTTCCCTTAGTTTTTTCTTTAAGAGTTGTGTGACTTAAATTGAAAAGATAGTTATTAGTGATTGCAACGATGTACCTTTAGCTAAGCTCTCAATTCACTGCATAGATTGTGTTGACACTCTTGACATAAAAAGACTTAACTTGGGTTGACAATTAATGCAGGAATTAAGATTGCCTGTAAAAAAGACATCTTAGTGCACCAACATTTTGGCACCGTTTCTAGGGAAAGTGTTTCAAGTGATTTCTTTTTATCTTTTTGTGAAAGAATTGGGTTTTAAAAATGGAAGGTAAGAACCTACGTACCTAGCAAGTAAAGTGCTTGCTTACGAGCCCGCTTTTTAGCAAAGGCTTAGAGGTTAAATAGGAATTGGTTTTTATGAATGACTAGGAATAGAAAGATAGAAAAAGAGTAGAAACCCCCACCTAAATCCATGAAACACAAAGGATTAGTGAACCTTGGGAGAACAACCTTTATAGATGAAATTGTAAGAAAATCATAGTCTCAAGCGTTCATTGGATTCCATGCAATACCTAGAAAAAATTATGTTATCCCCCAAGCAATAGGCTGAGCATCTACAACTTGCACTGAGACTCAAAGCCAAGTTGGAGGATCAAAAAAGAGTCTTCAAGCTACAATAAGTTTACATTCTGATCCCCTACAAGAGGGAAAATCTTGTAACTTAAGAGAAGGAGAAGGGGAAACCAGTGGGACTGCTAAGGAAGAATCACAATTGCCTGAACAAGGATCTCCTGTGATCCTAGATCTAGGTAGTACTGCAAAGCCAACTCAAGTTGCTAATCCTCCACTTACTCAAAAAACACACCTTGAAATCCCTATAGACTATTGGCACATCTTTGACCAAATCGCAAATCAACCACCTCAAGGTCAAACCTTGACATTAAAGTACCCCATAGTCGACCAAGTGGCCAATGCCCCCATGAAGGCTATTCCTCTACAGAGCATCCCAAATTTCCATGGGATGTCACAGAGGATCCCAATGCTTTCCTATCTAAGTTTGATGTCCTATGTATAGGGTATGACTACACCGCTGACCCCTAAAAGCTAAAACTGTTACATTCCACTTCAAAAAGAGCAGCCTTAAGATGGTTTATGGGTCTAGGTGGGTGAAGCATTAATTCTTGGGACGAGATGAAAACCTCCTTCATAAAAAGATACTAGGACATTTGTAAGGCTAGGGAATTGAAAGATGAAATTTTAAGATGACTACAAAAGATAAAGAAACACTAGAAGAATATGTAGAATGATTTAATCATAATTTGCAAAGGTCCACAAACACTGCCTTACCAAAATAAGTCCTAAGAGTTATCCTAATTAAAGGAATGAAAGAGGTATGGGTAGAAACCATAAACTTAATGGGAAAAGGAGATATTTTTGAGGAAGATTATGATGAAATCATTCGCTTTTGTATCAGGTGTTCATGAGGAAGCACACGTACAAGAGCAAGAAGTCAAGATCTCATGAGTCGGGGAAGAAAACCACACAGTGGAGGCGTAACATGGATGGAAAATGATAACCTTCTGGAATGTTTTAAGATGCAAACCTTGGGCACTCTCACAATGAAGTTGGATGTCTTACAGGCTAAACAAAAACAAGCCTTAACAGAACAAAACTTGGCCATATTCTGTCCACGTTTTCAAAAGAAGCATAGCCAATGGGAATGCCCATTAGACATGGTGTCGACATGCGCTATCTATACTAACGACCACGCCACTGAACAATGTGAATCATTTTCGGGGTTGAAAGCAGTATTGAAGGAAGCAAAAGATGAAATAGAGCCAGTATATCAGATGAACCAGTGTCGATAGTGGCATGCTAAACCTACCGGTATGACACAAGACACATCCTAATTCTTTCCTTCTTCGTAGTTTAATCAGCAACAGAACCCTGGGACAGCATGGAAGGGCCAATCACCCTACCCAAGTTGGCAAACCTAGCCATTCCCTATGACATCTTGGCCAATGTAATGTTTTCCGGGTAATGGCTAGCCAAATTTTCCTTTTACTCATGTTTAGTAGGACAATCCCTATCAATCCCAGTGGCATGCCTCTACCTCTCAAAATATGAATTGGTCTATAAATTGGCAGCAATCTCTAGGGATATCACACACACCTATGAGGGCAGATCCTCAGCCTCAACCTGCAATATCAACACCTTATACGGTACAAAAAAATCCCCAACCTCTTTTGCGGCCTCAATTTCCAGCTCAACCGAATCCAAATCCTAATAACAGACCGGTCCAGTTGGTGCAGATTATTGAAAGCTCAGATTATGAGGTTAAGAAGAAAGAATGTAATGAACTCATATTGAGGTCAGGCCGTATCATCACCCCTCAGGAAAATAGGGATCAACCCTCAATCGAAATTGAAACCCCACCTGTACATATACCACCACTTGTAATTAATACCAAACTAAATCAAGGAGAAGAGACATATCAGCATGAAGATCCTAAAAGACTTATAATCACTTCTCCCTCATTCCCCAAAAGGTTAACGATACCCAAATCTATTATTTATCCAGACTTCGATCTTGTAGGGGAACTGAAAAATCTTTGTATTAAAATCTCTCTCCTCTATCCCATTCAAGGCATGCCCATCTATGCTAAAACAATTAAAGAGCTATGTGTAAAGAAGCCTACAAGGAAATAAAAAACCTCACCCACCATTCACATTGTAGGGGCCTTACTTGATTTACTCTTGGGAGGAGAAATTCCAAAGTATGAAGATCCTGGAAACCCCATAGTGAAAGTTCATATATATGTTATCTCTTTCCCGAATACTTTAGTTGCTCTAGGTGTAGCCATTAATATTTTAACAACAGAAACCTGTCAAGCACTTGGTATTATAGCCGTCGAACCAACCACCACTATATTAGAACTTGCTAATCGTTTGGTGGTAAGGCCAGAAGTAACCTTACAAGATTTCATAGTTTTTGTTGATTCTTGGGAATATCCAATAGATTTTCTTATCATAAACCCAAAGAGTAGATTAGACTGGCACCCTCTAATTCCAAGTTGACCTTGGCTTCTGACAGTTGATGCTTATATTGGTTGTTGAGAAGACAACATGACTATTGCAAAGGGGGGTGTTGTATAAAATCTTGTGTTATATCTTCCTACCAAGCCAAGTCTACCCATTGTAAATATATGTAAACAAACACCAGTGTACTTGGAGGAAAGCATCTGTTCACCACTCACAGTATCCGAGGCACTAGAATTTAAAGATCAGACTCAAGACAACATTATTAATAGCTTTTTGAATTAACTTGGTAATGTGACCAATGTAAAGTGTCAAATTCTAAAAGTAATCTTGGATAATGAAGCCATGGAGGATCGTCTGAAGGATACTGATGATCAACATATTCAGATGATATTTGTTCATAACAACAAACTAGTAGAGATAAAACCTAGAAAAATTCTAAATATTAATGACGATCTGGAATGCAATTAGCAGCAAAATCTCATACATGTCCTACAGAAATATAAAGGGGATTTTACATGGGATTATCTTGATATGAAAGGAATAAACCCACAGCTATGTACACACCACATCTATACTGAGAAGGATGCTTGACCCATCCGGCAGCCCTAGTGGAGATTGAATCCACATCTCAAGGGCATTGTGAAAGAAGAGTTACAGAAGATGTTGGATGTAAACTTTATTTATCCTATGTTAGACAGTAAATGGGTCTCTCCATTGGTGGTCATCCCTAAGAAAAATGGGAAGTGGCGTAACTGTGTAGACTATATTGATTTGAACAAGGCAACACAGAAAGATCATTTCCCTGTAGCATTCATCGATCAAGTCCTTGATACTTTGGCATGGAAGTAGTTATTTTCATTTTTAGATGGTTTCTGCGGCTACAATCAGATTCAGATCGCCCCTGAAGACCCAGATAAAACAACCTTCACCTGTCCATGGGGTACATTCACATACAAAGTATTACCATTTGGCTTGTCTAATTCCCCAACTACATTCCAGAGAGCTATACTCAGCATCTTTGCTAATTTAATAAATGAAGGACTTGAGGTGTATATGGATGATTTTAATCCATATGGGGATGGCTTTGACCAAAGCATTGCAAACATTAGAAAAAGTCTTGGAACGATGCATTGCTACCAAGTTATGTTTAAGCAATGTCAAGTGCCACATGAACATGACTGAGGGCATAATCTTGGGACACTACATCTCTGCAGCAAAAGTACAGGTAGATGCAACAAAAATTTAGATAATTATTTTACTGCCTACCCCCTGCACGCAGATAGAAGTATGTAGCTTCCTAGGATATGCGGGCTATTATCGTAGGTTTATTAAAAACTTTTCACAATTTGTTGTGCCAATATATGCTTTAACTGGAAATGTTGATTTCAGTTGTTCTGACAAATGTGACACAAATTTTACATGTTTAAAGAAACTAGTCTCAACAACACTAGTATTGCATTGACCAAACTGGGAGTTTCCTTTTCACATATCCACGGATGCATCAAATGTAGCTATAGGCATTGTCCTTGGCCAGGAGGAGGAAAATAAACCTTATGCTATATATTGTATTAGCAAAAATCTCACTTCTGCAAAACTTAATTATATAGTGACAGAAAAAGAATTTTAAGTTGTTATCTATGTAATAAACAAATTTAGACACTATATAACTGGCTACCTAGTCTTTCTGTACGCTGATCACTCCTCCATTCAATACCTATCTAATAAACCTATCACAAATGGTCGAGTAACATGATGGATATTGATTTTGTCGGAGTTCGATATTACTATTAAGGATTGTCCAGGGAAGCAAAACCCAGTTGCTAACTTTCTATCATGAATTCCGAAGGTGAATGATCCACTAGTGGTAGATGACCAATTTACGGATGAACATCTATTTTTCGTGGTAGTCAAGACGTCATGGTACGCAGATGTGGAAAATTATCTGGCAGTTGGGAAGCTACGGAGGCATTTGAAAACAAGAGAAAGGAAGTTGATCATTCAGTGCAATGCCCGATTCTCTTGGATTAGCGGATATCTTTATCATATAGGGTTTGACATGTGTATACGCAGATGCATTGGCAAGGATGAGATTCATGACATACAGAAAGCTTGCCATGATGAGCCCTCCGAGGGAAATTTTGCAGATCGAAGGATAGGGCATAAGGTATTACAGATGAGCTATTATTGGCCCACTATTTTTAAGGATGCTAAGAAATATGCCCAGGCTTGTGATAGCTATCAAAGGATGGGCAGGCCTGGCCAATTTGATCAAATGCCTCTACAACCTCAGTTAGTCATAGAACCCTTCGAAAGGTGGGCTTTAGACCTTGTTGGTCCATTCCATCCACCATCCAATCAGATGGCCTACATACTGGTTGCCATGGATTATGTGACAAAATGGTTGGAAACAATAGATTTACAAAGAGCCACAAAGGAAGTTGTGATTAACGTCCTTTTTGGATTGTTTGTACGATATGGGTTACCACGCGAAGTGATCACACACGGGGGAGGGAAATTCATAGGAGATAAAATTACTACCACTCTCAGGAATCATCATATTATGCACATGATCACTTCCCTATATCACCCGCAGGCGAACAGACAGGTTGAAAGCACCAATAAGGTCATTGAAGCAATTCTGACCAAGAGAGTCTCAACACACCAATGAGACTGGGCATCTAGACTACGAGAGGCCTTGTGGGCCTATCGCACAACTTGGAGGAATAGTACTAGATACTCTCCATACCAGCTCATGTTCGACAAAGAACCTATTTTTCCATTTGAAATTGAAATAAAGACTTCAAGAACGACTCACGAAGTAGGGCTGGATCTAACAGAAGCCCAAACCAAGCGACTCTAGTAGATTAACGAACTAGACGAGGCTCGACTTCTTGCTTTGTCACATACTGCAATTATTCAACAACAAAGGGAAAAATGGCACGACAGCCTTATCAAGAATAAATGTTTCAAAAAGGGGATTGGGCACTACTTTACGATTCTAGATTTCATGTTTTCCTGGGCAAGTTGCAAACAAGGTGACTCGACCCTTATGAGATTCAAGAAGTGCATAAAAATGGTACTCTTACCTTGGTTACCATTGATGGATCTAGCCATTCTTTTAAGGTAAACGAACATCGAGTACGTCTCTATCACAAACTACTCACCAAGGAATCTTTCTACGAGCAGGTGCGCGAGGACCCCTCCATGCAAATTTTAGCTGCAGGAAGTGATGACCCTGCATCTTTTCCTTCAAAATATTGAGATCTCATTAGAAACTGTAAATAATGTATATACTCTTTTCAATTGGTTGCAATTATTATTAGACATTACCATGTAAATATGAGAATTTTTATTGCTTGATAAGTGTTGTTCAAATGATTGAATGATTTCTGTTCAATCAATTGAACAACACATTTTTTGTTTCTTTGATTTTTCCATTCAAACGATTGAATGATTGCCGTTCAATCGATTGAACCACACTTTTTTCTTTTCTTTTCTTTTCTGTTCAAACAATTGAATGATTGTCATTAAATCGATTGAACAACACATTTTTGTTTCTTTGATTTTTCTGTTCAAACGATTGAACGATTTCCATTCAATCAATTGAACAACACATTTTTGTTTTTGATTTTTCCATTCAAACGATTGAACGATCCCCGTTCAAACATTTGAGCAACACATTTTTGTTTTCTTGTTTTTTGTTGGTGTTTATTTTTTTTTTGTCGTTCAAATGAATGAATGATTGCCATTCAATCGATTGAACAACACATTTTTGTTTTTGATTTTGTCGTTCAAACGATTGAATGATTTCCATTCAATCAAATGAACAAGAGTTTTGTTTGCGATTTTTTTGTTGTTCAATTGATTGAACAACACTTCTGTTTGAGATTTTTGTTGTTCAAACGATTGAACAATTGTTGTTCAATTAATTAAGCAACCCTTTTTGTATGTTTTATAGAATAAATTGTGAATTTTTCTTAACGATCATGATGCCGTCTTTTCTTTTTTTCTCCTTTGTATTGTGAATGAACACCATTTGAATGGATTTGTGCTTGATGTAAGAAAAAAAACAGTAATAACAATATCATTATGACTCATGCAACCGTTTGATTGGTATTTTCATTCCAAAGCTGATATGGTGTATCTTTATAATGACTGACTAAACTTCTCTTCTTTGGACACGTCATAAAATGATTCATTATTTTCAATATCATTAACATGATGATATGGGGGTAAGAGTATAAAATTTCATTGGAATATTCTTACTTCTTACACCATCCCTGACTCTTAAGGAGCAAATGGGCCTCCCTCTCTTTAACAAATAAAACATCCACCAGAAAAATGGACATAATGAGATGTGAAAAAGAATCAAACATTGTCTTAAAAAGGATAGGGGGTCTCATGACGAGCCAACCTACCATGACCATCAGGATCTAATAAGTGACATTCCAATTTGACTACCAAATCAAGGTAATGACCTTCTTGATGCTTAAAATTGTCAGAAGGGCAGGGGTCTCATCACGAGCCAGCCTGATCACTTTGTTATATCTTGGTGAATGGCACTATGGTCATTTAGTCACCATGCCAGCATAGTTGCCTCTTTATGACAAGAAAAAGAAGAACCATCTACATTCTAAAAGGAGGACTCTAGCTCATTTTTGGGGTTAAAAAGCAACCCTGTTGAGGCTATGAACGCCTGGTGGCAAACGCTACTCTACTTATGGTATTGATGTATCATCTCACAGAGTTAAATGTTATCTAAGCTCTTTTCACCTATAGATTTGTTTCTAAAGGGAATTTTCGATTTGAGCAGCAATCTTACAAGCTGATTTGCATGGTAAACTTATATCATATATTCATTATATTCCAAATTGTACAATCATTTTACATTTGTCATTAAGATATACCGTCAATTATGCCTTTGTCATTAATACATTTTCCAACGATTTTTTTTTACATAATGTATTAAAATCTCTGTTTTAATTTCTTTTCAGCCATTTCACATCCAATGACGTGTATTGCTTTAATTGCTTTATTGATTAACACATTGGTTTTAGAATTGGTTTCTGACATTTATGTCTTATTAATGCTTTCGCTTTCTTTTCACATGTTGAAAGGACGTGGACACCCTTTTCTATTCAGAAGGAGGATGGCCTGCGTACGCGTGACATGTGTGACATTTAAGAACAATTGTGTGATAATAATTTGAATTAACTTCCGGGGAAGGACTGAATGATGATTATGAATGAGTAATAACTAGCAAGTAGTTTTGATTGGGGTAAGGACATAAACCATTATGACTGGCATGTATACTCATGATCCTGCATTAAGTATGGTTGATGGGACCAATGCCTTAACTAAATATGATATTAAATCCCGAAATATCATCATTTCTCTGTTAATTTTTGTAACATTTTCTTGTTGCTGTTCTCAATTGTGGAAGTGCAAAACAATTGCATACAAGAGAACTAGTTGCAGGTACAACAGCCTTGGGAGGAAGAGCTATAAGGAATGAACCTCTAGTACCTATGCTATCGGATCAATCTCATGCAGTTATCTAGTGCACAGGATGGTTGCAATATCTGAATAGGTTGCAGGATTTTCATGAGGGGCTGACGTTGGAATTTCTGCAGAATTTAAAGAATGGTAGCTCCATAGTCAGAGGCAGAAGTATAACAGTTTCTGAAGCAGTCATAGCCGAAGCCACTAGAATTCCAGCTAAAGGAACCAAATGGACAGAAAAACATGTCCTTCGGCACAATGCGATTGAAGTATCCCAGGATCTAGGAGAGAAACTGGTGCAAGCAGGAAAATGGATCCATCCTTCTGCGTAAAGGTAGTTGTTGCAAGAATTGGCCATCATCGTGCAAAGATACATTACCTTTGATGGTCAACACGATGTGGTAAAGCCCACCAATTGAAAATTATAGCCATTTTAAAAGATAAATTTTCAGTGAATTTTTCGTTTTACTTGAATTCCCTATTACATGATGTCACCTGTTGAGTTAGGACAGCCAAGGACCCACACAAAGTAATAAGCCATCACTGATTGATTAAATTAATTATTATGAACAGATTGGCCCAAAATCAGTTAACTTGGGAGAATGTTATAAATCCTACCTTAGCTCCAACCCCAGAAAACATAGTAATAGAGTAGCAAGGGCCAAGAACCGCAGGTCAGAGAAAGACACTAAAAAGAAAGAATTCCTCCGTTCCCCTAAACCCAGAAAAGTGTAGGTGCTCTGTGCGAGTGAGAGCCCAGCGAATCATCCAAATTCATGTAGATGAGGCTGGACCATCCCGTACACCACCTACAAGTCTGCAAAATTCCCCTTTGTAAGACTATGAGGAGGAAGTGGCCATGGTATTGGAAAACATGGGGATATTTGGAGAAGGTAAAGAACAATCCGGTAATGCTGAGTGTTTAGGGACAAAGTCCCCTAGGGTCTTGGGTCGATACCTTAGCAGATCAGGGGTTATCTATAAAGAAAAGCAAGCATTCCACACAGCCATGATGCTAATATAAACAAACTACACGAAGAGAGGTGCACTTGGGGGTCCTTCATTTGGGAAGATCCAGCCAGGGTCCAAACCCTCTTGGATTTCCTCTCGATCCTTCATCCTACAAAACAATCAATTAAAGAAAGCATAGTAGTATATGGACCAAGCATCATAAGGAAATGAACTTCATAGCATATTGAAAAGTAGTTAGTTATAGAATTAAAACAACCATTCCTATGTAAATCATAACATTGATATCTTAAGCATGAAGAAGTTTAATATCAGGAACAAGACAAGTGTTTATTTTATTATAGATAACTAAAGTATAGAAAGGAATGATTTCACCTGAGTCTTCGTTTCGCAGGCTCTAAGCAAAACCATCCTCCGGACTCATCCAATCTCAAGCCTTCAATAAACTCCTTCCATGACTCACTCCAAAATATCTCAACTAATGGAAAGACATCATAACTCAAGGAAACAAGGGTTTCCTGAATTGGGGGAAGTGTTGGAAGCACAGGGATCTTCAGACCTAGTTAGGGATAATCTCAGAAGAGTGATTTTTCTCTCTCTTCTCTCCTCCTTAGGCCTTCCCATTGAAGCCTTTTTATACTTCTCCCAAAGTATTTTTTTAGTTGGGAATTTGTTGGGAACGATTGGGCCATAGGCACTAATAGGTAATCAATAGGTAAAACCTGTGATCTCTGCCCAAAATTAAGGAGATTTAATATTTTTAAGTGTTTTAAGATATATACATAGGTTGGGTATACACAAACCCGCATACACACGCGTTTAGCTCAGGGTAATGTCACATATAGGGAGTAAAACACTGTTTTTTAAGTATTTAGACTAGGTCTTGAAGGAGGGGTTGCCTTAGGCCATGAGTGCAGCATCACAAACATCAAGAGTGAGATTTGGAGCTATAACAGATGCCCCCTAATATATGAGGTCAGAAGGCGTACATGATGGCCAAAATGCATTAAGTGCATGCATGGAAAGGAAACCTGTCGAAAACTGAGAAGGACTTCACCAGAGTTCAGCCTGCCAAGCCACAAAAGGAGATCGGAAAGAAACACTGTCTAAGGTAGGAATAACCATGCTCAAAGAAAGTAAAGCACGTCTGCATATCAAGTACAAGCGAATACACTAGGTATACAATTATAAAATATTGGAAAATATATATTGGATCATCTGATCACGATCCAACAAGTACATGTCTGAATATCACATATAAGAATGTCAATGATGTTGAAGGATGAAGCGGATCACTGATATCAAAGAATGATCCCAAAAGTGCCAAATGAACATGATGTAGCAAGTTGGTACTACACTGCAAACTTAGGTGCCAGCATATAGAATGTTGCCATGAATAATTGCAACATATAGGGTGGAGTGGTATCAACTAGCAGCAACAGGAGCAACTATCAAGTAAACCAATGAATGTTGATGCAACTTGAGGTCTTCACCGACTAACGTGGTACATTTCTACACCATGGGAATAAATGATCTGAAGTCGACCATGTGAGAAATCGTTTGATTACCAGTCATTGATGTATACTATTAACAAACGTGAGACCACTCACTAATAATGATAATGAGCGTCAAGGTACCCAGTACAATCTAACAAGTGTGAATAGATGAGATGGAGTCAAACACCTGTAAGAATCTATCAATCAAGAGAAAATGATGGTTTCCACTGTCGATAGCAAAGGATCTGCCACTAATGACTGCAAACCCCAAGGTACTGCCAAATGGACTCTAGATCTTTGCCCCAACGCAATGAGTCGTAGTCGATAGGGAAAGATCTGCTAGAAGGAAGGCATTAAGTTATCCTTCATCAATCTAGTGTGAGTGTAACCAGTAGGCAAATACCTTCCCGAAGGAATCGGATGAAAAAAGGATGTAGTAACCTGACCAAAGCACGTTTCCCGCGTACATAAAATGTGGCTAGCGCATGACAGAAACCCTCTGAGCCAACCAATAATGACAGCTGACACAGAGGTGAGGTATCCACCAATAGGGTCATATGGAAACCAAGGTACTATACGAATCCCAATGTGTGATAATGTAAGCTGATGTAGAACACAAGGGAAACCACTCAATCAAAGACCCATGATGCTGATCGATGTTGAGCACAAGGTGACCTATCGATAATGAAAATAGGGCTAGGGTGTAGCTCTAGGCCTGTCCTCAAAGCAGGATGTTGTCATTGATAAGGACAAGACCTTCCAGTAAGAAGTCAATGGAGAACTTATCAAACCGGCATGAGTAAAGGACCAATATAAATGATGTGATGATAGACAAGACACTGACAACCAGGAATGATCGACTGAAAAATGAGTCAAGGGACACTGGAGAGAGGCCGACTCAGGCTAACTTCCCTTAAACAAAATCATGACTCAATATGACTATGTGGCAGCATATGATGACTTTGTATAAGTTCATCATGCAGGAAGCACGAACAAACCCTCCATATGATTGGAAGAGATAACCAATCAGGGGAGAACTGACTCAATAACAATGTTAAGGCATACCTAAGTCAAATTAAATCCCACCCAAATGGGAGACACTTTGTTTTGAGTGCTTTGTTCAAGGGTGACACGACTGACTCTAGCTGCCATCAATAAGTGGAAATATTCTTTGTCTCGTTCCCGCTCTTTTTGGAATATATGATTTTTTTTGTCTTTTTCTTTAAGCTGGAAAAAGATTAAAAGAATGCTATAGTACAGTGGAAAGAACGAGTGTCAGTGAAACATATGATCTAGTTCCTGGGATTGGAACAATCCTCTGCTCAATGCAGGGAGGTGAAAATTGGTCAAAGGCACTCAAAAGTGTGTTCCTTCCACGGGTCAAGGTGTGTTAAGTTGCTGAAGTCAAGGGAATGAAATTTTGATTTTGCAGTGGTCATGGTCAAAAGTTGGCTTAAACACAAGTCCAAGTGAAGCCGTCTCAAGGCCAAAAGGTGTGAATAGTCAAAATGCAGTGCAGTAGTACAACTCGACACAAAGGAGCCTCTAGGGTATAAGGCCAAAACGAAACGAAGAAGGAAAGAGGAATGAGTCTTCATCGCATAAGTCATGGCGGGACTACAGAGGACTACTGAGCCTACTCAAATCAAAGTAGCACAGGCAAAAAATGTCATTGAGGTGCTAACTACGATTCCCATGAAAAGGATGCCTCTACCATTGTGTCATGATTTAGAAATCGGCGAGTGAAGATGGTTTATGAACCATAATAGGATGGGATCGACCCTATGGCAAGTGTATCGACAAATGGAGGCTAGTATGCATAATGCAACGGAAAAGATGGCTTTCCTAACCTATATGCCAGTGAAAAAAAGATACCTACCATGACGAGTCAGCAGTCATGGAACCATCTCGAAATTGTCGAAAAAGCATTCAAAATGTCCTGAAAACCAAACCATTCTTGACATTCCAAGCTCCCAAGTTAAAAGTTACATGAGGCAAAACAAAATCAAGTTTTGAAAAAAGTTGAAATTTTCAAAGCCTATATAATAGTTTTTTGACACACCATTATCACCGTTTGATTTAAGAGCAAAGGAGTGAAGCAAAAGGAGCAAGCATTGCCATTCGCCAAATTCGACCGTTCAAATCTTCCCAAAATCACTAGGTAACCCTTAAACTTATCTTGCATTCAATTGTGATTGGTTTTATACTTTTTAATTTGAGTTTCACCGTTGAACTATTTTAGAAACATTTGTCGTGGTGTATACACGGGTTGGCTATGTGCAACCCGCGTATACGTAGGCCCTAGATGTGACTATGTATGAAACGGACCCAAGTAAATGCCGCAAAAACTTCAAAACAAAAATCTAATGGTGCAAATTTGTTTTTTTCTTCAGGATGCCAGTCACTTGGAGAGAAAGAGATCATTCCTTAGTGGATGATGAGGTTATGAACAATCCTAATGCCCTAGATGCCTTAAGAGGGTGTGGTTTGCTAAAGTTCTTTAAAATGCCAAACATGAAAGAAAACACTCACCTGCTCAAAATGCTCATTCACTACTGGAGCATCGAGGATGACTCATTTATGATTGATCAGATGCCACTCAAGATAGAGATCAAGGATATTTATTTCATCACAGGCCTTTCCCATAGGGGAGATGTAGTACATTCCATGGGTAGATCACGAGGCAGTCTCTCTATCGAGGACTACAAGCATATATATTGCCGGGGTCATCCAGGAAAGGTTGGAAGTCAAATTCCAATCAGGGATGTGGAGAGTTTATCACTAAGGATCATCCTATTCACTATAGCTAGAGTGAACGAATCAACTTCCTTACACCAGGCTTCATGGCTAGCCATGACCTTGGCGGTAGACTATCTCACCATCATATTTGATTGGTGTACTCCTCTTCTCACCAACCTGAAGAGCCAGCTTACTTCTATCAAGAAAGGGAAGACCAAAAACTTCAGGTATGGAACTATTTTGTGCTATTTCTTCTTTGAGAGGGTTCCAACACTCCATCCTAGAGTATTAGTTTCGATCAGCACCCCATGAGATCCATGAATGGACAGGTGGGCTGACTTGATGAAACAAATAGGAGGTTGGGACGTTCCACGGACTGCTTTCGATGATGACTTCTTCTCTTGGGGGGAGCAGTAGATCATTGCCATAGATGACTACCCCTATGGTGGGTTGTACTTTCGAGAGGATCTCGATCTAGTTTTGCCACCAATCGCAGCATGGGGCATATAGGTAACATATGTTTTTTATTTTTATGATTTTTTAAATAATAATGAGCTTCGAAAATATTATTGATAGGATTGAAATGACTAATATGATGATCATGTTTAAGATATTGGGCCAGTATGACCAGATGGGTTCCCACAGCATGGATGTCGCGGTCGAGGAGCCAAAGAGGTAGCTGCAGACACATAGCGACATCTACACACAATGTTGAAAATAATACTGAGAGGGGGGGTGAATCAGTATTATCTAGTCCTTTTAACAATTCTTCCTTATTTATACTTTGAATTATTTTTGCATATCAGTACCATAAAACAATGAGC
>APFE031070294.1:9938-81625 GCA_000404065.3 Pinus taeda
AAGTGGGCGTAAATAATGGTGCAACATTGGACACATAAGTAGACACAAAAAATGGTGCAAACATGGGCATAAAAATAGATTAAAATTGGATGCAAAACTTGGTGCAAAAACAAATACAAAAGTAGACGTAAAAAATGACTCTAAATTGAATGTACCATTAGACACAAAATAAGATGCAAAGGTGGACAAAACACATGACTCAACATAAGATGCAAATATAAATGCAAATTTGGATGCTCAAAATGATGTAACATTGGATGCAAGAAATGGTGTTAAAAACGACACAAAATTGGATGCAACAAATGACGCAAAATATGGTGCAAAATGAGAAGGGAAAAATGGAGACAAATCAAACGTAAATGTAGACGTAAAAAATGGTTCAAAAAAAGATGCAAAAATGGGCACAAAAATGGATGCAAAATTTGGTGCTAAATCAAATTCAACATATGGTGCAAAGATAGGCACCACAACTGGTGCAAAAATAGAAGCAAAAACTAGTGTAAGACTAGATACAAAACCTGGCGTAAGACTAGATGCAAAAACTGACACAAAATGGATGCAGAAAAGCACGTTAAATTGGAAGCAAAATACAGTGTAAACTTGATGCAAATGATGGCACAAAAATGGAAGCAAAGAATGACACAAAATAGGAAGCAAAAGACAATGAAAAATAGATGCAAAAAATGACACAAAACTAGAAGCAAAACCTGTCATAAAATAAGATGCAAATCTTGGTTCAAAATTTGACGCAAAAAATGATGCTTAGTTTGGTGGAAAAAATGATGCAAAATCTAGAGTGAAAAAGGATGCAAAATCAGACGCAAAAAAGGATGCTTTAAAAATTGTACAATAGAGCCAGATTTAGCGCCAGGTTGCTCATCACAATTACAAAAAAAATGCACTAAAATCTGGCGCTAAATCTGGCGCAAATCGTTGGTTTTGTTGTAGTGTTTGTTAGTATTCTGATAGTAGGCCCTTTCAGCAAGCTGCACTTTCCTTCCCACAGATTCCCTGGTTTTCCTTCTATACGATGGAACCTCCTCCTCCCTTTGACCCCCTATTTTTCCCCTGCCTCTGCCTCGCTGACCTCTCCGACCTCCCCTGCCCCTTTTCCTGCTGCCTTCTCCTACCGCAGTCCGCCTGCTCGGGCCATACTCGCTGCTCTCTACTTTAACTCGTCCATGCTCGCATCTTTTCCAGCTTTCACCCTTCCACAAATCCTGACTACCTTCTGCCTCAACGGCCTCACTCCTTCTCCTTTTAGCCCGCGTCTAATGGCAGTTTTCATCGTCTGAGTCAAACAGTTCGACCTCCCCCTCGCTGCCATCCGGGACCGTAACTGTCTCTCCACCGACTTGCTCTGGCGCCTTTCCCTTACCCTTTGCACTCCACTTATTAACTTCTTCGGAGGCAGCAGACTCCCTGCTTCTCCCATGCCTTCTAGTTTCCATCCTCACCCGCGAATCGACTCTGGACTCCTTACACTGCTGCTCTCGGTCGCCAGAACCTATTTGCCTCGCTGCGCTCTTCTTCTCACTAGCTTTTCGTTCCTCCCTACTATGCTCATATTTATCATGCCATCCTCCTTTCCTCGTCTGCATCCTCTGCCTTCCGCCTGCAATGGGAGTAGAGTCCTTCTGCCACCTGTTCCTGCACTTAACATCCCTGTCTTTTCGACCCTCGCTTGAGCCTGCAACCTTACCGTTCCCGTCTGACGTCCGGTCGATATCGCCTTCCTTCCGCCCTATTCTCCTTATGCTCCACCTTGAAATGTGAATCACCTTAATGGTCAGGCTGCTCCGGGCCATCATTACATGATCTTCCCCCGCTTTGGAGATCATCCTCTCCCGCCTGAACTTCGATCCTTCGCCTGCCGCCCAATTCACTCCGATCAGGGGTCTCTTGTAATCATTCCTATTGATTTGTAGCTGTCTCATGATCCTGTTTTGTTATGATGACCAACTCCTTCCAGCTCGGGTTCTCCATTTCATTCTGCCAGCTGCTATCAACCTTCCCTTCCGGATCATTGCTCCCCCAGTTGGCTAGGAAATCTGCCGCCCTATTTCCTTTCCTCCTAACGTGATTGATTATTATGTAATCAAAACTCTTGAGGATTTCTCCCAAGTCTTGTACTATCCTGGCCGTTCTCCAGCTGCCCACTATTTGCTCCCAGTTTTTCCCATTATTAAGTTTTCGGATCATCTCAATAACCACCTGGGAGTCCCCTTCTATCTCTAAGTTCCTGTAGTTATTCCTCACTGCTATCCTTACGCCCTGGTGAGCTGCCCATAGTTCATCTTCGTTGTTTGTCATTTCCCCTCCCCACTCTGCATAGATCCATCTGATGTTTTCCTCACTGTCTCTGAAGATTCCACCAAAACCTGCGTTCCCTGGGTTCCCTTTGGATGCCCCATCGAAGTTCAACTTAATGAAATTCTCTTTGGGATATTTAAACTGCTCAGGACTTTGAGCCTGTTTATTCTGCCTATTCTCTTTCCTGGGGTATAACATTTCATATTTCATATTCAATTTTACCATTATTTGTCCTTCCTCCTGATTCGTTTTCCAATCCTCCTCACTCCAATCCTCCGCTAAGATCGTTTCCCTAACACCACTTGGAACGCCCTTCCATGTTTCTTCTGTTTTTATATGTTTATCAAGGAAGATCCTTCGGTTTCTTTCTTTCCAGAGAAACCAGATCGTGAACCCGACTGTCAAGTCCCATGCCCGCTTAATTACTTTGCAATTGAATTTTTCCTTGCTCCAGAGAAAAATGGTTCACTTTATATCTCTGGGGTCTCTCTTTTCCTTCCCATAGAGATTTCTTGTTTCATTTCAAATTTTCATTGCATACCAGCAATTATTCAGGATATGGTTCTGGGTCTCGTTCTCTCTATTGCATAGGCTGCATTTCGAAGGGCCGAGAAGGCCCCTCTTTTGAATTTTATCCCATGTTAATATCCTTTCCTTACCAACCAGCCAAGCAAATAAGGCTATCTTTGGCCACCATTTGCCTTCCCAGATGATTTTCCATTCCAGGTTCTCCTCTATCCTCTCCTGAGCTCCGATAAAGTAATATGCTTCCTTAACCATGAAGGTACCTTTCATAGTTTTTCCCCACCTCAAAATATCTTCCCCATTCCTGACTTTTATCTTCCTAGATTCGACTTCTTTCTCAAATTCTTTTTGCTGTTCTTGGTTGATATTTTCCATCCATTCCTCTGGCCTTCTCCATTTTCTCCATATTGCTTCTGGGTCTCCTTCTTTCTAGTAATCCTTTACGTATTTCCTTCCTTCCCTAAGCGCCCTTTTCTTTATATTCTGGAGAGTTTGAATATTAACAAGTATGTCTCTCTGTTGCCACCCTTCCTCCCAAAATCTGGCATTTCTTCCTCCTCTTATTTCCCAGAAGGAAAATCTATTAATTATACTCCTATTTTGACTTGCCAAGTTCGAAATTGAAGATCCTTTTGGGGTCTCTTCCACCCTGAGGATCTCTTCCGTAGTTCTTGGCATGTTGTACTTGTGAGTCCATATCTTCTTCAAGAGATCATTGCCCCCTCTCATCCACTGCCACCATAATTTATCCCCCAGCACCCTGTTTAACATTTACGGGTCTCTTAAGCCAAGGCCTCCTTCTTCTTTCCTCTTTGAAAGATGTTTCCAAGAAACTAAAGCCCATTTCTTCTGCTGATTAGGGCCTCCCCAAATAAATTTGCCGTATAACTCTTTTATCTTGGAGCAGGCTCCTTTGGGGGCTGCTATAATAGACAAGGGATAAATGGGGATTGCTTGAAGGACTGATTTAACAAGGACAATGTGGCCCACTATATTCAGTGTTCTAAATGCCCAACCTGCCAGTTTATTTTTTATTTTCTCTATAACCTGTAGCCAATTCACCATTCTAGTTGGATGAAACTCAATCTGATTTCCCAGGTACTTTGTTGGTAGCTCTCCTTGTCTAAACCCTAATGTCCTTGTAAGATGAGATTTGACTGACTCCAAGGTGTTGAAAACAAAGGTACAGGATGTTTCCTTGTTCACTTCCATACCTGAGGCTTCCATGAATATATCCAGGATTCTTTTTATACCCTTAACTTCTTTTATTGTTGCTTCGCAAAAAAGCATTATGTCATCCACAAACTGCTGATGAGTTATGGGAAGATTGCTCCCCCATAGCTTTAGACCTTTGATTTTTCTTTCCCTCTGTTCCTTTTTGAAGAACCTCCCTAACCCCTCTGCCACCAGAATAAAGAGGAAAGGAGAGAGAGGGCCTCCTTGCCTTATTCCTCTTGAAGCATTAAAGGAAGTTGAGGGTATCCCATTAATTAGAATTGAGAAATTCGGTGTTGAAATCATGCTGAACACCCATTCTATCCATCTATTGTTGAACCCAAAGGACTCCAGGACTCTTTTAAGATATTTCCAGTTCAATCGGTCATAGGCTTTGGACAAGTCTAACTTTATCATCATTCCTTTCTGCTTCTTTTCCTTTATGGTATGAATGACTTCCTGGGTTACCACTAGCCCATCAAGAATTTGTCTCCCCTCAACAAACCCTGTTTGCTCTCGGGAGATTAGATTTTCCAGGAGGGGTTTTAGCGTTTTCGCTATCAGGGTGGCTATGATTTTATAAATAACATTACATAAAGCAATTGGGCGGAAGCCCTGCGCATTTTTTGAATTAGCATTCTTCGGGATTAAGGTAAAGAAGGTCGAGTTTAACGCTGGCCATACCTTCTGCTTCATACGGGATTCTTCAACTAACTCCAAAATATCTTTACCCAGAAATCGCCATCCTGCTTGAAAGAATTCCATTGTAAACCCATCCGGGCATGGTGCCTTGCCTTTCTTCATGTTCATCACTATTTCCTCTAACTCCTCTATAGTCACTACTCGCATCAGGGCTTTGTTCTGCTCCTATGTTACCAACTTGGGAATTTCCTTGCATATATTCTCAATAGCAGCTGCCCGATCATTGTGAGGCTTAGTCAGGATATCTTTATGGTAATCAATAAGGACTTTCTCTATCCCTTCTTGTTCTATTACCCTTTCCCCTGCTTCGTTTTTGATGGATAGAATCTTGTTTCTCTATCTATGTTGTACCATGGCCTGATGAAAAAATTTAGTATTTCTTTCTCCTTCTCTCAACCAGTTGATCCTGGATTTTTGCCTCTAGAGGATCTCCTCTTGCTTCCTTCTCTCCTCCAGCTTGCTTATTAAGATTCCTTCTGTCTTACAGCTTTCCTCCGTTCTTCCTTCTATTATTATTCTTTGTTGGATTTCTTCCATTTATTGTTCTAGTCTCTGTTTCTCCTCCATGATGTTCCCAAACTCCTCCTTGTTCCATTTTTTAATCTTCCCCTTCAGTTCTTTTAATTTTAGCTGGAAAGCGTGCATCTTCCCTTTTCCTTGCATTGTACTTTGAGTCCACCACTCCTCTACTTTTTCCAAAAACTGGGGATTCCTAAGCTAGAAGGACTCAAATCTAAAAGGCTTTTTACCTGGGTTTCTCTTTATATCTATCTCCAACCTGACTGGCCAATGGTCTGAACCAATAGCTGGCATTATTTTGGCTTCCAAAAACACATCTCTATTCATGATCGATTATGATACTAGGAACCTGTCCAGTCTAGATGCGATCTGATTTTTCCCTCCTCTACGGTTATTCCATGTAAAAATGCCATTAATAGTTTGCATATCTACCAGCCTCTGCTCAGAAATCATTTCATTAAACATATCCATAAACTGATCCGACTTTCTTATTCCTCCTTTTTTCTCATCCACTGTTCTAATCAAATTAAAATCCCCTCCTATTATCCACGGCATTTCTGGATAGAGTCCTCTAGTTGCTTGCACATTCTTTAGGAATCTCTCTCTCCCCTACTATATGTGGTCCATAGACCCCTGTAATGAGAACTTTCTCTGCGGATCCTATCACTCTACAAGAACCAGTTAAGATTCTGGGGAGACTTGTCCAATTTTCAAATATTAACTCCTCCGGGTTCCACATGATTGCTAGCCCACCTGCAGTGCCAATTTCATCTTGTCCCATTACTTCATATTGAATTTTTATTTTTTTGATTATTCTTTCCATTTGTTGCATTGTAATCTTCGTTTCTTGGATTATCATAATTCCCGACTTGTATTTTCTCAATATCTCCTTTAAATACCTCTGATTTCCTTTGCTGTTGAGACCCCTAATATTCCAGGATGTAATTATCATTTATAACTTCTTGGGTGGTTGTTGGAAAACCTCCGATAGAGGTATAACCTTGTCTGAGTTAACCAGAATCTCACCTACAGCTTGAATAGTCTCGTTCAGTGTTCGTCTTCCCCTCTTCCGACCTCATTTGCGATGCCTTCCATTCCCATGTTGTTATTTTCATATACCCCTATTTGTCCTATTAATTCTTCCCCTGCTCTACCTCTTTTTTCTTTGTACTTTTGGAATGTGTCCTTGTATAATTGTTTTTGAGTTTCTGGAATAAATCTTTCGTCAAGATTTTCCCATTCCTGTAGAAACTTCCTCATAATTTTCTCCTCTTCTGTCCCTGAATCATTTTGTGACCCAAGTTCCATCTGGATTTGCTCTGAACTTATCTCAGGATTTTCCCCCATCTCTTCTTCATTCTCCCTAGCCATTATTGTGGCTTCATCCTTTGTTTCTTTGTTGACTTCCATTGGTTCCCTCTCGTTCTCTTCTTCTTCGACCATTGTTCCCGTTCCCTCATCTTCATTCTCTTGAAGGACTTCAAATTTGTTCTGGCTTTCTATTATTATAGGCTTTGACTTTTCTTGTAGCTTTTCTCCATCTTTCCCTGATTTCTTCCTTCTACTAACCTCCTTGAAACCTGTGTGTCCTCCCTCCGTTTTTTCTGCCCTTCTTTGTTCTTCTTCCTGTTTTTTAATAATCTCCTCTTCTCTATTTTGCGGACATTGCTTGAACAAGTGTCCATACTCATGGCACCTTCTACACCTGAAGGGAATATGTTCATAGTCCAGTGGTTGATGCCAGATCTCGTCCTGGTACTCTAGCTCTATATATTCTGGAAGTGGCTCTGCTATATTCATGTAGACGCATATCCTAGCATAGGATGTATACTTCCCCCTTTTTGTCGATTCAGCCACTTTGACAAAAGTCCCGATTGAATTACCAATTCCTTCAAGAATATCCGGGTCCCAGAACGCTACCGGCAAACCAAATAGTTTGACCCAGATAGGAGTGGCTAGCATTTTCTCATTCTCTGGGTTATATCTTTCTTCCCAATGTCTCATAAACAGTCCTGCATTGTTCATAAAGTATGGTCCTTCCTCGAAAGTTTTTTCCTTATCTTCCAAGTTAGCAAATATCGTTGTAAAAAATCCTTTCGCTCCTAACTTTAAATCTATGTGTCCTTTTGGTTTCCTTTGTTGCTGCGTCCATTTTACTAGATCCTTCTCAGTAGGCCAAAACCCAATAAACTTGCAAATTAATGCATGATCCCTCATATAGCATCTATATTCTTCAAGTTTGTTATTAGGGATAACATACCTGGGTTTTTCCTGTGCCCTTGGTAAACATCGGCCTCCTGTTTTGGTTTGCCACTGGTTCCCGAGAACCGGTGCCTCCCTGCTGCTCCCCCTTGTCCTACTCTATGACCTGCTCCCACTTGCTTCTCCTGCCGCTATATTTTTATAGGAGGGGATCTCTCCCCTCCCTTTCCTGCTTTCCATCGCGCCCTTTAGTTCAAAACGAGCTTGGTTAAACCCCTGTCGCTTGCTTAATTTTTCTTTACAATCCGATTCTGTTCTCTGGGAACCTCTCTTATGGACGTCGTTGTCTCTCGAGTCTTGCCCTGACCACTTCTGCTAACCCTAAGTTTCAAGCCCTGTTCTGCTCCGCGTTTCCGCCATCGCCCAACCCATGTTTACGAAATTTTTAAAATGCTATTAAAAAAACAAAAATTGATATTGCAAATATCAATTCGATGATATAATGATTTTATAAATCTGGGGACTCATTAAAAAAATACAAAAATATATTATTTCTTGACTTTGCAAAATAGACTATAGAAAAAAAAAATCATCAAAATATTCTTGAAGGAAATCAATTATTTCAAACATTAGCAAAGAAACAAATTATTTCAAGATTTTTTTTTTCTCAATTGGTCTACTCCTATTATTTATACAAAAGTGTTACAACGAGGCAGTGGCCTCAAAGATTCTTGCCTTGAAGTTGGAATTTTGCAAAATGATTCTTGGCATCCTGACTATGGAGCCAGCAAAAAGATGTACATCAGAGTTTTTAACTTCCAGGAACATTAACCATTACATAAAAACTCAAAAACTGACCATACAACGATCCAGTACTGAGTTAAACACTGTTATCTCATGAACAAATTCTAACATAAACAAAACAATAACAAACTTCGACATGTGGAGTAGACAAAGACATGAAACAGGCACGAACACTTTAAATCGAAAGGGAGGCGAACTCCTTCTTCAGTTGCAGAACAGAAAAACAGAGGCACTGGCTGGTTCATTCTTCATCTGAGGTTGACGGCTGTTCCTCAACGATCCGGCACCCAAAGTGATCTGAGTCATTTGAGTCAGAAGGATGGACCGCTGACCCTGAAGGCTCTCCTCTTGCTAGCGCGCTTGGGCCTACATTGGCTTCAGAATTCACAGTAGACAGGCCTCCGGTGACTTGGCGCTAGGTGACATTTGGATTTGCCATCCTCTAATCCACAGGAACCCCAAGTTGAGCCGCTCCCAAACCCCTGGCATTCTCACATTTTTCAATCGTCACAGAAACTATGAAGGAGGAGTTTGCCAGGGAACAAGGAATGCGGAAGCGGGCAGTGGGATGTGAATTATGCTCACAGACTCCGATCCTGGCTTGCCCCCTTCCCCTGCCCTTGCCACTTCTGGTGGCTGGATAGTTGAAGCGACCGAACTCTAGCGCATCCGAAGAGGGGTCCGAGGTGGTGGAGGAGTGTTGATGGGTGGCGCGACCGCGAGAACCGCCCCGTCTACTCCCCATTCTGAGCCTTTCTCGCAACATAGTGATACATAGAGGAGTGACAGAGGGGCGAGTGCATAGAGGGAGATGACTGAGAACCGAATGCTCAGAGGGAAGCGAAGACTGAGCCCAGATGACGCTGTCAGCCCCAGCAGTCGGAGCCGAGCAGAAGACGGAGATGGTGAAGGCACTTGAGACCCAGCCGAGACAAAGTAACAGAGAAAAACTAACAGAGATGCTCAGAGAGTCGCCCAAAGGAGCGACCTTTATGGAACTGAAGGCCTGCAACAGAACCGCGGGAATGACGAAGAGCCTGAGAGCCATTGCGCAGTTAACCAGGAGCCTGAAGGACAGCGTTAATGCTGCCATTAATAGAGGTGTGCGAGACCAGCTCGTTATCCCAATACCATAACAACTGGCGCAATTGGGCTACCACCTCCCCACTTTACGCGCCTCCATCGTACCTGTTAACCTGTCAATCACCCGCATCCGGGAAACAAATTATTTCAAGATTAACCTTCACGCAGTGAATTATTAAAACTACTTTTCAAGGTATATTTAGTAATACCTAGAGGGACACTATTAAGAATTAATTATTTGTGAAGTTGTGATATCTAAAATTAAATGAAATAGATATATAATATCAATCCTCCTGCAAACTATTGAAAAGATTGTCTATCTTCTTCATCACCAATTAGTTATTAATAGACAATTACATAAGAATATAAAAATATAATACAACAATTATAACATTAACAAGCACTACCATCTAGATCCAAACATGTAAACACACAAACCACTCAAAACATCCAAAAACATATGTACAAACCATTCAAGACAAATAACAATGACTAAATTAAAGAAAAGAATGGTATGGTTATGCCAAGCAAATAAAACATAATGTGAATTTCGAAGCTAATATAAAAATGTGACATTGTTGCCCTCAAATGGAAGTAGCTTAGATCCAACTAACACCAGATCTATCATATGGATAAAAGGATCAAATCCCTCGGAGTACAAACATTTCCTCAAGTCAATAAATACCTTTCACTTTCCCATTTTTCATGAAATACTGTAGGTTTCGGAATATCTATTAAGGCGCAATCTTTCCCACATTAAAAAAAATGAAATATGATTCCATTAGATTAGGAAAAAACAACAGCGAAAGTCATAAATGGCCATATGCCACCGGACTAAATGTGAAAAACCACCCACAAAAACAAAGAGGACAGCCGAATCAATGCAAGCGGTACCATAAACAGAAATATATCCCATAAAGACATCCAGGCAAAAACAACCCCAACTGATCCAAACGAAAACGGAATAAAATATTATATATAGAAAAAAAAACAGTTTCAAATGTAAGTAATATAAAATATATAAATAAAATAGTCAATTTTAAAATACAAAAAAAATAATAATAATAATTTTAATTTAGTAAATAAGTTAATGTTAAGTTGTGTTGTACTTGTGAATCATTATTGTGAATCATTAAGTTAGTAATTTAGTGTTAAGTCGTGTTGTACTTGTGAATCATTTTGTAGTATATAGAAATATTATGTATGAAAATAATTAAATACGTGATTTTATAATATATTTTATAAAAAAAAGGTTATATTTTTTTTTGAAATTGAAATTTTGAAATATAATTAAAAGTATATAATTTATAAATTTTTATAATACAAGAAATTAGTTAAAACATTTCGAATAACAGTTATAATTTTTATAATTAATTATTTAATTTTATTATTTTTAATAAAAATTAAAATACTAATTATTTAACATCTAAATTATTTTATATTTTTTATAAACTATTGTGAAAACTAATAGCACTTTTTTTAAAGTGAAAAATAAATAATTACCTCATGATAAATTAATCTCTATTATTTGTTCCATGCAATTGTCATATAGTTATTACTTGAAATTTATAAATATGTGTGTAACATTTCAATCCTCGTTAAATGTTTTAATTCAGCCCCAGTTTTGGCCGAGCCTCGAGTTCTTTGGAGTGGAATTCTTAAGTTGAAAAGGGTCAACCCAACTAAAAGTGAATGCGGTAGAAAAAAATTTCGAGAAAAAAATAGCAATTCACGCGGCCAAGTCACGTGGTAATATAAGATTACTTGAAGGTTTTTTATGAGACTTTTTAAAAAGTGTGAATGTGGCCTTTTTATGTAAAGTTTTATAAAAGTGTATGTAAAAAAAAAAAATCGGTATAAAATCAATAAATTAGGGTTTTATTAAAAAACTTTGTAAAGTTTATAAAAGAGAATTGTTTGGGTTTTTAAAGAGAAATTTTTGGAGAAATATGGCTTTCTCAAATTTCCAGCCCTAGTTCCTACTATTTAGAGGGAAAGATTATGACGTGTGGGCCATTAAGATGGCTAACACGTTGCAGGCACATGATGTTTGGGATTATGTCTAGTTTCGGTTTTGAGAACTTAAGGATGAAGCAGTAGAATGAGCTCTCAATAATACATAGAGGGAATAATGGAAGAAAGACAAGAAGAAGAATGCACAAGCATTGTAGCTTATCTAATAGGGAGTGGACCGAGTAGTGTTCCAGAAGATTATAATCACGTCTTCAACAAAAGTAGCATGGGATACTTTGGCGACAAAATATACAAGTATGGCCAAAGTCAATATTTTTAAGTTGCAAAATACTAGGAGGAATTTTGAAAGTCTGCAGATGAAGGAGATAGAGGACATCGATTCTTTCATGAATCGGGTCATAACTGTCGTAAATCAGTTAAAGATTTATGGTGAAGAAAATAAAGATCAAACAGTGATTGAGAAGGTTCTCCGATCTTTGTCTACCAAATTTGATGTTGTGGTAGCAACCATAGAAGAAGCCAAGGATTTGGCATCATTGACAGTTGATGAGTTGATGACATCACTTCTATCGCAATGAGGCAAGGATAGACATAAATAAGGATTCCACTTTAGAGACCGCTTTCAAAAGTTAGGTTTCTATTTCAAGAGATAGAGGTCGAGGCAGAAGTAGATCGAGAGGCAGAGGATGAAGTGGAAGATATGGTGGTCAGAGAGATGGCCAAGAAGAGCATGAACATGAAAGTGGAGGAAACTACAGAAGCTTCAACAATAATCAAAGAGTTAACAAATCAAAGGTGAGATGCTATTATTGCAATAAATTTGGTCGCTATGCTCGTGATTGCAGGAAGAAGATAGCTGATCAAGGGAACCATAGTGCTGATGTCACTACAGAGAGTACTAACTCCATATTCCTAGCTTGCCATATCATGCAAGAACCTTCTGCTAGTGTGTGGTTGTTAGACAGTGGTTGCAGTAACCACATGACAGGCAACAAGGATTTAGTTGCAAATTTCGATCAATCTGTGAAAATAGAGGTAAAGTTGGGGACTGACAAGACTGTGGAAGTAGATGGCAAAGGATTTGTCAACATTCTAACCAAGCAAGGGGAGCCGAAGATAATCTCAGAGGTATATAGAGTTACCTTTCAAGGTCAAGAATGTGTTAGATATGACAAGCCCCCAAGCATGCAGTTGATAGCAAAGGTGCAGATGACAAGGAACAAGCTCTTTCCTCTAATTTTGAATTACAGTGGTCAGGGGAATTCTTTTACAGTTGCATGTTCTGATGATTATTGGTTATGGAACTTTCAATTTGGACACTTGCACTTTTCTGGTTTAAGATTGTTGCAATAGAAACAGGTGGTGAGAGGATTACCTCCCATCAAAGAACTTGCTAGTACTTGTTGGTGTTTCATATTGGGAAAGAAACACCATCAAATTTTTCCAAAGTGAGTTGCATACAGAGCAAAGCAACTTCTTGAACTAGTGCATACAGACGTGTGTGGACCTATGAAGACAGAATCGATTGGTGGAAGTTGTTACTTCCTCACTTTCATTGATGACTACATCAGAAATACTTGGGTTTACTTCTTGAAGCAAAAGTATGAAAATTTTGCAAAGTTCAAAGAATTCAAAGCCTTAGCAGAGAACCAAATTGATTGACAGATTAAGATATTTAGGTCAGATCATGGTGGAGAATATGAATCAAAGGCATTACATGATTACTGCAAACAACATGGGATTATAAGATAGTTTGCACCCAGGTACACACTGTAGCAGAATGGTGTAGCAGAGAGAAAGAACAGGACAATTATGAACATGGTAAGAAGCATGTTGAAAGGCAGAAACTTGTCTAATGAGTATTGGGTAGAAGCAGTTGCATGTGTTATTTATGTGATCAACGAATCTCCTACAAAGAATGTGATGAACAAAGTACCAAAACAAGCATGGTCAGGTATGTATTGCAGCGTACCTCATCTCAAAGTATTTCGACGTATAGCTTATGTACACATGCCTAAGGAGTGAAGAGAAAATTGGATGATAAAAGTGAAAATGCATATTCATTGGTCATAGTGAGCAATCAAAACCTTACAAATTGTATAACCTTGTCACAAGGAAGACCATAATTAGTAGAGATGTTGTGTTCAAAGAACATGAGCCATGGAATGGAACTGTAGACAAAACAGTTGATGCACAAGTTCCATTAATAGAAGAAGATGATGTAGCAGAAAAGGAGTAGCAAGAATCACAGGTGAAGACACCAAACAGAGACACACCAACAAGGACTCCAAGAATTTTAGAGAAACATGGATCTTCAAGCAAATCAATAGATCAAGATTCTCCTAGTAATCAATTAGGTGATGAATCAAGTAATGGTAAGAGACGGATGAGAAGTTTGAAAGATATTTATGATGATTTGGATGTTAGTTCAAATTTCGCATTGTTGTCATTCTCATCTTCTTCGTTTGAAGAAGAAATCAGAGATGAAAATTGAGTGCAAGCCATGGATGAAGAAATTGAAGCTATTGAAAAGAATGACACATGGGATTTGGTTGATTTACCAAAGGACAAAAATCTCATTGGTGTGAAGTGGGTGTACAAGACAAAGTTGAATGAGAAAGGTGAAATTGACAGATTTAAAGCAAGACTTGTAGCGAAAGGATTCTCACAGCAAACAGGAATAGATTTTGGAGAAACATTTGCTCCTGTAGCCAAATTGGATATTGTAAGAGCAGTTTTAGCCACAATAGCTCAAAACAAGTGGAAAGTATATCAAATGGATATGAAATCAGCCTTCTTGAGTGGAATTCTAGAAGAAGAAATTTATGTGCAGCAACCTCCAGGATATGAATTTGAAAGTAATGAAGAGAAAGTTTATAGGTTGAATAAAGCACTCCATGGACTGAAGCAAGCACTTAGAGCTTGGTATAGCAGAATGGACAACTACATGATTAAGAATGGATTTTGCAAAAGCAACATTGGGCCTACCTTATACACAAAGGTAAATGAGCATGGACATATTTTGATTGTTTTCTTATATGTTGATGACATGATTTTTACAGGTGATTTTGAGATACATGAATTTAAAGTAGCGATGATGAAAGAATTTGAGATGACAGATATTGGTTTCATGATATATTTTCTTGGCATAGAAGTTGAGCAATCTGAAAAATAAATTTTTATTTGTTAAAATAAATATTCCAAAGATTTGTTGAAAAGATTTAGGATGTAAAGTTGCAAACTTGTCCCTACACCAGTTGCAATAGGTACAAAGTTAATCAAGGATGATGAAGGATCATATGGCAATCCAACTCTATTAAGAAGATTGATTGGCAACCTCATGTATCTCACAGCTACAAGACCAGATATCATGCAAGGAGTGAGTTTGATTTCTAGATCTATGGAGACTCTAAAAGACACACATTGGAGTGCAGGAAAAAGAATTCTGAGATACACAGCAGGAACTAGAGATCATGGAAAATTTTAGGGGCGAATTTTCGCCCTTGGGCTAAACTAAGGGGTTTTATACTTTGTATCATAGTACATTGTTACAAATCGCCTCAAATTTATTTTATAAAAAAATTAGGTATGGAAGTTAGCCCACCTTATTTTAAGGGAGAGGGTAAAAAAAGTAAATTTAGCCCTTGAAATTAGGAGTTACAATCTTCCATTGGCCCTCATTCTCAAGAAAATGTATTTATGATAGTTATAAATAAAAATATAAATACAATGGAGGTATGGTAAATAAATAAAATCTCTTTTTATACTTACTCCAAAGGTATGGTAAATAAAAAAGATAAAAAAAACTAGAGGCATGGTAAATAAATAAAATCTTTTTTTATATTTATTCCATAACCCTCTTTTGATTTAATAAGGTTCAAAAACGAAGTTTCATTTAAGTGAATCCTATGGTCCAAATACCATATTTATAAAAGAGGTATGGTAAATTAATAAAAATATAAATAAACGAGAGGTATGGTAAATAAATAAAACATCTTTTTATATTTACTCCATATGTCACCTTATATTTATGAACATGCAAGCGTGTAAATAAATAAAAATATAAATAAAGTGGAGGTATGGTACATAAATAAAACCTCTTTTTATACTTCAAAAGTATATGGTAAACAAATAAAAATATAAGTAAACTATAGGTATGGTAAATAAATAAGACCTCTTTCTATATTTAGTCCATAACCCTTTTTCTATTTAAGAAGGCTCAAAAAAGTGGTTTCATTTCATGGAATCCTATGGGCCAAATACCATAGTTATAAAAAATGTATGGTAAATTAATAAAAATATAAATAAACAAGATGTATGGTAAATAAATAAAACATTTTTTATATTTACTCCATAAGCCACCTTGTATTTACGAACACTCAAAAAATGTGTTATCTTTAGGTGAAGCCTATGGGCCAAATACCATGGGCCAAATTATTATTAATACCATGCAATAAAACATTATTAACCCTAATATTAGTATTAATAAAAATAAATATGGCACATGGTATTGACCCATGGTATCCACATGGAATGCCCCTTATTTAAAGGGGGGAATTAAACTAGCATAGATTCATCTCGTGATATGCAAACTAACATAGAGTGAAAAATATTTGATTCCTCTCGGGGCTTGGTAGATCAAGAGTAAAAATGGATCTTGTAATTTAATGTCACTTAAACATTTTAACTTGGTTAAAATAAAAATTAATTATTAATTTTATTAATTTTTATAAATTACTAATAGTAATTTTTAAGCTCCAGGTTTATGATAACCCATGGTATTGACCCATGCTATTCATGTGAGCATAGACTATTTTAAGGGGAAATTCTATCTTAGATCCATCTTAATTCTGGGTCTACTAAGTGCTCAGAGGGATAAATAGATTTCATCCCCCTAAGAGTGGTAGATGTGGAGTTAAGATGGATATAGGTTGGTTTTATGATAATGAAGATGTTAAATAGACTTAGGAAATTATATTGTAAAAACATCTTAAGGTGAATGGTTAAAGCATAGACATTGGACAAGTATATTTGTATACTTCTGTTTTTAAACTGAAACAAATCCAGGGCTAAAAGGAATGGATTGATTGCACTAGTCATCCTTCTATAACTTTCCAACATATGCTGGAGTAAACAGATTGTAATTTGGGTAATTTTTCTAATTGCAAACGGGGACATACTTGTGTATTGGCAGGGCGGTTACGAGGTCCCTAGAAGTGGAGTAAACATATTGTAATTTGGGTAACTTTTCTAATTGCAAACAGGAACATACTTGTGTATTGGCAGGGTGGTTATGAGGTCCCCAGAAGTGATGAATTTGAATTTTTCTTGGTTTTATATATAGTATTAGGTTTTTTCTCATGCTTTCTGTGAATGGCACGGGTGAATTTTATCTTACACCCACTAGATTATCGATATGTAATTTCGGTAATTTTGATTTCAAAAGATATTTTAAAGAAATGCAATGATTTCATTTGTGTATTCAATAAACACAAGATTTTATAATTGAGTAAAATATTCGCCATGCCTGGTGAGAGATTCGCCAAAAAACTATATATACATATCATATTATTGATAAAATCGCCTTCCATTTTTCCTACATACCATGGAGATACTCCCATTTATTATACATGTAAATTTAGGGAGGGTTCTTAAAATTTTCCCTGGCAATGATCAACTACTTACCTTCCACCATGATGTGGCACAAGTTCACATCCACTTCACTCTTTGTGAAGCCGAACTCGGTGAAGTAGTTGTCGGTCCTGGTGTACCAAGCTCTCTTGAGTTGGCCCACATGTGACTCACGATCAAAGGTCTCAAATCCTTCCGGCTGCTCTATGTACACCTCTTCCTCAATATTGCCATTGAGGAATGTAGTCTTCACATCCATCTGATGGATCTTCCAACCCATCTGTGTTGATAGTGCCAACATCAATATGATAGATGAGTACCTTACTACAGGAGAAAAGTCTCATCATAGTCGATCCCCTCGACCTGTGAGAAGCCACGGGTAACAAACCTTGCCTTATGCTTCTCCACACTACCATCAGTAGCATGCAATACCTTGTAAATCCAATGGGAACTCATGACTAACTTATTCTCCAGTCTTGGAACAACATCCCAAACATTGTTCCGAGCTATGGAGTCATACTCCTCCACCATAGCATCAACCCAAACCGGCTGCTGCACTGCTTCCTCAAAGGAAGATGGTTCAGTCTCTACACATTCCCTAATAAGGGCCATGTAACCAGTGTACCACTCAGGTGACCTCCTCTTACTGTGTTGAGAAGATGGATCTCCCAAATTCTCTCTCGCATTCGAAAACAATCTGCTAGCTTCTCTCGTTTGCTTCCAGCCATCTCTAGAAGACTCTGCATGAGTGGATGTATCCACTCCTAAAACCTCTGCATGTGGCTGCTCCACATCAGTCTGAGGCTTCTCTCCTTAGGAACCAAAATTTCCTCCTCTGCCTACATCTTGAGCTCCCTCTGAAGGGAAACTCACATGGCCTTCATCTCATCAAACTTAATATCTCTACGAACCAATGTCCTCTAACTGGTAGGAAAATACACCCAATAGTTATGGGGAGTATCAGTGTACCCCATAAGTATCCCCAACTCTACCGTCGACTCTAGTTTCTTCCAGGCATCCTTGGTCACATGGCAATAAATCGTTGAGCCAAAGATCTTGAAGTGACCCACATCTGGTCTCTCCTGGAGAAGTCTTCCTCTGGTGTCTTCATCCCAAGTATGCGATGTGGGCTTCTATTCTGCACGTAAATTGATTTGTTGCATGCCTCAACCCACAAATGAAGTGGTAGGCCTTGGTCATGTAGCATTACCCGAGATGCTCCAATAATCGTTCTATTCGTCCTCTCGACCACCCCATTCTGCTATGGGTTATGGAGTGTCGTCAACTCCTGTTTAATTCCTTCTGCAACATAGATGTCCTTAAACTCTTGAGAGACATACTCTCCACCATTGTCGCTTTGCAAGGCCCTGATCTTCTTTCCTGATTCTTTCCCAACCAAGGCTTTGAATTCACAAAACCTTGAGAAGTTTTGATCCTTCTTCTGCATGAAATAGATCCAGCATCTACGAGAAAAATCATCAATGAAAATACATAGTACCTTTGTTTAGTGGTGGAGGCTGTCAAAAATGGTCCACACACATCTGTATGAACTCACTCCAAGATTGCTTCAAATCAACTGTCTCATGTGTCCACTTGCTCAAGTTTACCTTTGGGAAGTCCGACAGAAATCCGTTGCATTATCTTCAAGGCCCCATGATGCAAGTGGCTTGACCTTCTATGCCATAACTCGCCAATATCTTTTGCACTAATTCTGCTTTGGAACTCAATGCAACACAATCACCTAACTCCATCTTGTAGAGATTCTTCACACGAATCCCAATCCTCTAGGTCTAACCCGTGCCTATGTCTCTTAGGAACGCCTTTGCTTTACTGAAGACCACATCATAACCTTTGTCTTCCAACATCGCAACCGATACCAATTTTTTCTTCAGTCTAGGCACATACTTTACATCAGTTAGGGTGGGAGGAGCTCTATGCTCCCTCTAAAACACAACCATACCTTCACCTGAAACATGGTATTTTCCATCATCTCCCGTCTCAATGCACATCTGGATGTCTTTCTCCTCCAAGGTACATAATAAACTCTTATCATCAGTCATGTGGAATGAGGCTCCACTGTCTAGGTACCAAACACAACCCACCATCAATGAAATCATGCATGTAATGAGGGTAAAATCCAATTCGAACTGTGAGCCCAGTGCCTCACAATCTGATCCTTTCGAGGATCCCTTCTTGGATTTATTCAATGGACAATTAGTTGCATAATGGCCCACCTCATGACAATTAAAGCATCTCACTTTAGATTTGTCAATCTTCTTCCCTCCATCGGAAGAACTCGATTTGGAATGGGAAGCCTTCCCTTTCCCTTTCCTCGCCTTACTCACTAAGGCTAGACTTTCTTCATCATCATTATTAGATGAAAAACCATCTATGGTGCTTCTCCTCATCTCCTCCTGCATCAGATCTGACCATAGTCGTTCCCAATCTGGCAGTTTCTCTCTTCCATTCACTGAGTCTTGGTAGCTATGCTAGCTCTTAGGAAGACCGAGGAGAGCAAGACTCACCATATCATCATCAGCTATCGTGATTCCTACACTTCCAAGCTCATCTCTACAGGTGGTAAGCTTGTTCAGATATGTAGAGATCATGTCGCCCTTTTCGCACTTGATTTTTCAAAGCTTGTCCTTCAGCGCCAGCTTCCTCTGGTCGTTGTTGTTCTGATAGATCCTTCAATGTCTTCCACATTGAAAACGAAGTCTCCTTCCCATGGAGACTAGAGACAATATGGTCTCGAACTCCCTCCAAACGAATCCTCCTTGCTCTCGCCACACATTTCTTCCATTCCACCAATTCTTGGGCATTAGCTGCTACTGGCTTGGGGTCTTCTTGATCAATGAAATCCTTCAAACTATTGTCCTCTAATACTACTTCCATGCGATCATTCCATGCTATGTAATTCGAGCTGCCATCCAGGGCATACTCGAGTCTCAAGCCATTGAACACCATTGGTGAACTTTGAGATTTGATAAGAAATTGATTTTGTACCTACAATCAAGAACTTCAAACTTCAAACTTCTCCCTTCTTTGTATATTGTTCTCTGCTTTGATCACCTTTGCTCCAATGCCATGTAGAAATTCTGACTGTAGATTAGTCTGATTATGCAATGTACTAAAGAAAAATACTTAATCTACTTCTACAATCAAACTTGCAGAAGCTTAATCGATTTTGACCAAGATCAAATAGAACACATATAAAAGAGAAGAAGATTCAATCACACAGGAAACGCAGAAGAATACTCTAGGGAAAGGCTCAACTAAAAACCCTGCTCTTTATTATCATACAAGTGGAAATATCTCAGGATTACACAAAGCTTTAGCTCTCAAGCTATCCAGCTCTCAGTACAATCCCTCACTACTGCTCATAGACAGAATAAACAACTCATATGCCTGCTTCTCCGCCATCCAAGCCTCTTATTTCCTTGCGCAATTTCTCTTAGGCCCTCCGGTTGTAACCTGTGTAATTCTCACCTCACTCACTGCTCTGACCTCTGTAGTAACTGCACAATCCTGAAAGAATAAATTCCTTCTTAATGCAAGAGATATTTACATGGGAATATTCTAGGAATTGATAGTACGTTGTCCCTGCCTTTAATCTCAACTAGGTCTTTGTCCGAACTAACATGCATGAGTTATTTATGAGAAAATATTTAGTTATCTGAAGAACACTAGTTTCATGCATGCATGCATTAACTAATTGAACTCATAATTAGTTCCACAAACTGTTTGGAACTAATTTAGCTGGACTTAACTCAATTAATTGAGCTAACTAATTACAACTCATCCTTATCTCCTTAATTAACGGATAACTTCCTCAATCAAAGGGATAACTGTTGCATGTCTTCACAAAGACTTCGTGTTTGATTTTCACCAACTAATTAACTCAAGATGAATTAATTAACTATTTTTTAAACAACTGGTGAGACTAAATTCGAATTTTAATTCTCAATTTTATTTCAAGGACAAATTAAAATTGCAATATATCTAGAAATGCTATCTATAGCAATGCTACTTATAACATTTCTATTTTTAGCATTTCTTGTTGCTATTTTCAACATATAAACACAACACCTTACCAACAAGTTGTTCAGTGGAATTTTATAAGAACAAGAAAGTTGATTTTTTTTAATGCAAGCGACATGTAGTTCAATTCAGCACACATTTTGAGAATGAGAAGTCTACACATGGACCAGATGAAGTTACAATGTTGGGAACACAAATCGATGCATGGATCTAGTAGGGGCACAATCATGGAGATTCTATCAAACAGGAAGTCTCAAGATCCTATCAAGAAGCCTATCTGGTTTATACTCAAGAGATTCTGAATTTCAAGAGGTGTTTGAATCTAATCTTTATTTTTAAGTTAAAGGGGATGAACAGGAAAGTGTCTCCATAGCCTTGGTTGCAAAGCCCGATATAGTAGAGTTTATACGCTAAATCTCATAATTTCTTATAGAATCCAATAATGGTTTATGTTTATGTTTCTGAGTTGCAAAACTAAAAGTTGATTTTAGAAGTTGAATTCTTAGTCTTTCCTTATATCATTTCAATCATTTTGAGAACTTAAATAAATCAATCACTAATTCGAAGTGGGACCCATATATGTAGCTTAGGACGGGAGAACTCCATTATCAAGTTTTGGGTGTGCTTGTGTTGATATTATTCTCCTTGATCTCTTCTTTACATCTCAAAATTTAACTTGTGAAAATGGATTATGCAATTTATTTTCTTGAGTCTAGAAGTTTAGTTAAGTAAAGATAAACACACAACATTGAAAGATACACTTTCAATTTAAGAGATCAAAAAATAAAATAAAATAAAATAATAATAATAATAATAATAAATTATCAATGAATAACTAATGGTTAAGTTGGCAACTTAATATTTTCAAATCATGTGGCATCATATCAAGTTTGACAGGTTGATGCTTACGATATCTAAACTAAAGAAAGGAGAAGGCCAACTTGAGGCTTATAATTGTGAGAATGGTCCAATGAGGTCAACACAAAGACAAGAGATGATGTGAGAAGGAGAAGAAAAAATCGATACCTAACACGAATTTAAACAAAGATTTTATTTCAATGAAATCCATGGTGGAGGAATTATATTATTAGTGAAAATAAGTAAATGAAGGTCAATAATTATCGAAAGTTGAAGTAAAAGGCATTGGTGAACCTCAATACACTTCTCTATCTCCTTCCTCTTCCTCTCCATATTCTTCTAGTGTAGTAAAACTCCGTTTTCACCTTCTAAGAAGAAGTATTCAATAGAATCTTTGTTAAAACTTGATGTAAAGTTAGATTTTCCTACATATGATGATGACCTTGATGCAGAGAAATTGGACAATTGGATTCAACAAATAGATGTTTCTTATAGGATCCTGAAAGTTATGAAATACAAATCCAAATTCCAACTTGCTTCACTTCAATTAAGTGGCACTACCTTAATCTGGTGGGAGAGAAAACCCCAAGGAGACATCATTCGATATGGTAATATATTTCTATCTTGAATTTACTATTGCATTAAGAAGAAAATTATATCCATTACCTTACAAGAAACAAGATATAATGGATTGATAAACTTTCAAACAAGGTAAAGGGAAAAGAAGCCAAAGCTATACTCAATAATTTCATAAAAGATCTTTAATTTTTGGTATTTCTTTACATACACATGAAACTCTTCTTAAGTGCATAGGAGGTTTGCATAGTTATCCTTGACATACTATCTTAATATTCAATCCAAACAAATTAGATGAAGTATGTGTGGAAGCTACTCATCTTGAATCTAGGGGAAAGAATGTTGATAAGGGTCTCTTTTGGAACCTAAGTCAAAGGAAGATAAAGGCAAAGTAAAGGAGAAGATAAAGCGAACAACTTTAATGAAAAAGGGTGATGAAAAACCTTCTTATATTCATGGAGAGAAAGATGGGCACAATGAAGATCATTGTTGGAAGCTACATGTGGAGCTAAGGCCTAAGTGGCTACAAGACAGAAAGGGAAAGAAAAAGGTTGTTGAGATAGTCCAATGAGATTTGGGATCATACTTTGGTGATGAGATGCAAATCACAGATATAGGTTTGAAAGGTATATCATCATCACATGTTGGTTTTGGTTCTTTTATTTCATCTTCCATTTCCGCAGCAAATGAATCGTTTCAAATCAAGGTGATAACCAAACATGTTAAAGTAGATTCCTTGTTTGACACTGGATCTCAAGCCAATCTGATATCCAAGGTGGTTGTAAACAAGTTGAATCTGGAAACAATACCACATCCTAAACCTTATTTACTTGGATGGATGTGTAACAATACTAAGTTGTGGGTGGCTAAAAATGTAAGCTTAGATTTTCCATTATGTCTAAGTATGTGGATGAAGTTGAATTTGGTGTGGTCCCATTGGATATATATGGAATTTTCCTTGGAAATATTGATCTCTTTGACAAGAAGGCAATCTACTTCAAAGAAGAAAACATGTATCACCTCTTCAAGGATGAGGTGGAATACTTTATTCGATCTCATCATGTGAAAGATAATTCTTCACTATTGTCCATAGGGAAAATAAAGAGGCGTGTAAACGTGAGTAAGAAATTTTCACTTATGCTACAAAGGTGGACAAAGTAGGGGTTCTAGATCGTAAGAATGAATTGGTTGCATGTAAACTTAACCATATTGTGTTTCAGGGAACATCAACATTACAACATGATTTTTTTTTGTGGGAAGCTCTTAAGAGGTATCAACTCTTCAAGGATGAATTGGAATACATTGCCTGAGTTGAGGGTATGAAAGATGATTCTTCATTAGTGACCACAGGGAACTGATGAGGCTTGTGAATGTGAGAAATGACTTTTCACTTATGTTTGCAAAGGTGTACAAAGTAGGTGTTTCGGAGCCTAAGAATGAATTGGTTTCATGTAAACCTAACCATATTGTGTTTCAAGGAACACCAACATTACATCATGAGATTTTTGTGTTGGAACCTATTAAGAGGATTACAAAAGTTGTTAGTTCATTTTCATTAAAATCCTTGTATTTGTTAATGTTGTTAATTTCTAGTGCATGGGCAGTGGATAAAGTAATAGATTCCAAAGGATGTGGGAAATTTTCATTGGCTAACGTATGCTTTTAGTTGTCATGTTTTTTATGCAATTTGTTATGATGAGAGAGATCCATAGAATAGGGTGGACAAATACCGACCAAGTGGGGAGGTAGTACCCTGAATTATTTTATAAAAATTAAGCCTTTTAGAGGTCCAAAAGTTTCCATTGGGGGGAGGGATCTAGGAGGATCTTGGAAGGGCCTAAAAATTAAAGTTCTCAAATGTTAATGTAATCAATACCATGTCGAAGATATCATCAATACAAATCCAATGACAATTGAATCATGTCAAACAGAGCTGTATGTGAAGTTATCACATTTTGAAGATGTTGACCAAGTAGTGAAAAAGTAAAACCTAATACGACACATAACAACATGGAATCTTGACATATGGCATCCATACACACTGACACGGTAGACTAAATATATGACACATGGTAGATCAAGGGTTCAACACATGGAAAAATATGTTTGAGTATTAGGGGATCAATCTAGAGTTTACACATGGCCCAATCCGATGGTGACATGTGGCACCCTGATTTGGGCAATGTGGCATCATTAAAAAGTTAGTTTTAGATTGAGGGTTGGATGGTTCGAACCAATGACCTTCCGAATATAATGGATATGCCCCACCACTAGGCCAATAATGCCACTTATTTATACAAGCGACATAAATGATTTATATGTTTTGATTGTTACGATATATGGAAAAGGGTTGGCCACCAATATCGACCTTGCAATCCCCAACAACCACGTTTCGATATTCCACATTTTATTCAATCAACGATGGTGATGGAGAGTTATGGTGGATGGTGAATTACCCCACTAAAAAGAATATTATATGATATGTTAAATTGTGGGCTCATTTGGATTTGAACCCCCAATGTGGGGCATATAAACCCAACGCCTTACAAGGGTCAATTTTTTTTTACAAATATGTGCACACATTTTGAGTCGACACATGTTTCAAGACAGAGCAGTCTGTACACGGATCAATATAAAGGTAAAATAGTTTCCACACAAATCGATGCGTGGATATGAAAAGGGCACAGTGTTAAAGTTTGTGCTAGAGGCGAAGTCCTAAGATCCTATTCAGAATCCCATCGGGTTTATACTCAAAATATTCAAAATTTCAAGAGGAGTCCAATTCTAATCTCTATTTTTGAGTTAGAGAAGTCGAAGAGAAAAGCATCTCCAGAGCCTTAGTTGTAGAGTTAAGTATAATATAGTTTATACTCCAAAGTATTAAACTTTCCTATAGAAGCCAATGGTGGTTTCCATTTTTGAATTTTTGACCTAAAAGGTGATTTCAGAAGTTGAATTGTTGGCATTTCCTTGTATAGTTTCAATAATATTTAGAAATTAAATAAAATGGTCACCAGTTGGAAGTGGGACACAGGGACGTAGCCCAGGAGGGGTGAACTCCATTATCATTTTTTGGGTGTGCTTGTGTTGATATTTTTCTCCTTGATCTCTTCTTTACATATTACAATTTCACTTATGAAAATGGATTATGCAAGTTAATTTCTTGAGTATAGAAGTTTAGTTAAGTTAAGCTAAGCATATGACAATGCAAGGTGCACTGTTAATTTAAAAGATCTTGTCAACTGAAAGAGATTTGTTATCGATGAGAGGACTAATGGCTGAGTTGGTAACTTAAGATTTTCAGATCAAGGAATGTATCCATTAGAAGATATGTATGTCCCTAAGTTTAGAGAGGTGGATTCCTCATATGAGGAGGAAGAGTATCACTCCTCTAGGGTGACTTGAACTAATCCCTCTCATTCTAGCTTTGCGGATGAAAAGTTAGAAGCTTGAAATGAAAAATATCAGGATTGAATCCATTGCAAGTTTTGATGGAAAACAAAAAATATCTCTTGACTGAAAGAATAAAAGGATAAAGAGTGGGTAACACAAAGAAACTTTGACCAAAACACCATAAAAGGAAGTTGGAAGTCAAGAAAAGGATGCAACTCAACCCCTCATCAAGGGGTGACTAAATCTAATAATAAATGATGAGGATAATTTCCTAGAGCTTTATGGGGTCAAGGTTTGAAAAAATAATGTCATAAGTTCAATCCCTAGTAAAAAAAGAAAATCCCCTCATTCTCCTACTTCAGGAGACAAAAACGGGGGATCACAAGATTCTCCAAAGATAATATAAATTATGTCATGGTAGTGGTATTTTTGTGGTCAACTCCGAGGATGCTTCAAATGATCTTTTTAATTTATGGGAATCCTCATTTATTAGGCTTTTGGATCAATGTTACTATCCTCATTGGTTGGCGGCGATATTCTTGCACCTTCACTATGAAAAAGTATGTACCATAGTTAATTTATATATTCCTATATAATTTTGGGAAGAATTAGAGTGCTGGGATTTTGTTTTGGAATTGGGAGATATAGACTATGGCCTTGATTATATAGTTGGTGGATACTTCAAGACCACCTTTCATTCATTGGAGAAAAAAGGAGGGTCCATAGTTAGGGACCAATTTCATGAAACTATGGAGGATATGATTAGGAAATTAATTTTTCTTGATGTAAATCTCACTTCCAACAACTACACTTGGAGCAATAGAAGATGGGTCATGGCCATACCTATGCCTATTTAGATCATTTTTTAGTGGCCAATTCCTTTCTAGCCCAATAGTTTTCTTTTACTTCCAAAACTCTTTATTGTTGTAGCTAAGATCATATACCCATATTATTACACATTTTTGAGAGCCTTGATTACGATCATGTGCACTTTTTGTTCTGCCAAGTTTGGGTTAGATCTATGGGCGAATAAAACGAACTTCTCAAAGAACCAATGAAAAATTGAACTAAGGATCAAAATAAGAATTCAATTGCTTCAGTTTTTCTTCTCCAAATAAATTTAGAAGCTATTTAGATAGATTTAGACCACAACCCTATCTCCTAATAGTTTCTCGTGTAAGAACAAAAAAAATAGTTATACCATAATGCACTGGAAGAAGAAGCGTTAGGGGAATTTTTACATCTACGATGGGCCTCCTAAGGAAAATAATAAAATAATAGTTGAAATAATAAAATAAGAGTTATGAATTGTTTAAGAAAATAGAAAGAGAACTAGATTTTTATTGTATTTTTAGCTTATCTCCTTGTCAATTTATTCAAAATTCAGGTGTATACACATGTTAGATGTGGAATTGAATTCCACACCCAATGCACCCACTATGCATACTTCCATGTAGACCCACATCAAAAAAATGAAAATAAATGAAAAACATGCTAAAATATATATGTATTTCCAATTTTTTTGAATGTGGGTATACTCGAAAGTATGCAAAGTGTGAATGTTTTTGATGTGGAATTTAATTCCACATCTAGTGGGTGTCTATAGTTGACATTTAAATGAATCTACAAGGAGATCAACCGAAACAATTAATTTTTTTATTTTTTTTTATTCCCTCTAAAATATTCTCCCCTCTCAATGAAATCATCATCTTGGATCCTATTGGTTATTTTAAAGTTAAATTTGTTAATAGTTGTTTTGAGTCTCATTTTAGATCTCAAAATTCCCCTAATGGAAGAATGCTGGTAGATCAAATCCGATAGTCTTTGGCTTCAAGCAGGGGACAATAATTCTAAATTATTTCATAATCAAGCATGCCATCAAATTTGAAAAAATAATAATAGAGAAGTAATATCTAGAGGGAAAAAATTATTGAATTTTCCCAAATATAGGCTAAATAATTATAACACTATATTGAACTTTATAACACAACATAACCTACAAAAGAAGAATTACATCACTACATGTTGGAGCATATCCCAGAATTGATATCCTAGGATGATAATTGTTCTCTATTAAAAGATATCATGGAAAAAGAGATCAAAAACATAGTATTTTCATTCATCCCTGACAAAGGTCCAAACCTTAATGGATTCTTAACACATTTTTATTAGCATTACGAGGAACTTATAAAATTTGATTTCTACTAAATGAAGGATTATTCCTTTAAGAAAAAAATGCATTGGAAGGAGTATCAACTCTTCTTTTCTGTCTTTAGTCCGTAAGGAATCAACTCCCTCACCTTTTGGTCATTTTCGGCCTATTTCTCTTTGTGGTGTTTCCTACAAAGTTACTTCCAAGATTTTGGCAACAAGGCTCAAGTTTCTTCTTTTAAAAATAATCTATGAAATCAAGGAGGCTTTGTTCACCAAAGGAATATATTTGAAAACAACATCTTGGTTCAGGTAACTATACATTCATGCTAGAAAAGAAGCAATAAAGGAATGGTGATAAATTTGGACATGGAAAATGCCTTTGATAGAGTATAACATGAATTTCTTTTCATGGTAGTGTCCAAATTTGGATTTTATAGCAAGTTTATACTCTAGTTTTCTCTCTGTGTTTCATCCCCTTGGAAATATCCCTTAGTAAATGGGAGATATGCAGGATCGTTCAAAGCCTTAAGGGGTTAGTATCAAGTCTTCTGCCCCTCTCCCTTCATTTACATTCTAATAATCTCTCTCAAGAAGCTTCTAGATTTTAAGAGGTGGGGTGAAATTCTCCCTAACATTCGATATACAATAGGAATTAAAAACATCAATCATGCTTAATTTGTAGATGACATTTACCTTTTGGGAGGTAGTTCAATTATTATTTCCATGAAATTCAAGACAATTCTTGACCACTTTATTTCATCTTCTAGTGGTATGATAACCTTCGGGAAGTCATAGATATATTCTTGGAATATTAATTTCAAAGAGAAAAATCAAATAGTAAGAATATTAGGATTTCACTCAGTGGAATCCTAAAAGGAATTTATTGTATCTTGGCATTCCTATATGTTTAAAATGTCATTCCTCTAAATCCTTGGCTAATATCATCAAGGAAATCAAGGAAACTTTTCTCATTGGTGTGCCCATTAGCTAAATCTTGCAGTGTAATTGGTTTTTATAAAGGCTATTATTTCAACTCAAACTCTCTACTAGTTATGTTCTTTTCTCACTCCACATGGTATCTTATCAAGAATGTCCAAGGAAATTCATAAATTTCTATGGGTAGGATGTAAATCTGATATAAAGAAATTCCATTTAGTTAAATGGACTACGGTTCACTAACTCAAAGATCACGGTGGAATTGGTATTAGAGACTTGTTACTTATGAAAAAATCCTTTGAGAAATATTGGTTTGGAGGTTTCTATCTCCAAATCAAGAATGGTGGAAGGAGGTCCTATGGTCAAAATATTTCTTTCAGCTCTCTTTTCTTGGACGCACTTCAATCGCATTGAGGAGTCTTCTCTATTTGGAAATGTTTCATAGCCTCTTCCTACCTCATTAATTCAAAACAAAATTGGAAGCCTAAATATGGAATTAGTATCAATTTATGGTCTGATGGGAAAATGAATAAAGAATTCCTTACAAGGGACAATGATTTGGCCACTCAGGGAGGTGTTTTCAAGAAATGTAAAATCTATCGTGGCTGATATTTGAAGCTAGGATTATGAGGGTCACTGGGAGCATTGGAATTTATACCATAACCTAAAGAATCTAATCCCAAGACTTTGTGGTCATATCGCTAGATGTTCCCCCATGGAATCACAATGAATCTAATGAGAACGATTGGAAATATTCGGTATATATAGTTTGATATGGGTATGATACCCTTATTTTTCCTAAAGGCACTCCCCTTAAACTACATTGCTAGTTGAAACCATGCCTTTCGAACATCCTCCCAAAAATTAAGTCCTTTTGTTGGTTGTTGATTCATAACAAAAGTTTGACAGTAGAAAATTTAAGGAAGTGATATATTCATGGACCTTCGCAATGCCAACTGTGTACGCAAAGCAAAGAGTAAATTCATTATATTTTTCTATAGTTTCTTATTGTTGGGAAGTATGGATTTTACTCAACCCCCCCGCAACCCTTAGAAAAGTAAATGTGGCATGGATAGATCCTTGGTCTCTTCTCTTCCTAGACTTCAAATTACTTAGATTGATTCTTATAGAAACCCCTTTTTAGGTTGGGAAGCTTTTCCAAAATTTATCTTTTGGGAAGTTTGTCTTGCTAGAATAATTGTATTTTTAATAATTCTAAATTTCTTCCTCAATTATTAGTAATGAAAGCTATTCATTTTTGCTTTAAGTTATGGTCCCAAAAATCAGTGAAGATCCTCCTCTATAAGGGATGAATCCTATGAAAATAGCTTAGATTTCAAAATTTTATTTCAATTATGTTAGCACTCGTATCTCAAGGATTGTTAAAAGGCCAAATAGAGAGGCATGGAAACTTCATCTCTCATGGTTGCAATTCAAAATTTGGAAGCAACATTCTTCTAATTTTAAACACAACTTTAATGGTGGATTAAAAGAAATCTAGGGATGGCAAGAGGAGGAGGGTTTATCTATGGCCTTGGTGGAAAAATAAGTCTTTAAAGCACTCATGGGGTTTACGAAAGTTGAAAAATAATCATGCATAAGCCTATGGATTACTATAATGAATCCTCCTTACCAAAGAAAATCAGGATTCCTCCCTCATTGCTTTGGAGGCGTCTTTTATTATCATTCAAAACATGGTTAAAGATTCATCTCCAAGACATAAATTTTTGGATAATCTCTTAAAACATGTCAATGAGGAAACAAAACTAATCCTTATTATGAGTTATAAGCACATAATACATCATAATAATAAGGAAGCAGATGGATGTGCCAATTTGGTATGTAACCAATTAAGGCCATCGTAATTCCTTAGTAATAGTTCCAATGAGAAGTCATGTAACATTGATTTACATCCTTAACTAGGATTGTATATAGTATAAATTATGCTTTATTCTAGGGCTCTATTGGAACATATTCAATTCCAACTATCTCCCCCCGGCCTCCCCCGCCCACCTTTTATTGTGTGAATAATGTACCTCTTGAGAGGACAATTTTATGATGATGTATATCTTGATGCGAACTAGGTGCATATTTTGATCCAATACAAAAAATCTCATTATTATTGAAAAAATGTAGTATAATGTTTAACTCTAGTTATAAAATTGGAATTGCCAAATAGTATAATCCTTGTTCAAGTTGAATTATTTATTATTAAACATAATACATTATAGTGATTAAAAATGTTTACATACTATTATATGTTTAAATAATAATTCAATACATAAATTTTTAATATATTTATTATATCTATTTAATGTTTATAGTTATTTATATATTAATACTACTTAAAAGAGATCTATGCTTACACAGTGATTTAACAAAAACATGGATATAATATCTTGACATGTATATCTTTTTTAAATGTTCTAGTTTATTAATAGAGTTGAAGCTCCCAATAATACTTTTTAATGATTGTTTTTCTTGGAGGAGATGATTTTACTAGTTGTTCACTTTTTTATCGATATTCATTAAACTTAAACTAAAACATTATTTAGTATTGTAATTTGTTTTAAAATTATTAAAATTTAGTTGTAACTCATAACCTCTAAATATTCTTATTAAAATTATTAAAATTTAGTTATAACTCATAACCTCTAAATATTCTTATTAAATATTTTTGTGAAGCTCCTTTAATATATATGTATTCTTTATTTATATCGACTAATTTAACATGGTTGAAATTATAGTTAAATTTTAACCATAAAAATAAAATCACATAAAAAATACCACAAAAATTATTATAGTTAAATCCATCATTAAAAAAAATTAATAATAATATGGCACATAAATATCATTCTTCATTACCATCACCTGATTTATCTTTCTCAATTAGCATGATCATATTGTTGTTTTCGAATTGTGTTTTGATCATAGATAATGTCTTAATATGAACCGTAAATTCCTATCCAAAACATCTATATAAAATAACATTGGGTTCAAGTGTGTCAACCAAGTATAAGGCTCCTAGTCATCCACATGATACATACTACTTTACGATCATGATATTTTTTTTTCACATTACTTCAGTCGAATGTATCTAATAGTAGTTAAAATTATACGACTGAAAAAAATGATAGATCTACTTGTGTGATCTTCTGTATCTTTCTAGTCTAACCTAACTTCCTTTGTATTAAATCTTAGTCATGGTGGTTACTATGGTTATGGTTAAATTGGTCAAGTCCAACAACCACTCTACAATCAAATGTTACGTGTCAAAATCAATATCTTAAATTGGTCAAGATCAACAACCCCTCTACAATCAAATGTTACAGGTCGAAATCAATATGGGTTAACTTCATCTATTAACTTATTAAATAAAGAACTTCATATTTTCACCTCGCATTTATTTTCTCATAGATCTTTCGACTACTTCATGGCCATTAAATCATCGAAAAAAAAATTCTGCAATCCACTTCATGTATTAGCGTATTCAATCAAAAGCTTCATATTTCATTCTCGCATTAGTAAGGTGGGAAGGATCAGCATGAGTTTTATTCTGAATGTTGGATTGAAGTACCGTAGCATTAATCTTCAAACGAGCATACGTCCCCAAATTGAGTTAAAGCTGAGAATCGTGTTTAATTTGTAATGTTGGATTGGAGTGACGTACGATTAATCCTCAAACGAGTATCCGTCGTGAATTGGAATTGAATAGTGAGCCTTTTCCGCGTATCCCACCGGTCCCTCGATCAGTTCCGATATCTGCTATCAACGAAGCTGGAGGCATTAATTGTGTTCTGAGATGTGCAAGCTGGCAGAAAATCGAAGAGATTGTGATTGCAGGGGATTCCAAATCTGTGATGTGATGGAGTGGGCTCAAGCTCATTCTAATTTAGCGACGCCTCGCCCAAAATCCTTACTCATTTAAACACTTCTCATTCATTACATTCTCCGTGAACAGAACTGGTGGCCGACCTCCTTTCCAAAACAACGGCAGATCAGCACGGCGTGGCATTATCAGTTTCATCTCATTAGATAATGGTGTCCCCTACCGTTCTGGTAGTTTCATATTTTAGAGGCAGAGACAGTCTTTTACTACCCTAATATTTGGCTGCTATCTAAGCTTCGGGTTTTCCTGTAGACGAGATTTGATGGAGTTTTATGTGGTGCCAGGTTCTGTGAGATGTACTAGTCACCTCACTTTGTAGTGTTTAGTAGCATTTTTGCTCATGGTTTGTGTTTCCGAAAATCAAGTATTTAGGTTTTATAAGGTTTTTGAGTTAAAGGCTCATTTTACCGCACAGTATGGGTTTATGAGGGATGTGTAAAATATTTAAAGTTTATATTTTTCAATATATTTCAACAAGGAATTAAATAAATATTTATATATAGAAAAGAATTTGTTAAATTAAATATTTTAATATGTATCTAAAAAATATTCAAGGTGGGGTTATCAGTGAAATATTTTGATATGACTAATATGATTATATTTAAAACTGTATAGTAATAAAACTCATTTTAATTTGTTTATAAAATGTCTCATGTATATGTTATGTTAAATATTTTAATGTCCAATTATATATATATATATATAATATATATTATTTTAAAAAATATGATTATATCATAAAATAAAATAAAATTATGGTTAAAACATTTATTTGGTTATATATATATATATATATATATATTATAGCATTTAAAATACAATTTTAAACAATGAAAAATTACACATTGTATTTTACACTCTAAAGAAATTTGCACTTGAAGAAATTTGATCCCTCTTGACTCATGTTAGGTCCGTACTTAAGATGGATCTATGCTAGTTAAAAGTCAAACTATAAAGACTTCACCAACTCACTAGATGCTAGAGTTTTTTTCCTCTCTTCCAAGATATATTTTTCCTTTGATGTTTTTAGAGCTTTGGAGATTATAGCACGTTGAAGATGTAACTACTTTTTTTTTAATGAAAGATATTCAAAATCTTTGTTTTCTTAAGGATGTAACTATCTTTTTCATTTAGAGTTTTCAGATTTCTTTAGAGACTATAGCCGGTTAAAAATGTAACTACCTCTTATTTTTTAATTAAATTTAAACTTATTTATTGTAAATTTCTAGATATTCAAAATCTATTAAAAATAAAAATATAGTTAAATTTCAAGAATATTCCAAAATCTCAAGTATATTATATATATATATTAGATATATATATAATTGCCATAACCAGACTGCTTTTTGGCCCTGAAAATCATGAAATTCCTATCATATTTTGATAAAATCCAGCAGGAATCTTTCTAAATCCAAGTTATAGCTTTCAAACTTCAATATTTTAAGTGCTCTAGAGGTTCTTGATGGTCCTGAATCCATTTTTACCATCAAAAACATGATTGAAACATTGATACTTAAAAACAATTTGAAATTCTTTTACCCAAATTCCAACCACTTTTGAAATACAACCTATTTGTCCCCTCGATCGCTACCACTTTAAAATACAACCCATTTGTCCCTCGATCACTACCACTTTAAAATACAACCCATTTGTCCCCCTCCCTAGACTACTGCTAATTAATTGAATTAATTGAAGTAGAACTCTATCCCAACAACCTAGGGAACTGAATCCCTACTCCGAAAATCTTCCATCAGGAGACGTTTGTCTCATCGGGTGGATACTCTGCCTCAGCATCCTGCCCGTAATACTTGAGGAGTAACGATCACTCACTAATCAGTGGATCGATACTTTGGAACATCGATGAACGTGTGTATATAGAATCTGCAAGAACTGGGCAGCACCGTTTCACAACATTTATAACGCTCCTGTTTTTCCGGGAAAATCTTCCACTCGCTCACTTACGTGACTTATCCCAACATCCCGCTGCACTCCTCGTTGCACAATACTTATCCCTTTGAACTTCTCGTGTAACATTACCATAGAACACCTAATTCCTGCTGCACAAGGAAAATGCGGGCTTTCGCAAATGATTTATAAGACCACAACATACTCGGAAGGTGTGGAAGACATGGTCTCGCATCAGCATTCCACGCCCATTATCATTCTGTTGAACTTGAATCAACATAAGTTACAGATCCCTCCACACACATTGTTGTATTTTAGGTGATTGCAGCCATATCCAATTCGAACATCCGCCATGGATAAACTTGCACAAAAGATTAATGGTTTGGTTGTGCTACAAAGGAAAAATATTTTAGATTTCAATGATTTCAGCGCAGAGGTCCTAGACGATGTTAGCGAGCTCATTGGGAAGGGAGTCTCATTCCAGCTTGTCAGTGCATCCAGAATAGATTCCAGTGGGAGCCGACTGCTTATTCATTATAAACTCAATCCTTACCATTTTTGTTTTCTGACAGTTTTTATTGATTTAGGCGATTCAGCCAGTTTTCATATGATTTAATCTCCAAGCTGTATTAACCATAACTCTTCTGCAGACAATGGAAGTGGAAAGTTGGGCGAGAAAGCGGTTCTGAATAACTGGATTTCTACTCATGAAAGACTTGTCACTGGCAAGACGACGTATGGTATCGAATTCGAATGGTACTCCGACTTCGGAATCCCCGGAGCATTCGTCGTCACAAATTCGCATCTTGATCAGTTCTTCCTCAACTCTCTTACTCTTCAAGTTCCCGGTCATGGCGATGTTCATTTTCACTGCAACTCTTGGGTTTATCCCGTCTCTAAATACAACAAAGGCCGTGTCTTCTTCTATAATCGGGTAATATATATATGTGATCAGTGTGTAAAGTCTGAGAATTCTTCGATTGATCTCCTCTATGAGATTGGGTACAGTTTTCTGAATATGAAACGAAATATTTATGGGCTGCCAACCGCGTTTAACTGTAATCTGCAGAGCTTTCTCCCAGCGAATTCTCCCCCCGCGCTCATAAAACTGAGGAATGAAGAGTTGATAAGCCTGAGAGGCGAATACAATGGAATTGCGGAGACTGAGAGGAAGCAATGGGACCGAGTGTATGACTATGCTATGTACAATGATCTGGGAGACCCAGACAAGAATATGGAGCTTAGCCGCCCAGTGCTGGGAGGGTCTCAGCACTTTCCGTACCCTCGGAGAGTCAGAACGGGTCGACGACCTACAAAAACAGGTGAGATTTGTTGTATTGCCCGAACAATTCCATCCCCATTTCCCCATTCAATCCCTTAATTTTGTGGCCTGCGTTTTGATGTCAGACCCCGCTGCTGAAAGTAGATTGCCATTAGAAATGAACTTCGACATATACGTTCCGCGAGATGAACGTTTTGGGCATCTGAAAATGTCTGATTTCTTAGCGGATTCCCTCAAGTCAGTCGTGCAATTCTTGATACCAGAGCTCAAATCTCTGTTCAATCCAACCCCCAACGAATTCGAATCGTTTGAAGACATTAGGAAGCTCTACTCTGATGGGATAAAGCTTCCCGACAACTCAATTCTTGACGCCGTTAAGAATGGTGTTCTGTCTCTTGAGCTCATGAAAGAGTTTTTCACAACAGACGGCGAAGGTTGGCTCAAATATCCCCTTCCTCAAGTTATTGCCGGTAAGTACTCCTCTTCTAAACTCATGCTTGGATGTACTTAACTGCACAAGATTTCCAGTGGACTGGATTACTGAACTGTGCAAATACAATTAATGGATGCAGCTGATGAATTTGCCTGGAGGAGAGATGAAGAGTTTGCGCGCCAGATGCTTGCAGGTGGCAATCCAGTTGTTATACAGAAACTCCAAGTAATTAGCAAAGCACTAACCCTTCCCTCTAGTTTCAAACTAATCTTATCTTTGGAGCTTAACTTTCAAGGACATCCTTATTTAGATTACGGATGTTTAGAATATTCAAGGTAACCCACAAAAAGAGATTTTGGATTCTTCTTCGTGGGAATTTATAAAACTGTGGGGAAATTGATTTGTGTTGTTTAAATTGTTTTTTATTTTATATGGATTCAGTACTATCAAAAATTCATAAGGTATTTGGATTGTGAAGAATTCACCTGTCATACTTGTGATTTCAATGAATCCCTACCAGATTACTTGTGATTTCAATGAATTCCCACCATTTTCACGTGAATCCCTAACAAATTCTATATCAATTAAATAAGAAAATAAACCAAAATACTTTTCCAAAAAATCACACTTAAAACTACTTGGTTTCAAAAAATCACACTTAAAAACTAATGGGTTTCAAAAATGTGGCAATGCTTTAACTTCTTTTTAAAAAATTAAAAATTTGATTTTTTTATTATATTTATATATGATTGCTTGAATTGACAGAACTTTCCTCCGAGAAGTACACTGGACCCAGAAATGTATGGTCCTCAAATCAGTTCAATTACTCCTTCACATATAGAACAGAATCTCAACGGGCTTACAGTTGAGGAGGTATGGTCCAACTCAGTGCTTGTTCCTTATTGTGATTCTGTCCATGTAATTCTTCACAAAGTGATATAATATATTCAGGCTCTAGGGGACAGCAAACTGTTCATTCTGGACCACCATGACGTGTTCACGCCATATCTGAATCGAATAAACGCTCTCTCTACCAAGATATATGCCTCTCGCACAATTCTCTTCCTTAATAAAGATGGCACATTAAGACCTATTGCAATCGAGCTGAGTCTACCTCCATCAGATCAAGGTGGGGAAAGTATTCGGAAGGTTCTAACTCCAGCAGAGGAGGGCGTACAAGGAGCTCTATGGCAGCTCGCTAAAGTCTACGTGACCGTTAATGATTATGGTTATCATCAACTCATCAGTCACTGGTAAAATCTCTTTAGCCATTAGTGGATTTTCATGCATATATTAAGAATTTACTAAGCAATGAAATTAAAGTAGGAAGAAACTATCAAAGATAAGTTTCTATGAAAAATAAGATTTAAAAAGTTTCCTCATGGTGAGAGGATACAATTTAATTTCAGTTCTAACCATTATATCCATAGTCACAACCAAGTAATGGTAAAATTTGTTCAGGCTTAAAACTCATGCTGTCACGGAACCATTTGTGATCGCTACCAACAGACAGTTGAGTGTGATGCATCCCGTTCACAAGCTATTGATTCCCCATTTCTGGGACACCATGAACATCAACGCTCTGGCTCGCCAAACTCTTATAAATGCTGGAGGCGTTCTTGAAAGAACCGTCTTTCCTGGAAAGTATGCCATGGAGATGTCTGCTCTAGCATACAAGGACTGGAGGTTCCACGAACAAGCTTTACCTGCAGATCTTCTCAAAAGGTAATCATAATCATAACTGACTGAAATCTTAGCTTCTATGTGTCAAACATTTGAATTTTTATTAATAAAGTATGATACATTTGAATTTGAATTTAATCAATGTATTTTATATATGTGGCCACAACTTGAACAGGGGTATGGCAGTTGTGGACTCATCAAGGCCCCATGGGCTGAGGCTGATGATCGAAGACTACCCTTATGCTGTGGATGGGTTGGAGATATGGTTCGCCATAGAAACTTGGATTAAGGAGTACCTGTCCTTGTACTACCAGAACGATGGTGCAGTGGAATCTGATACAGAGCTTCAAGCATGGTGGGGCGAAATCAGAAATGTTGGTCATGGAGACAAGAAGGCCGAGACATGGTGGTACAGCATGGAGACCATTGAAGATGTTGAAAAGACATTAACAACGATCATATGGGTGGGCTCGGCTCTTCACGCTGCAGTTAATTTTGGGCAATATCCTTACGCTGGATACATGCCTAATCGGTCCAGCATGAGCAGAAGGTTTATCCCCGAAGAAGGGTCCCCAGAATTCTCAGAGCTGGTGGAGAATCCGGACCGAGTTATACTCAGAACGATAAGCAACCAATTTCAAACAACCCTTAACATGGCCCTCATTGAAATCCTGTCGAGGCACTCAACAGACGAGGTATATCTAGGGCAGAGAACCACAAATGAATGGACGGATGATAAACATGCGATAGAGGCGTTTGAACGCTTTGGAAGAAAGTTGAGGGAGATAGAGAGAAATATAAGAAAGAGAAACGAGGATAAGAAGTTGAAGAACAGGTCCGGTCCTGCGCAGGTTGCTTATACTTTACTCTATCCAAATACCTCTGATCTCAGTCATGAAGGAGGACTCCAGGGCAAGGGAATTCCAAACAGTATTTCTATTTAATTAATAAAATTAAAATTCATAACTGTATTTATAAATATGGTTCTGTTTAGTTATTAATTAGGAAAGTAGGTCATTCATAATTGCAAATATAGTACTTATGAATAAAGTTACTTAACCATGAAGTGGATTGATATTCACATATCACTGAGCCAGTACGTTAAGTTTATTTTCTTTCATAAATAAAATATTGGTTTTTCTAACGTTTTTATTTGGGTAAATAGTTTCTCTATCTCATTCGGATGACCTCGCTAGGGTTGATCCTTTCTAAGCTTAGCTGTGTATTAAAAAAAAACGAAAAAGCAGACTTTTGAGCACTTCAACTACAAATGTTAAACTCGTTCAAAATTTGTTGACCTTTGCTGTGTATTAAAAAATAACAAAAAGAAATTACAAAACTTCTAGCGCTTCAAGCAAAACTGTGAAAGCACTTTAAGCATAAATGTTAAACTTGTTCCAAATTTGCTGACCATTTTATTAAATTAGTAAATATCAGACTTGTTTTAGCCTTTCCCTTTGGGTTGCTATATTTGTCTCCGAGGTTGTATTGGCTAGGATTGATCTAGTCTTTAATAAAATATTTATGTTAGGAAAATATTATCACAAAGTAATTGAAATAAAATACTAAATAACGGAATATAAAATGAGACAGTGATATAATGTGGTTAATATTTGGTTTAACTAATATGGGATATCTCATTTATAATATTATTCACGATAAGTTTCTCTTTTATTTTTATATTTTTCTCTATTATTTTACCTTGCTTACTCATAATACATTAAATTATATTTTATTGAAATATTTTAAGTTTTTAAAAGAATTTATTGTATATAATTCATTAAAATTATATTTTTAATTAGTTATCAAAATTGTCATTGTGTTTAAAAAAATACTTGATTACTTAAAATAAGTTTGACTTTTTTACCAAGTCAAGTTAACTTAACATTCATGTGAATCACATAAATTATATAGATCCAACCCATTTTCAAATTATAGTATATTGAAATCCCACACGGCTCCTTATTAGTCTAGATTTCATAACGAGTATCTATTCTTAACCCCATATCACTCTAGATTTTAAGATGAGTATCCATGCTCAACTAGGTCACGCGGTCACATGCCCATCAGCAATCTCACACCTCGAGAGTGATAATACAAGTGATTGGTACAGTGGGATGTTATCCCCTCCACCTGGTTTCAAATCCCAATTGGGGACATCTTTGGCCTATTGTGATCAAGCTCAAGGAGTAGGCTCTTCCACCCTCATGGACTATAATAAGGCTCACCCTCGTGGACTATTAACTCTAATTCATGGTATAATTGGTTTATGGGTTGTTGGATATATTGTTGGTGTTATATTGGTAGCCACTAGGTTTAATCTTGGGCTTCGCTAAGCAATATATGTTTTGTCTTAGAATGGAAGGCTAAGTTCTTTGCAAGATGAATGGAACTATGGATATTACTATACAACCTACTATTTTGATAATTTTTTCCTATTTCCGCCATAAACCTCTGTAACCAAATCACCTCTTTACTAGCCTTTGTAGTAGCAACATACTCTACTTTCATTATTGAAAGTTCAATGAAATTTTGCAAATTTGAAATCTAACTTACTATTGTTCAATCTACAGTGAAAATATATCCTATGGTGATCCTTTGTCTATCTATATCAATGAACATTTGAGTCAACATATCCTTGTACAACAATGTTTGAACCTTCAAACCATAATTCCCGTGCAATGGCAATTTTCAAATACTCGAGAATGATCCGCTTTATTGTATGCTAATGCTCTTCACTTAGATTATTCATATACATGCTCACAAATCCTACTATATGTGCAATATATGTCCTTGTGGAGACAATTGGATATATTAAGTTTCCCACTTCCAATGAGTACGAAATCTTGGACATGTAATTTATCATTTCCTATGTCTTGGGGCACATCTCATTCAACCAAATGTGTACTAATTAGTTTTCATCCTAAATTATAAATCTTCCCAATACCTTCTCTATATACTTACCCCGAGACAATGTTTTTTCTGTCTTTTGTTATCTTCATGCCAAGTACTTGCTTTGAAACACCCAAATCCTAGATTATCAAAAATTAATTAGTTAATCTTGTTTTAAGTACATTTATATATGACATGGACTTTGCGACAAGCATGTCATCCACATACAATACCAAGATAATATAACTACCATTATCTAGTCTCTTAAAATAAACACAATGGTCAAAATGACATCTACTATATCATTGTTGTAATTAATCTATCAAATTTAAAATATCACTTCCCTGGACCTTACTTTAGGCCATACAAGATCTTCCTCAGTTTTCTTACTAACCTCTCCTTCCCTTTGGCCTCACACCCTTATGGTCACTACATATAAATTTCTTCTTCCAAATCCATAGGAGAAAGTTGTCTTTCCATATAACTATTTAAGATGAAAAACTTCTACTACTACTACACTTAAATATTTCTAATTGAAGTGATTTTAACAATAGAAGAACATATTTCAATAAAATAAATACCTTGCTTTTTAGTAAATCTCGTCACCACTAGCTTTGTCTTCTATATTTTCTTTTTCCCATTCTCCCTCATGCTTAATCATATACACCCTTTTATTTTGTAGGGCTCTTCTACCTTTTTGAAGCTTTACCAATTCCAATAAGGAACCCATTTCTTCCTCCATTGCTTTTTTCCACTCTTAATTGTTCTAAACTTTACAAGCATAAAAAAATCAAATTCAACTTCATTAATTAATACTATAATTTGAAGGAGGATACATTTCTTAGGGCTTGTGAGGGTTAGTAGACCTACAACACAATTATGGTGGTGCATGTATAGATTGGTATTCTTGTAATGGTTGTTATACAATTTATTCTTGTTGTTTCTTATCATTCCCATTTGTTGTTTAGCTTGTTTTATAATGTGCTACTAATTTTCTTGCAATGGTTGAATATCTATTTGTTGGTCAGCAAACCTATTAAAAACTTTATTGATATCCATATTACTTACACGCCTTTTAAACATTTCTAGCTCATTAAATATGACATCCCTAATTATAATAACTTTATTCTTAATAGTGGAAAATTAGGTTTCCTCTCTTGTTGTGTTGGGTGACTTATTTATTATCATTAAGTACATGGTTAAAGATTCATCTCCAAAACATAAGTTTTTGGATAATCTCTTAAAACATGTCTAGGAAACAACAAAAGGTATCGCTATTATGATTTATAAGCACATACTATGAGATAATAATAAAAAAGTAGATGGATGTGCCAATCTAGGATGTAAATTGAAATTTGGTGGATTGATGGTGAATGACCAATTAAGGCCACCCTTCATCCTTAGTAATAGTTCCAATGATAATTCATACAACAACAATTTACAACATAAACTATGAGTGTATGTACTAAATTTTTTTCTTTATTTTAGGGCTCTATTAGAAGGTATTCATATCTCCAAAAAAACTCCCTTTTCCTATGTCAATAATGTACCTCTCGAGAGGAAAAAATTGTTTTTGATAAGAAAGATCGGTCTCAAATACATAGACATATGGTGATGTACTTCCTAATGTATTTTCCATGAACAAGGTGCATATTTTGATCTAATACAAAACTCCTTGTTGTTATTAGAAAAAATCTAGTATATGTTTAACTAAATAACTATAAGATTGTAATTCCCGATAATATAATTGTTTAGTAGCATATAATGTTTAACTCTTTTTCAAATTGAATTATTTATTATTAAAAAAGATACAATATAGTGATTAAAATGTTTACTTACTTTATTAAATGTTGTTTTACTAGATGATTGTTTTCTCATTAAATTTTTAATTTGCATTTATCAATAAAAATGATCTTTACAATATTACTTATTTATATTAACCTTAAAAATGTAGGAATTTACAGGGTAAGTTCCTCAGACATAACACCAAAGGACACCGCTCACAAACAGAACGCACATTAATACACCAGTATTCTTGACGTGGTTAAAACCCTCAAAGAGGGAAATAGTTCACGGCCTGAGTCAATGTAGCAACTTCAAGCACTTTATTAATAAAAGAATGAAAATTTACATAAGATTCTCTCACGAATGGTTACCCTACAAATGACCCTCTATGATCTTTAAATAGAGATCATGGGCTAATCGAGTGTTAAGCCAATTATCAAGTGCCAATAATACTGAGGAGAGAATGAACCGTTGGATCACTACATATCGTGACTTCCAGATTATAAGTTATAAAAGTACAAAGTAAAGAAACACACTTTACCTAAATCTATACTAGACCAAGTTATACTTAACTATTTCCTATGTGTCGGAATATCTTAAAATCTCCCCTTAACAACAACTTGGGACAGGATTGAAGGATGCACAAATATGACACAATAGGAGAAGGAAGGAGGCATTAGAGCATATCCCCCCTTAGTGACAACTTCCTGAACTCCAACCATAAATGGAAGTTTAGTAAGCTTCGCCTCTGTGATAGCCTTTATAAAGATGTTTGCAACTTGACCATCAATTAAACAATATTGCGCTTCAAGAACATGGTCATGAATGAGCTTTCTGATGAAGTGCATGTGTATTTTAATGTGTTTGCTACACTGATGTTGGACTAGATCTTTGCATAGTTGAATGGAACTTTGATTATCACACCAAAGTATAGTCGGATGTTGTTGTTGAAAGCCAAACTCTAATAGGATCTGATGAAGCCACATGGCTTCCTTACTAGCTTCTATGGCACCACGATAAAGAGAAATGGCACTTTGTTTCTTGCAAGCATGTGTAATAGGTCCTGAACCAAGAGTGAACACATAACCTGCAGTAAACTTCTGATCATCAGGGTCACCAGCCCAATCGGAATCAGTGAAACCAACCAATAGAGGAGATGCTTCTGCACTATAATGAATCCCAAACTGAACTGTACCTCGAACATAATGAAGTATTCTTTTAGTTGCTTTCCAACGAATTTCATGTGGGTTTTGCATAAACTGAGCAATAAGGCCAACAACAAAGGAAAGGTCAGGACGAGTATGGGTAAAATACAAAAAGGGACTAAAAGGGAGAAGGGGTTGGATTACAGTCTTCCATGTGAAAATGGCATAGAAGAGTTTGGCTCCAGACTAAAAGGGAGAAGGGGTTGGCTTACAGTCTTCCATGTGAAAATGGCATAGAAGATCACAGGCATACTTGGATTGGGAAAAGGAAATACCTTCCTTGGATTGCAAGACTTGAAGACCAAGAAAATAATGCAAGTTTCCTAAGTTTGTCATTTCAAACTTCTTTTTAAGGCCGGACTTCACATGGTTTATAAGGTTGGGATCACTACTAGTAAGGATAAGATCGTCAACATAAAGAACAGGAATGATAAAAGACTTGCCCACTTTCTTGGTGTAGACAGTATTGTTAGAATGACACCTAGAAAAGCCAGTTTCTAAAAGAAAGCTATTCACTTTAGCATACCAAGCTCAAGGGGCTTGCTTGAGAACATAAAGGGATTTCTTAAGCCGACATACAAGGCTGGAGTCTATTTGTATAAAGCCAGTAGGTTGTTCCATATAGATTTATTCATGCAAGTCCCCATGCAAGAAGGTAGATTTAACATCCATCTGATGGACTTCCCATTTGAAGGAGGTAGTAAGGGAAAGAACAAGGCGGATAGAGTTCATTTTGGCAACAGGGGAGAAGGTTTCAGTATAGTCAATGCCTTTAACTTGTGAAAAACCCTTAACAACTAGACGAGATTTATGTTTATCAACTTTTCCATCTGGTCCATACTTGGTTCTATAAACCCATTTGCATCTAACAAGTTTTCGTCCCTTTGGAAGAGTAACAAGATCTCATGTATCATTTGCCAATAATGAATGATATTCTTCATTCATAGCTGCATCCCAATCTGGATGGCCTGAAGCTTCTACAAAGGTGTCAGGATCATAATTCGTTAAAGCTTAAGCTAGTAAAGAAGAGGCTCTATCGAACTGAGAACATGTACATCACTGATCTGTAGGACCATGACAAGAGCACCTACTGCATCTCGAGTAACACAGACCCATTTTGGAAGCTAAGGAGCTAAAGGAGGATCCTGAGAAGGTGGGGGAGGATTATCATCCTTGTTGTCATCATCTGAAGAAGAAGTATTTTCAGAAGTAGAATGGATAGAGAGAGGTGGTACATCCACCAAACTAGGCTCGCAAGACAATATATTTTCAGCAAACTTTACATCTCTTCTAATGATAACATTTTTGGACATAAGTGGAATAAGTCTATATCCGTTGACTTCTTCATAATATACAGCAAAAATACATTTTTCACTCTTAGGTTCTAAAGCTTTATGTTCTCATCTGGAATATAGGCCCATGCTTCACTTCCAAAAACATGAAAGTGACGTACACTTGGTTTAATTGAGCTTCATGCTTCTTCTGGAGTGATATTCTTTAAAACCTTAGTAGGATTGTGATTTACTATGTAATTTTCACATTTAATTGCTTCTACCCAAAAATTAAGACTAAGTCCTTTAGAATGAAATGTACAATTAGTAATTTCCTTTAAAGTGTGATTCTTCCTTTCAAGTACACCATTTTGTTGTGGAGTATATGCGACAGTATATTGCATTCGAATTCCATTCTCAGTGCAAACATTGAAGAAATTGTTGTTAACATATTCTCTGCCATTATCAGATCTTAGCTTAAGAATTTGTTGTCTAGATTGTTTTTCAATAAAGGCCTTAAAGGCCAAGAACATGTTAAATACTTCACTCTTGAGTTTTAAGAAGTATACCCAAGTGCATCTAGAGAAATCATCAATGAAAGTTAAGAAATACTTGTAGTTAGAGAATGAAACAATTGGAAGTGGACCACATAAATCACTATGCACAAGCTGTAAAGGGGTTGAGGCATGCCAATAGGCATGTTTTTCAAAACTATCTTGATGATGTTTTTCGAGTACACATCCAGAACAAACACCATCTTTTCAAGATACCATTAGAAGACCTGTCACCATATTTTCTTTACATATATTCTCAAGGGAGCGATAGTTTAAGTGACCAAATCACTCATGCCAAAGTTTGCTCAATTCATCATTATGAGCAACAAATACCGAGGGAAGATTTGTTGATCCAAAGTTGTTAAACTTATACAACCTTGTAGAATCATCAATAATGCTAGTAGCTAAAGTCTATCTAGGATCTCTTGGGTCCTTAATTACAACATCATGAGGTGAAAATTCAACTATTTTACCTTCACCTGAATGAGTTATCTGATATACAGATAGAAGGTTGTAGGATAAGGTTGGAACACATAATACATCATTAAATTGACCATTGTCTAGATGAACAATTCGAGTCCCTACAAAAATAAGAGATCTATCATCACCAACATATATATTTTTGGTGTTACAATCATTTAAAGAAGAAAACATGGTTTTGTTTTTGGCCATGTGATAAGAAGCTCTAGAATCAATGAGCCACTCATGAGGATGAGAAGAAGAAGATACATTTAGTGCATAACCAGACCGAGATGCTTGACAACGACATGCAAAAAGTGATATTCCTGAAGATGAAGTTGAAGTTGAAGAGTGCTCCAAATGGATGTAATGCTTCTTCATTGTTGCTTCCAAGGCTTCCATCTTCTTAAAGCATTTAGATTCTAAGTGGCCATCTTGATTACAAAAGTGGCAATGTCTATCGGTCTTTTTCTCTTTGTTTTCATTTGCCTTATCATTTTGTTGAAAAGATTTTTCATTTTGAGACTTAAATTGCTTAAGACCCTTTTTAGTTTAGGACCATTCTTTTTAGGATATTGCTTCTTAGGATTCTTTGAATTTGGTTGTTGTTGGGTGGCTAAGGCTTTCTTAGAAGAGTTTCCAAGATTAATAAGACTAAGATATAAGAGCTTTTCTTGTTCTAATATTAAATAATCACAAAAGGCATCAAAAGAGGAGGACTTGTATTCTTGTCCTTGAGAAATAAAGGCTTCTCTAGTAGAATGGAAGGTGGAAACAAACACAGAGTAGTTTGGTCCCAACTTAATAAGAATGGAATAGATAAGGCTACCATCTTCTTTCTTAACCTTAACACCTTGCAAGAGAAGTCTAAGGGTCTTGAACTTGGACAAAAAATCTTTAATGGAAGAAAAATTATTGGGGTCCAATGTAAGCAACTCATTTTTGAGTTAATGGGCTCTAGTTTTATTTTTAATTCCAAAAACTTTAGTGAGTTGTTTCATTGCTTCATTAGGAGTATCAAGTTCTGCGATATGGAATCTAAGGTGTAGAGAAATAGACATCCCTATCAACCCACATGCTTGATCTTGCCTATTTTCCCATTTCGTTGCCTTATCTTCATCTTGAGGTTTGGTTTCTTAGCTTGAGGCTATTATGTAAAGACCTTTACTTCTAAGTAAATCCACAATGCAGGACCACCATTGGAAGTAGTTGGTGCTATCAAGAATAACATGGCATGGAATTTCCATTTTAATAGAAATTGATGTTGTAGATTCTGAAACTAAGTGTTCTAATTGAAAGATCTCAAAAAATTAGGTTGATTAAGAAAAATGGCTCTGAAAACGACTTCCGAATGAAGAAGTTATGGAAAATATGTTGAAGATGTCGACGAAGTGCATCAATGTGCAGAAATGAATGATAATGTTATATTTAAAAAAAATCGCCCCCTTTCCAAACTTAATGTAATTAACTTACTTTAAAAAAAAAAATATGTGACTGGCTTTTATAAATAAGTGAAAGTCACTTTTAAAATGGTACTTTAGGAGCTACCCACTAAATTGTAACTTAAATAAAAGATAAAGAAACTTTAGAATTATAAGTGACTCACTTTTTATAATGGGTTGAGAACACTTTTACATAAAGTAACTTTAAAACATAAGTTACATGTGTTTTTTTAAAAAATAACTAAACAAAGAATAGTGATAATGAGCTCTAGCCACAGTCTCCGATGGACTCCCCAATTGAATGATGATCAAGTGAAGCAAATCTTTCAAGAAGAAGATTTGTCATAATGTAGTCATTGTTATCTTTGTAAACACATGTTTTATTTAATTTTTTGGTCTTACTTCAATTTTGAGAAACAATTTGGCTGACAATAAAATACACAATTGTAAAAATTTCAACTTATGCTATTGGTTTAATTTTGGTATACCAGTATCTAGTAATGATTATTTATAGATAAATTTTAGGTTTTTAAAATGAGTATCTAAATTACTATATGTTATTTTTCACTAGCCTCATGTTTGAAATAGTTCATACATGTTGCATAGTCTATAATATATAATATATGATAATTGATATGTTTTGAATTTGTCAAAAAATATATGTAAATAATCATACATATAGCTTATAATTATAATGTATAAATTATCATATATATAAAGATCAATAATTAGTTAACACTAAAATACATTTTTGTACTTTTTATTTATTTATTTAAATAAATTAATAATATAATATATATATGGTATGTTAAAAGTAATAAATTAAATTAAATTTTAAAACTTAAAATTTTATTTTTATATTTTTATTATTTTTACTTTATTATAATTAAAAAATGATTGAATTGAATGTAAAATATGTAAAACTAATAGAGTAACTCAAAACATAAAATATAAACAAAATTTCATAATTGTAATAATAGAATACTCTAAACCTTAATCTTTTCAACCAAATATAAGTAGTTTTATAAAATTATATTTTTTTTTTACTACAATATTACACACTTTATAAGATAATACAATATTTTTCCTAAAAAAACTAATAAAATTGTTGACTGTGGTATATTCAATACAAGGAAACCAAATTGATCTACCCATTTATAGCACTTAAAAATATTAATTTAAATTGGAAAAAATTAGCTAATTAATTAAAAATTAATAAGAGTTATTGTATTTATACATCTACTTTCTTGCACAGCTACATATCATCATAGCACAAATCTATTCTATCTGTTTTAATTTAATTTTAATTTCCAACATGAGAGTAAATTTTTAAAAGCACACATCTATTCAGTGGTTTTCTTACACAGCTGCCTATCATCATTGTCATGTACTTTAATTTCCTACATAAAAATAATTTTTTAAAAGCACAAATATTTGCATGCTTCACAACTCAAAAACTCTCACGTTTAATTTATTATTTATGATCAATCTCAGTTCACCTAGCATGCCAAGCAATCTCACCTATTGTTCACCATATTAAAGAAAGAGATGATGTTCCCCAGGTTGTTACCAAAACCTAAACAAAAACCTAGACGAAAAAGCCAAGACCTTTGGGCATTCACCGAAAGAAGCAAGCCCCTGTTCATAGCTGCGAGCAGTTCAACTCAAGCCATAGAGCAAATTGACATGCATATAAACATTTAAAAAAAAAAAAAATTACAGAAATAATAACAAATTTAAACTTGAACCTACAATCATAGTCTTCTCGTATTAATAAGCCCTGGAGCAAATTGATATGCATATAAACATTAAAATATGAATAAATTAGAGAAATAATAACAAATTTAAACTTGAGCCTGCAGTCATAGTCTTCCCACATTGATATGCCTCTAGTTAAAAAGGAAGTAGTAGCTAGAGAATAGCCACCTTAGCGAATAGCGATAAGGAAAAAAAAAAAATCAAAAACAGAAATAAGCCATTTACAATTCAGAATACCAAACAGAACCTTCTTGAACAAACTTTAGGATACTACCAAAACAAAAGAAACACCTACAAGAACACGCTGTTTATAATACTATCCAAAAACCAGGAACACGCTCTTTGTAATATCACCACAAAAAAATATACCCCTCATTAGAAAGGTAAGGAATAGCTCGAGAAAAAACCACAATAGCCAATAACTGTATGGAAAAAAAATATTAAAAAACATAAATAAACGTATGTTTTAGAATACACACAAAGCTGAAAAGAACAAACCGATTATAATACTACTAAACCAAACCAAACCAGCCGGAACAAATTTTTTTAATACCACCAAATAAAAACTGATTATACAAAAAAAACAAACTAAACATAAACTCTTTATAATACCACCAAAAACACAGAACTACTTATAACCTAAAAACCAAAAGCAGAAATACAGGATTTAATGTTTATAATGCCACAAACAAAATCGGAAAACAGTTTATAATGCTACAAAAAAAATCTGTTAATAAACTTCTCACTGTGGCATTCACTTACGCTAACACACAGAGTGCTGACAGTCTTTGTGCTTAGAAAAGACCTCTGCTAACTTCGGGCATATCTTGAGCTGGTTGATAGAGACTAGCAGAAAAATGGAAAAACAAATTACGGGGAAGAAGGCATTATTTATGACTTTTAAATTGCAAATAGGCGGGACTTTCCAATTTCAAATGAACCGGATGCATGCCTATGTGCTGGTCATCCGGCCGGACCAAAGCAACCAGATGCTCATGGATTCTCTATGTTGATTGTCATTCGGTGACAGTATGTGTTGGATGTTGCATGTATGCATGCCATCTGATGTGCAAAGAATTTTTTGATATACGACAATGGAATGGGATGTGAACGAAAACGTTAACGGAAACGGCGGGGACCAATGGAAGTTTGGAGTCGGAGCAACCTGCAATCGAGATAAGTTCGGCACTCTTGAACAGGTTAAAACATGGGTGGAGAGTCGATGGTGACCCATTATGAAATACCACTCGAAGGTCAGCATCCTCTTGAACAGGTGGATGGCTTTTCATTTCCTCAGGTAAGAAGATACAGAGAAGATCATGGATACTTCTTGGATAAAAGGCAGAGGTTTTCTGATCCTCCAGAAATGGATGATGGGTTTTGACCCCTTTATAGATCTGCACACGAGAAATTTAAATGGGGAAAAATTGCCTGGACCGTCGTTAGAATTATGGAATTTGTTGGTGATTATGGTGATTGCAAATCATTTGGGATGCTTCTATTACTATGATGAAGGAAGCTTTGTGCAGCTAGACAAGAGAATGGCATGGGTTTTGTTAGAAGAGGATTTCAGCAAAGGCTTATTGGAGGAACTGGAAATACAATGGGGAACATCTGCAATTAAGCTCAATGTGAATTTTTAGGGGGTTCCTTTCCACTACTTACAATGCCATGAGACAGGACATCTGACCTCATCATGCCCGAAGACACTCTCTTTTCGAGGCCGCGCTTGACATAAAGAAGTTAGTGGGATTACGTCGGAGGATTGTAAATGTGTTAGAAAACCTGCACAGATGAATCTACCTAGTAAAGGTTGAACACACAGCTTTGCAGAGCAAAAACACTAAAAGAAAATCGGAAGAAGAATTGAATGATTCATTAGAAAATATGTTACAATGCTCATGATATAGCATTACTGGGTGAAGATCCCAAGGTAATGCACTATAGTGGTGATCAATGAAAAGACTCAACACCTACAACAAGTTCCAGAGATAACTAGTCAGTTGCGGAGTTAAAGAAGGAGCAAATCAAGGAGTAAATCATGCAAAAGGAATCTTGCATGCAATCCCATGCTCTAACTAAGAGTCCGCATGTAGATGTGTAGTAGTTGCATGTAGCCGCATGCTCTAACTAAGAGTCTGCATGCATGCAATCCAATGCTCTATCTGAGAGTCTGCATGCTCTAACTAAGAGTCTGCATGCATGCAATCCAATGCTCTATCTGAGAGTCTGCATGTAGGTGTAGTAGTTCCAACACTAGGGACAAATAGGGGGTTGGCCACAAGAGGGAGGGACCACCTGAAAAAGAAGGATACACAAAAACTGCAAGAGTATTTTGAGAGAGCTGGTTTGGACCAGTGGAGATTTATCCATTCAAATTGATTTATGAGAAGTTCTAGACTGGACTAGGGTCCTCAGGTTTGGAAGTATAACCTTGACAAGTCACATCGAGTTGTGCCAAACGACTGCTAGGGGGGAATTTAGATGTAATTGCTTGTTCCATTGGAAGGGCGGATTGGTCTCATTCTGGTTCCAAAATCTTAATCGTCTAAGGAATTTCAAATAAGTACATTACTCATTGGGTACATTACTCATTGGTTCTGATGATAGAATAAAGTTGTTAATAATGTGTGACACTATGATTCATTTATGAATGGGAAGCAATAAAGGTTTGGTTATTACTTTTGAGAATATTTTTTATAGTTCTTTTTTTAAATGGAAGTTAGCCAATGGTAAAGGTTTAAGAGTTGGTACAAACCAACAGCGTGTGCCTATGAATAAGTCAATCCTTGTTAAGAGGAAGACCGTAGGCAATGTTGCCGATAATAAAATGCATAATCTGTTACTATTGTTAAAAAATTTCTTGAGCATGTTACTGTTGTGTAAGGAATTGTCGAATTCAAATATGATTGTTCCTAATAGTAACTAGGTGAAAGAATTTTACTAGAATTATGAGCTTTGAGAATGAAATTCTTTCAATTAAAAGTTTTATGTTTCTATTACAAAAAACATTTTTACATGGAATACATGAAATTTAATGTTAACACACTAAGAATGAAAATAAGAATGTATACAGATACAAGTACAATTTATTACTACTTGAGTTCGATTTGGATAGTTAGCAGAGGGAAACTTTTAACTTAACTGTGAACATAATTATACCATTCTGTATTCTGGTTAACAAAGGTTGAATTTATATTCGGGCCATAGTAATGAAACACTGATTGTCATACCCGAATTTACCTCCTGACCAATCCCATTAGGACAACAACAAAGCGGTTCCAGGTGGTTGAATGTAGAATCTGAAACTCACATTTTAAAAGAAAGGAAACCTAGGTATGGGGTGCAACTTTTAAGTTGTGAGAAAGGAGTTGATTCCACAGTCGACCAATAGCTGAGACAAGAACTATAAATACACAACAATTTCAGAAAGTAATTGGTGACCATAAATGCTATAGACACCTGTGAAATGTCTCAAGCCAGAGACTTAGGTACCAAGCAAGGGTTAAACGAAAACCTTGACCTTAACAGCAAGGGGAATCTCACCGCCATTTCTAACTATGTATGCAACAAAAATCAATATCCTGAGGGAAGCCTTTACGATTTATAAGAAAGAAAATTAAGGCAAGACAGTTTAGTTGCAACAAAATGGTAACTAACCCATTCAATTTATTGAGCAAACAGTAGTATTAACCAACAACATAACTTCTTTAATTAAAAGAACAAGTACACATATCCTATACATCCATTATGAACAACAATATTGTGAAGCTTAGGAACATCAATGTAAACAGTTAAGTATGGAAACCATAATGAGAGAGTATAAAAACCCTCAAAGCAATCTGGCCAAAGGAGAGCTCAGTGTGAAAACCCTCATATGATATTATGAGTAGAAACTGAAAGGATAAAACGAAATTTTGATAATTAACCAAATACAGGGTAAGAACCAAAGGGTTTTCCTGTATTCCAAGCACGGGACCATAGCGCATTGAGGACCATCAACAAGTCGAATTGCAATAAAGAACCAAGAGCTATGTGATTCCTAACCTGGTAGCATACAAGAAACATTGTTAGATAGTTGTTAGAGACGATGAACTTAGTGGTTGTCTTGTTAACCTCTAAATGAAACCAACCTATAGGTTAGGTTCAATAAATATAACTCGTACAAATAAAAATGAAAGAAGCTCGTTAAATAAATGTTAAAAAAACAAACTTAAACCATTACTTGTGCTGACAATCAATGAAGAAAACTCATGTAGTAAAATACTATATGCAGTATTACAATGTGGTGTCCAAACTAAATCCATAGTGGAATAGAATTGAGGTGCCGACGTATGTCAAGTTTGTAGAGGCTTTGCACTCCTCTTGTCGGAGAAAGGCAACCATGTATAGAGGGTTGCAGAGCCAAGTTATGCAATGGAGAGGAGGGAAAATGAGCCTTGTACGCAACAACCCAACAAGTAGTTACCCTAACGATTTTGCAAATGATCCTAGCCGTCGTATGAACGCGGGAAAAGACCATCGTTGGATGACTGTCGTGTGGTGGTAGGACGGGTGCACACTTGGTGGCAAGCCTCGAAGTGTGAGGTCCACCCAACATTAATTAAGAGCTTAGTACTGTAAGTAACGCTCGATTGTAAATGCATTGAAAACACACACGTAGCCTTATGTACATGAATCCCATTTACTGCGAAATGTATTAAAGCCATGCATAAATTTCGATACTGTGATGCTTAAACTCGATAGTGGGAGGTGTAGATTTCATTTCAGCTATTCCAATTAACCATTCCATGACATTCATTGCAATTAATTAGTAAGTAAAGCATGGTCATTTTAAATAAACAAAATTTGTGTTATTGTATTGTTTGAGTTAATTTGTATGTGACAAGTGGTATCAGAGCCTTCAGGTTGCTACACTAAGGCCTGAATGGATGATTATAGAATAATAAAGGTAATTATGATACAAAAAGGAAAAACGAACAAAATTTGTGTTATTGTATTGTTTGAGTTAATTTGTATGTGACAAGTGGTATCAGAGCCTTCAGGTTGCTACACTAAGGCCTGAATGGATGATTATAGAATAACAAAGGTAATTATGATACACAAAGGAAAAACGATGATGCATCATGAGACAAGGAGCAGGATCTGACCCCTCTGGAGAGAAAACCAAACATAACCCAAAGGTATGATTACTATTGGGGGAGCCAAATCAGAATAGAAACGGTGCACTACTGGAAACAATCCAGCAACTACAAGTAAAGATGTTGAAATTACAAGTAGACAATGAAAGATTACGATTGGAGCAGGAAAATATTATGAAGAGTCCGCCGAACAGGAAGAATCAAAGGAATCCTAATCCCAGTCAAGATGAGGAAAATAGAACAGAGTCACATAGACAACAAGAGGAGCGTCCAAACTCTGAGGGAGGGCGAACTAGCCATGAAGAGGATTATGATAACGTATCTAATAAGAAATGATTTAAGAGACAAAAAATTGAACTTCAAGGGGAATTTAAAAAGATCAAGCCACCAATATACAATGGAGAGGCTGAGGAAGTGGCAGAGGCTTGGTTAATCAACATGAAAAAATACTTTCAAATGTACGAATATCATGATAATTTGAAGGAAAAGTTAGCAATGTACCAGTTGTAGGGTAAGGCCACTTTGTGGTGGGAAGAAATTAAAATAGTCAGGGAAATTGATGAACAAGAAGTCACGTGGGAGCAATTATAGAAGCATTTTAAGGGAAAATATCTCACTGAGTGGTTCAACGATGATAAGGCAAAAAAGTTTCATGACTTGAAGCTGGGACAACAATATATGGATGAGTTCATAGCTAATTTTACCTCCCTGTTGAGATATGTCCCTTACATTCGGGAATAGAAGGCTAAATTCTAGTGCTTCATCAACAATTTACTAATTTATATGAAGGAGAAGTTGGAATTTGACAATCCTAAGACGATGGATGAAGCGGTTAGAAAGACTCAAATTTGTTATCAGTAGATGAAGCAAAATGGCAAGGGCACCAAAAATTGGACAAGTAAGAAAGGGCAAAGAAATCTCTCAACCAGCAGAGTATGAAAAATTCCAGTACTAGGTATCCAAGTCAAAAGGGACCAAGTGGACCTATAAATAAGAATCAGCAGAGGTATAGACCCCGAAGTGAAGTGAAACAAAGTGAAGCATCTAGCAAGCTGTAAACTAATCAAGTTCCTAAACCTCCTTTGCAGTGTTGGGGTTGTAGGGAACCCCATTACTATAAAAAATATCCCCATTGAGTGAGATATAAACTAGTTACAAATGTTCAATAAGCTTCTATTGTTGGCGATATGGAAAGGAACATACCAGGAATTAATGTGGTGTTGGAGGATCGACAGGAAAAATATCAATCATTGATGGCAGAACTGGAAGGTAAAATATCCAACCACCATGTTTCCATCTTGACAGATTTGTGTGCAAGATTAAGCTATGTTAGCCCAAGAGTAGTTGATTTATGTCATTGGACAGGTATAAAGTTTAGAAATCCTTGGCTGGTCCAGTTAGTGACAAGAGCTAAAAGAAGATTTAATGCAAAGGTAGATGATTTTGTAATTGATCTTGGTGCTGCAAACTATATTTTGGGCATGGAAATTAAATGAGATTAGACAAAGAGGAAGCTCTAGTTAAACTAGAGGAAGTATGTCCAGACAATATTGCAAAGGTTCAATATGTAGGATAGTAAATGGTGAAGGTTCCTATTCCTGTAGGTGTAAATTTATATGTTGAATAATGTCCTAAGAAACAAGAAGAAGAAGAGGACATGTCCTGTGTTCCATATGCAAATGCAATTAGTAGGTTGATGTATGGAATGGTATATACAAGACTAGACATTTCACATGTAGTGGGAGTATTGAGCAAGTTTATGTCAAAGGCAGGGAAGGAGCATTGGACAACAGTGAAGCGGGTTTTCAGGTATTTGCATGGGACTAGTGATTATGGTTTGTGCTACCAAGGAAGACTAGGATTGGATAGAGTTTTCGACATCTATGGCTTTGTTGATGCAGACTGGGATGGAGATCTAGATCAGAGAAGATCTATATGTGGGTCTGTGTTTAACCTATTTGGAGGTGCAGTCAGTTGGATGAGTAAGAGACAATCTGTAGTGGCACTTTCAACTACAGAGACATAATTCATGGAAACCACTCATGGAAGCAAGGAAGTAGTTTGGTTGCTTAGATTGTGTTCAAGAATAGACTGTGACAGCCAAAGTGCAATTTTCTTGGCAAAGAACCTTGCTTATCATTCAAAGACAAAGCACATTGATGCTCAATATCCCTTTGTGAGGGATATGGTTGAGGAAAAAAAGGTGGTGCTCGTAAAGGTGGACACTTTGAAGAATACTACAGATTCATTGAAAATGTCTATAAGCACTAAGAAGTCCTCTTGGTGTAGAGAAACGATGGGCATTGCAGGGTTGGATCAATGACTAACCTCTCCTGTGGCCCCTTGTGGAAAGAAAACAACAAGTGGGGAAATGTTGGGTTGTGTTATATTCTTTCAACGACTACCCCACGCGTGGGGGGAGGGGAGGGGAGGGGGTTATAGGGGGGCATAGCTCCCCCTGTACATATGTCGGGTGTTTCGGGGGTCATTGGGAGGGGGGGGTGGATATCCCCCTTGTCAGGGGGTACGGAGGGGGGTAGTAGCCCCCCTTGCACAGGGTCCAAGGCAACGCCTTGGGAAAATTTTTTGGACCCTATATTAAGTGGGTGGACCTACCTATGGTTTTGTGCATGGTTTTCACACATGGTTTTGGGCACGATGGTTTTTGGTCCATGGTATTTTATAGATCCGATCAAGGGAGCTATGATTATGTTCTAATCCAGGGTTAATGGATTGGGGTTTATGGATGCTTTGACGTGTATATATGTAATGTAACATCATAATGAAAAAATCAATCTAGTAGTCATGATTTTAGGATCTGGGGGAAAATCTCTGTGTATATCTGTTTTATGTTTTATTCTCTTCCCATTGTTTATTTTATGTTTTTTAGAATTCATATGTAGGTAATTTATGTATGAGGTTAAAACCTACAAATATAAATCACATAATACATATTAGCTCTTATGGAATTAACCATGGAGAATGAAATATAGATGTTGGAATACATGAAAAGCAATATCAACAAATAAAGGAAGAATTACAACATGGAGATAAAAGAGGGAAGAGTGAGAAATATATCCTCAAAAAAGAGGGCTTGATCAAATTCAAAAATATAAGAATATCATACTCAAGGAGTTCCATGCCGAACCATACTAAGGCCATACTAGATGTCAAAAGACCCTCACAACCATAAAAAAAATTTATTACTAGTCTAATATGAAGAAGGAGGTAGCAAACTTTGATGTGAAATGTATTGAATTATAGCAGGTAAAGATTGAATGCAAACACCCGGTAGGATTATTACAACCTATTCCCATTTTGGAATGGAAATGGGAAGTGATATTAATGGATTTTACACAATTACCAAGGAAATTGAGGAAACACGATGAAAGTGTGGTGGTAATTGAAAATTTGAGAAAGATGGCACAATTTGTAGTAGTCAAATCCACCAATTCTTCTAACAAAATAGCCCAAATATTCATTTGAGAATTTGCAAGGTTGCACGAGGTGCCAAGAAAGTCATCTTTGATAGATACGCCAAGTTCACCTCAAGGGTTTTGAGGGAACTATTCCCAGGTCTTGGGACAAAATCAACCTTCAGCAAAACTTATTACCCACAAATATATGGATAAACAAAGAGAACCAACAATATCCTCGGGAATATGTTGAGGATGTATGTGATGCACCGGCTGAAGAAATGGGAAGCGTACCTGCCACTGGTAGAAATTACTTATAAAAATGGATACCAGGAATATCTGAAGATGAGCCCTTTCGATGTATTATTTGGGAGGCCTTGCAACACTTCTATTAGCTAGAGTGATCCGATAAATAAAGTCTTAATTGGGTTAGAGATGTTACAAGAAATGGAATAAGAGATGCATATCATTAAGAAAAATTTGAATGTGTTAGAGGACCAAAATAATAGTTATGCAAATTAATATAGAGAGAATAAGGAATTCCAAGTTGGAGAATGCGTATATCTGCACATCAAAACTAAGAAGAGCTCCCTAAATATTGGATCATGTGCCAAATTGGCACCACAATTCTGTGGACCCTTTGAAATATTGGAAAGGATTGGACTAGTGGCTTACAGATTGGCCTTACCCCTTTTAGTAAAAATACATGATGTTTTACTTGTGTCCTTGCTTAAGGTAGATTTGTGAGATCCTAATCATGTTATTGATTTGTTTGCTCTACACGTAGACCCAAAGGGAGGATTTCAACAAGAACCGTTATGCATCCAAAAGCAGAGGAAGATCATGCTCCAAAATTGAGCAATAGAGCAAGTTAATGTATAGTAGAAACACTTTTGGCCTGAGGAAGCCACATGGGAAATGGTGGATCAAATATAGGTAGATTACCCATCTTTCATGATTAGATAATGCAAATATGAAAATCATTGTAAATAATGTATAAAGATCCATGATGCATTATATGTTCTATTTCATTGTATACAGTCATAAAACGTTGATGACAGTGTTCCCCTCAAGCGGGAAGGGTTGTAATGACCCCGTTCATGTGGTAAATATGTAGATAGGATGCTAATGGTCCTGATCTTAGTACATTCATGTATATAATGTAAATTTTTTCTTGTGACCTTGCATTATATAAATATGATAAATATTTCATTGTTATCCTAATGTACATGGGGAAGATGATAAATACACTATGTCCAAAAATATAATAATGAATAATGTCTAATTGAAATAAAACCCTAACCATTGACTGAACCTCAATTAATGAGTCTTCAACCAATGGTCCTTCTTCAAGGTAGTCACTTATAATTATTTATTGCACATTTTTCTAACTCATGGAACCTTAATTTTGGGAAATTTTCTAAATATATAAGATGATAACTTATTTTATTAACTAGGGGGAGTTAGGTGGAACCTCAACAACATCTAAGTGAGGATAATCACCAAATTTCAACTCAGACCAAAAATATCCCAAACATAAGTCTTTGTTCATGGGGCATGATACAAGGTTATAAATGCATTCTATCAATTAGATAGATAAGGGTGCATATAGTTCAACCCATATAGTTCAAGGCAAAAACCTAAGGCTTTAGAATAGGAAGGTTCTCGCAGGCATAGTATTCACAAGAATGGGCGTAGTTAACAAGGGTTGGCAGCTTATTAACACACGTGAACAATTCCCCCCCTCACATCTTGTCGATTCTAGAACAGACCTAGGAAGAAGGATAATGACAAATAGGGAGAAAAAGGGAGGCCAAATGGAAAGAAATGGAAAATACAATTAGCCATACCCTAACTAACCAGAAGCAAGGGATGAATAATAGAAAAAGGGGAGATATCAGGACTAGGGGGAACAAAGAAGGATAAGAAGGAGAAGATCATAGTGAGAGCAGAGCAAGGGAGAAGGAAACAAGAGGTGAACAAAACTTTCATCATGTGTTCGCTCATCTCTCACTATGTCGAACTTCCATAACCACTCGCTTCTATGTTTAGGTACACACGCATCTATGCGAATCATATTATTTTTTGAGGAGTTTTTTTATAAGTTGAGTATATTTTCTTATTTAAAATACACTTTTGCTTTAAAAATTTGTTATTTAATGCAACTTTATATATATATATATATATATTATATATTATAATATATATATATATATATATATGAATTATTAAATGATTATGTTTTTTAAATTATAAATTTTGAATAAGACTGTAATATATTATTAGTAATTATTTTAAAATGTAATTTTTATTTTATTTAAATTATTAAATATTAAAACAAAACATAAACATAAGAAAACAAATAAAAGAAAATTTATATGCATTGTTATTTATTTTATTCTATTTATAAAAATTAATTTTAATATTTCAACTAATTGATATTTAAAAATAATTTTAAATCAACAAAATAAGAGTTTAGATGTTTCAAAGTATTTATTTTTGAAAAAAATTCAAGTCAAATTCAAAGAAACATGCATTGTGAGAATAAAAAATTGCTAACCATCATAACGTTGAGTATACAATAAGGAAGCGATTGATGCGTTAGGGACAACAATAGGTGGAGGGGGAAAGCAAACTACGGGGGAAATGCGTAGAACTAGGGTTTGTAGCAGCACATCAGTGTTGGGCACCATGGAGGGGCGAGAGGGGGGGAGTTCCCCTCCCTCCTACAGTCATGCAGTCTCAAACACCTACAAGAAGCCAATGGAAGCTGAAAACGGGTGTATAGACAGAGAAAAATAGTAAAACAGTAGATCATAAGGGTAGGCAGAAAATCAAGAGGAAGTCAGAAGAGAAAAGTGAATAGGAGGAAGCAATCAGAAAACTGACCACAGGAATCTGACAGGACTATGTAAACCTAGGTCAACCATCACACCCCGAGTGTTGTTAAATGATCCAGCGTTATAGGTGCATAGGGATCACATGGTGACTTATGCAATAATATTCAAGTTTATGGGGATTTGGCTAACGGGGAAGGCTTTGCATGCATGGATAAAGAACCATTGGAAACCTAAGGGAGAAATAAATCTACACCTTAGATCCAAGGGTTTTTTTCACATTAGTGTTCACAAACTTAGATGATAAAGACAGAGTGTTTGAAGGAGGACCATACTTCTATGCTGTTATAGGCCTCTATATGCAGCCATGGGTGATGAATTTTGTCCCAGAATGAGAGACATTCACATCAATGCCGGTATGGATAAGACTCCACTCTCTACCTTTAGATTATTGGCTTCCAGAATCCTTAAAAGCCATAGGCAATAAACTAGGGCATCTTTTAAAAATATCAGATGCCACACAGCACAAAAGATACACCTCCTTTGCCTAAATATGCGTAGAAATGGACCTTTCTAGAGCTTGGCTGGATGAAATTATTTTAGAATTATATGATGAAGAATGGGTGCAGGCAATGGACTACAAGCATGCTCGTTTCAGATGTCGCAAATGCCATGAACATAGACACCTCTTAAGAGACTGCCCTTAAAAAAAGGGAGAGCAGTATGAAAGCCACCTCAAGGAAAGATACTAAAGGCTTTACCAAAGTGGGAGGTACAAGGAAAGGAGGGAGAATTAACCAGAAGAAAATCAACGAGGAAAAGGAGCCTAGTCATAATAGATTCAAGATATTAGAAGAAGAAGATGGGAACAATGGAGAGAACTAGGTACTAGAGGACAGTCCTTTAGAGAAGGAAAAGCATGACAGCATCGAGTATAGACCTAAAAACAACCAACAAAATGAGGATCTGCCAAGCACTATGGAACTTGACAGTGACCATGAGATGACCCCAAGTGAAGTGGGAACGGAGGATCATGAGCTGCAGGAAATTCTTGAAAGGGAGCATCTTGATCTAGAAAAGTTCCTGGAGCAAGGAACTGCCAAAGGGGTAGATTCACTACCTCAAGAGGAGTTTAACAGAGTACAATAGCTCTTTCTCTAGAGATCTCAGTCAAAGGGTTCTGGGGTCAAAAGAAACCATGATAATCAGGACAACGGTGGGGTAAAAACGATGGAGGCAACATTGGGAAAAGCTACCAAGAACCCAGGTAGGAAAAGAGGAAGAAAAAGACAAAATGAGTTGTTGATAGAGTGTGGAAAACTCATGATCAACTCAGGTAAGATGAAAGACCTTACTAGTTACTCATTTACTAATCTTTCTTAATGAAGCTTACAGCATGGAATATTAGGGGTCTAGGAAGTAAAACGAAACAAAGAAATCTCGGCAATAGAACGAAAGAAGAAAAACCAGATATGGTGTTTATCTAAGAAACAAAATGTTCAATAGATAAAATAAGAGAGATACATAGCAAATGACTTATTAAGTATGAATATCTAGAAGTTAAAGTAGACAACATAGCAGGAGGAATTCTCACACTTTGGAACCCCCAGAAACTAGGAATCTTAGATGCTGAAGCATCCAGGAACTACCTATCAGCGGTTATCCAACCTTTAGGTGATAAGGAAATTTATTTGATCACAAATGTCTATGGTCCACAAGAACTTGAAGACAAACTCAAGCTTTTGACCTCACTGGAGGAGCTAAGAGAAAGATATCCGGTTATCCCCTAGATTCCGGGAGGGGACTTTAATATGATCAGATCTCTCTCAGAAAAAAGGGCGGGACCAGATCACAAGGCAGAGATTCCATACATTTCAGAACTTCATAAATAACATGAGGCTAGTGGATACAGAGACAAGAAATGGTACCTTTACCTGGAATAATAAGAGGGGAGAGGCTTCCCAAGATGCCTCTAAACTAGATAGATTCATTATCTCTGAGGACCTCATCCTCACAGGCCTTGACTTGTCAGCTATAATCTTCCCTTTTGGAGGCTCAGATCACTGGCCTATTCAACTTGAAGCTTCCTTTATAGGCACTCCAAGAAACAGACCTTTCATATTTGAAAACATTTGGCTTAATCATCTTGACTTCATCAGCAATATTGAAAAATGGTGGATAGAAGATATGCACGTGCAAGGAACTAAAATGTTCCTTCTGCATTAGATATTGAAACACCTCAAACTCGGGCTCAAAGATTGGAATAAGAATGAGTTTGGCAATATCTTCGAAGCAAAAAAGGTAGTTGAACGTAAACTACACGAAATTAAATAGGTCCTCATCATAGATGGATTCATCGAGGAAATTAAAATACAAGTTGACTCTCTTCAATAGGATTGGAAGGCTTATGCAAGCAAGAGGAGATCTTCTAGAGACAGAAATCGAGGGTACGATGGATTAAAGAAGGAGAAATAAATACCAGGATTTTTCACAAATCTACCATGGATCATAGGTCGCATAATAGGATTTCAAAACTCAAAGATACTCAAGGAAAACAGCTCAACACCCACAAAGAAATAGAATCTGCTCTGGTTCAACATTTCCAAAGCATAGCAGAGGAGCCTCTCATAGACAGATCACAATTCATCAATGACTTCACAAAGCACATTCCTAAGCTTGTGACAAGAGAAGACAGTTATAATCTTAATAGGCCAGTGACTGAAGAGGAGGTCAATGAAGTCATCAAAGAGATGCAAAATGGGAAAGCTCCAGGTCCAGATGGTTTCATTGGCGACTTCTTCAAAGCATGTTGGGAAATAGTCAAGCAAGATATCTTCAATGTGGCAGAGGACTTGAGGAAAAACAAAACTGTTTTGAAGGCACTCAATACCTCTTTCATATCTTTGATCCCAAAGTAGGAAAATGGTATGAAACCTGATATATTTAGACCCATAGCATTATGCAATGTGGTGTACAAAATTATTTCCAAAATAATTGCAAACAGGCTTAAGCCCCTTCTTCCAACTCTTGTGTCTGAGGAGTAAACTGGATATGTGGAAGGAAGGCAAATTCTAAATAACATCATTCAAGCTCACAAGGTGGTTCACTCACTCAAGAGAAATAAGCAGGCAGGTATGATCATACAACTTGACCTAGAGAAGGCGTATGATAAGCTAAGCTAGGCATACATCAGGGAAGTACTAATAGCATATGGCTTTGACCATAATTGGATAAGATGGGTAATGGCCCTTATTACCACCTCAAGTTTTTCAATCCTACTAAATGGCTCACCATCCAAAACCTTTAAACCTTCGAGAGGACTCAGACAAAGGAGATCCACTCTCACCCTTCCTCTTTATTTTCATGATGGAAGGTTTAGGCAAGGCGATCAATTCTGCAAAAGCAGAAGGTAAAATCCAGGGTCTTAAACTCACCCCGGATGGGGATGCCTTAACTCATCAACAATTTTTGGACGACACCATGCTACAACGTACACCCACAGTGAAGGAAGCTCTAGCCTTCAAGCAAATCCTAAACGACTTTGCTATGGTTGCGGGTACAAAGGTAAGCCTTACCAAATCAAAGATTTTCTTTTTTAATACTGACATTGCTATTAAGAGAAACCTCACCAGAATCCTAGGTTTTCAAAGAGATCATCTACCCTCCAAATATTTGGGAATACTTCTAATAGACAAACTTCTAAGCAAGGCAGTTTGGGAGCCAGTCATTAATAAAATCCAGGACGAAATCTAGAAATGGACAAACGGGTCTTTGAATTTAGCAGGAAGGCTAGTGCTCATAAAAGTTGTCCTACAAACTGTCCCCATCTTCATGTTTTCAACCCTTCCAGCTCCTAAGGGAGTTGTGCAACACGTCAAAAATATCCAAAGATATTTTCTTTGGGGAAAAGGGGAAGAGAAAAATAAATGGGCTTTGGTAGCTTGGGAAAAGATCTGCAAACCTAAGACACATGGAGGTTTGGGACTTGATGACTCTGAAAGCCTAAGCAAAGTTTTGGAGGCAAAACTATGGTGGAGATGGCTAAAGGAATCGATTACCCCATGGGCCAAGGTATGGAAATAGAAATATGTAAACAATTGGCAATAAAGGGAGCACATTCGAATGTCTGAGCTCATCAAAGGCTCCCACATTTGGAACAAACCTTGGGAGAATAGACCCATTGTTCAGAAACACAGTTTCTAGGAAATCAGAGATGGAAACCTAGCTTGGTTTTGGGAGGACAATAGCCAATCTCAAGAATGATACTGATGATAAAGGCTTACTCAAGGTAAATGACTTTTGGGATCGGGATAGAAGCGATGGAAAATGCAGAATATGGAAGAACCTGGTATATAGTGATGACTCCCCTTTGAAGGCCCAGGCAGAAGCTCTTGTTATTATCTTGGAACAGAGAAAGATTCTGACATCAACATCTTCAGACCAACTGAGACAGGGAAAAAACAATGAAGGCAACTTTAACCTCAAAGAAGCCAAGCAAATAGCCCTAGGGCTTGACTTTCCAAACGGACCTATGGCAAAACCAAAACTGGATGAAAATCAAACTTGTCATCTGGTTGGTGCAGCATAAAAAAATTCTCACTTGGGAAAATCTTTGGAAAAGAGGTGTAGAAGGTCCATCTAGATGCCAACTATGTGAATTACATGAAAAGAAATGGAACACCTACTCAACCTCTGCCCATTAACCTCCACCTTGTGGACTTGGGTAGCTTCAATCTTTAGACAAAAGGACAAAGACATTTGCAGCATCACCAACACTTTGAGGAATTGGAGGAGAAACTTCTCTGAAAATGAAATAATCAACAAAGCTTGGGCTATGGTTCCAGGCTTTCTAATCTAGGGTGTCTGGAAAGAACGCAACAATAGGATCTAGCAAGACCTTTAATATCTTCATTGACCAAGACTGTTGAATATAAGAAACCATAAAAAAATTAACATAATATGGTAGAACCACTATTAATGTCAAGCCTTCGTTGAGGATGCACTAATCGTACATGGAATTCATTAGTATGTAGATTACAGACTTAGAGAACTAGAATAAGCCACAAGGGCTTCACTCGATGAACCTATGACATATCATGTGCATTTGTAGCATACTAAACAATACCCTTAATTTGACTACATATTAGAAAATACCTCTAAAAATCACAGTATTTAACCCCCTACCAATATGAACCCAATACACCTTCCCAATTTAAAAAACCCCTACTTTCAATATATTTTTTAATTATCCATTTTTCATTAACATTTTGTATATCCCTTTGTATTTTTCATTAATTTTGAGCTCCATTTTCTATACCTGCCAATATAAAAACCCTTTACGCCCTATTATATGATCAATATATTATGTCATTTTCCCTCAACATATATCCCCCAAAGTGAACACACGTGCTATGGTATTGCTCCCCCTGTGAAGCCCCTATGGAATAATCATACAAGTGCCTTCATGAAATTATTCTATAAACAAGTGATCATCCTTATGACACCCATGGAGGTAGGACCCCACCTACTGTTAGCTTGATTTTAGTTTTATTTTAGTTTTATTTTAGTTTAGATTTTATTAAGACAGAGACTTATTTAAGAATCACAATGTTTTGCAAATTTTTTTGAAGAAGTGTGTCAACAAAATTGAGGAAAGCTCATTTGAGGCCTTTGCACGAGAGCCCCTCTTACTCTTAACACACTCATTTTTCTTTTAAATTTTTTCGTGGGAGCCACCTTCCAACATTAGCTCTATAAATGTCTGACATCATGGCAACTGACATAGTGAAAGGGACACTTCTAATAGTCTACTTTTTGGAATCATAAAGAGCCATTATATATTAGATCAATTTCCCTAAATAATTCCTCTCTTAGGTCCACTTCGACTAAGACCCAAGTCCACCTTTTATTTGGCCTTGAAGCCCAATTTGGGTCAAGAACGATGAATCAAGCTAACATGTTCTTGATTACTTTCAAGATAGCTTCAAACCAAAAAAGAAAGGGGAGGCTTGGTAGAATATTCCACACCTATTGAATGGCTAGAAGAGCCTTGACATGGTTGACGTCTATTGTCCACCATTACAAAATCAATATAGAGGGATCTAAGGACTTGTCCTTCTCCAAAATTTTCTAACAATCTTGCTCTAAATTCAATAGGAAGTAGATACGTCCTCTAACCAAATTGTGGAACACAAGAAGATACCCTAGCTTTAATGCTGACGAAGAAGATAACAAGTTCTGCAAAGTAGTGTCACATATAGAATTGCAACAAAAGCTATCGACCAAAGTTATTTTCACTAGAGAAGTAATTTCTCCAATCCCCATGTCCTTTTCTACCACCATTGAGACCTTCCCAAGCTTCACTATTATACAACTCTTAGTAGGCTTGGGGCCTAAAGAGAGATTAAAATGCACACCAAGCTTAGATTTCTCCAACGCCTTATTGTTTTCCTACAAAGTTAAAGGGGATGGAACAAAATCAAGGGGGGAGCATTTGACGGGATAAAACCATTACCCTTGGGTGGGAAAAGGACCTTTAGGATAGTTCTTCAATTTGCTTCATTGTGCTTTGCATTGAATGAATAACTTATTGAAAGAATTATCACATTAGTTGGAGTACTTGGAGCAGACTCAAAAGACCTCCAACCACCCTTTGACCCTATCGATGTGCTACTTGGAAAATCAATCTGAGATTCAAATAATTGACAAAAATACAAATACATAAATATAATTTTAAAAAATACATATATTTAAAATTTTAACATTATTTTAATATAAAATTATAAATTATATTTGCAAAAAAAATTTAATACTATATACTTAATAATACTATAAAAGCTTACAACCTACAATTTAACCTTTGCATAAATAAAGTAGCAACAAACTTAAAAGCCTTTATTATAATAGTTTGGTAGTGGCACGCAGTAGTGACTAAGTCTAAAGGGCTCCCTTATAAACATTTTCATCAACTACATGATTTAAGGAATTGTATAAAAATAAAAAATTTATGTCATAAACATCTTTATCATGACCAGGTAAAGGAGTAAGAAGTCTAAATCCGTGTATTAAAAACATCTTCATCACCTATGGACTAATTAATTACGATTCATTTCTTATCATCACTTGTCCTCTTCCGTATCCATTGGCAATACTCGACCAGTGAAAGTGTGAATCTCCAATAAATAAAATCATGGCCCACATCATTCCTTTAGGGAAGTTCAAGTTCTTGCCGTACTTTTTTAAAAGCGACCCTAATTATGCAAACGTTTACCGAGTCACTAATTTCGTTTTATTCTGTTTATAAAAATTCTAACTATGCATTAAAAAATTATTTCTCTACACCAAACATTTACGGAGTCAAGTCGTGGTCGAACATTGTTATGACATACCTGTACACAATTTCATTTACCATTTCCAAAATACGGCGTCGACTGAGCAAGTGCCAAAGTTTTGCAACAACGGTTACGTGTTTTAATAGAGATATTGAAGAGGAAAATTCGAGGGTTTGAGGCCTATAAATACACATTACCGCCATACAATTGTAAACACCGTTTCATTATCGTTTCCTTTGTTGCGAGTGAGGATGAAGGCGAGTGCAGTCCTAGTTTCAGTTGTATTATTCTTTGCTACCTTTGTTTACTCTGCAGATCCGGATCCCGTTAGAGATTTTGAGACGGGATTGAGTACCTTCACTCTACGTAACATTTTCCAATGGAGATGCGAGTAACAATAGGATTTTCAAGAACAAAATTGGTTCATCCCAGAGCATCATGGCTCAGATCATAAGACAACTCAAAGAGACTGTAGGAACTCTTCTAAAGAAACCCCTGAGACCAGGATGCACAGATACTTCTTCATTTGGGCCTATAAGGGCTTTTCCCCTAGGGCATCAACAAGACTGTAAGCGATATAACAACTGATAAGGACTTCTGGCAACCTCCCCCTCATGGTTTTATGAAATTCAATATAGATGGAGCCTTTAAAGGAAACCCTGGTATGGCTGGTTATGCCGGAGTAATAAGAGATGAAAATGGTTTCATAAAAGCCATCTTTTATAGTCATTTACGGAAGGCTACTAACAATATGGCAGAGCTCATAGCCCTTTAGTAATGCCTAGAAATCTTGAGGGACCCAAATTTACATAATACCATCATTGAAGCTAATTCTGAATTGATAATTAATTCGGTCAAGAAAATATGCAATGGCTCAGCACTAGAAAAAGTGTCGAAACACTGGTGGTTACTACAGGTCTATCAACGTATTCAATCCCACCTGCGAACCATGAGAACCCTTAGTTTTGTTCATGTGCAGCGAACAACCAACAAGTTAGCAGATATTTTAGCGAACGAAGGAATACTCTGTTCCAAAAGCAATAAGAGATATGACTAGATGGGGACTCCCCAAGGACGAATGAGGGAAGACTATTACAAACAGGTGACCTTAGATTGGGAGTACTTTCAAAACATGAGAAGTAAGCAGACTGAAGACTAATGGAAACAGAAGAGTTTTGGTCAACACGAGGAGGTAACATATGGTAAAGTGCGAGCAGGATATTAGGCACACGACTATAATCCTATGGTTTTTGGGTGGGTAACTACATACAGGTTTAGTCTTTGTATGGACCCGAAATAATTTGGTTGTGGCCTATTAATTCTTTGGGTCTGTTGCTTAGTTAAAGTGTGGGCTTGTTGACGAAGATCACAGTCATCCTAGGGATTTCAGGCAATAAGATGCAGGACCATTTATTTTCCAAATGGATCCGAAATTTATTTAGGTGGTGAGTTTTTTATGCTTCAGGTCCATAAGGGCAGTGATGTTTCGGGCTAGTTGCACAAGGCTTTTGGGATCTCTTACATCTGGTGGATTTCGGGCGGTTAAACTGCTCGTGGGTTATCTCTTAATTCGGAGCCGAAATAGATTAGAGAGATGGCACATTTTTCTTTTCGGGTCCATTTGAATGGATAAATGGTTAGCATGGTGGCAACCCGATATAGCCTCTTGACCGTTGGATTTTTGGAGGCTGATCGCATGGTCTACAGGATATCATGTTCTACGGAGGCTATGAATGGTTACTTGGCATTGTTTTGTGGGCCTTCGACATGGTTACAAAGGTTTTTTGTGGCTCGGCAGTGAGGATAGAAGGTTTTTACTTCATCGGTTGTCTTGCTTGGCGCCTTAAGGATGGGTTGTCCCTTAGTTTCTATGCACACTTATATAAGCGGTTGTGTGGGCCACAACTCATTTGTAGCTTGTGTTGCCTTATGTATATTATGTACTTTCTTATAGATTAATTGAAGGACCTACTCTCACTTGATAAAAAAACGAGTATACAATAAGGAACAGAAAATTGTTAATCATCATAACCTTGACTACACAGTAAGGAATAGAAATAGTAAAATATGTCATTCAACTATCTAGCCACTAGTCAAGATTGTACAATTTTGTATTTTTATATTGCACAGGGATTGAAATAGGAGTCATGTACCAAGGCATTGCTTGGATCATCAAAAGTGGCCGGAATCCAAGCAAAAAAAATAAAAATATGTTGTAGAGGTAGTTTTTGAATCATGTTTTTGATGGTGGAAATAGATTTAGCACTATCAAAAACTTTTGGGGCACCTAAAATTATGAAATTTGACAGCTTTTACTTGGATTTACAAAAATCCCTACCGAATTTTTTCAAAATATGGCCAGAATTTCCATAACTTTCAGGGCAATCTCGTTAGACTATGACATTGAGATATTGGAAAAACTATAATGGAAAAACTAATTAACTGTGTATTGTGTGATGATAATATATTTTTAATGTATTTTTTATTTAACTCTTTTAAATAATATAAAATCTTCCAATATAATCCAAGAACATGTTGCACAGATAAGGCACAACCGTTCTCGCTCATCAGCTCATCAGCGCTTGCAGAGCATGTAGAGAAATACAACCACCATGTTTAGCTTTTCTAGAGCATGTAGATAAATATAATCACCATGTTTGCATTGAGGATGTGAAGGTCATTGCCAGGGTTGATCATTTCCACCATAGGAAACTTAGAGAGGCTATCGAGTTTGAGAAACGTGTTGTTAATCTCAATAAGGATGATGGGTGGAAATTGAGTAAGAGCTAGATTCCAACTCTCTTATCTTGATTAATCTCCTTCTTCTTTCTTTTTAAGATAATGACTAATTTCATATATATATATACATATACATATACATATACCCTGTTCAATTTATAAATAAATATAATTATTAAAATCAATATTTCATATACAATTATTAATAAAAAATAATATTACTAATAAATAATTTAATATTACTAATAAATAATTTTTTATATGGTTATTATAATAAATAATAATATCATTACGAAAACTCCCAATACTTAATTCAAAGGAGTGAAGTGAACTCTACTTGAATGGTTCATGAGGTACAATACTTGCTAAGGTTTTGCAAATGGGGTAGCAAGCTAAATGAGCTTGATTGTGGGGAACTTCACAGTTAAGTGCGCTTAAGACAGAGGCAATCTGGGATGGGTGACCTCACAAGAAGTCCACCCCAGAAGTGATTATTGATGCTATGTGATTCATTTCACTAGTTTCAATCCCACTTCTTCACCCCTATGAGCATCACTCGATGCAATGAGTGCTAAGTCGACTATTCAAAAATCATGAGAAGTTAGTTAGTTACGACTACCTCTTATGGAAATAGCCATAGATAATATCTAATAATAATATTACTAAATAATTCTATTTTTATTAATCTATTGTATTTATTTATTTATGAAATAGAAATAGAGTTATTAATATTTTTTTT
>APFE031070294.1:82034-113185 GCA_000404065.3 Pinus taeda
ATTAAATATCTATTAACAACTACTTTATAACAGCTAGTTTTTTAATTGAAATTAAAAATTAAAAATGCATTAATTAAAAAAACTAATTTCCTAATGGCTAATTTCACTCTGATGCATCTTTGTTATTTATTCATTAAGATCTATGGATTTTTTCACTTCTGTCCTGAGGATGAACCACATTAGCTAGTTCTAAATGTGGACCAAATAATACTGATGTGATTAATCCGAAAGACATGCTTACTACATTATGGATCACAAAAGCCTAAGATGTAATATTTAAAATTATTTTAAACTAAATTAAAATTATTATATAATTAAAATTATTATTAGTAAAGGATAATTATAATTTTTGTAATTTTTATTAAATTTGAATAAATAAACAAAACTCTTTATTAATTGATAATTCTAATTTGATCTCAACATTGCACCCATCCTTAGAGACAAAAAGTTCAAATGATACAGCAAAGAGTGTCACACCAAGTATAAATGGAGAAAAGATATTATAAATGCATTTGACCATTAGAAAGATAAAACTATTGTGAAGGTTAATTAAATTAATAATTATTAAATATTAATTTAGGGGATAGGAAAAACTAAAATGAAACCTATATAAAATGTTAAGTCAAAATTAATAATAACATGAAGTCAAACTAAATTAAAATAAGGGATTAAGAAGAATAATTGGAGAAAAGAAAAAGTCAAATTAAATTAAGAATTAGATTAGAAGTATAATTGAAAATGTTAAGTCAAATTAATAATAAATATTAGTAAAATTGAATTTAATACTAAAGAGATACGAGTTATATTAAAAAGAAAAAAAGAATATCAAAGAATAGAAAGAAATAAAAGAACTAAATTACAGATTTATATTATTATTAAAATAGAATTGAATGTTACTATTAGAAATAGAATCCAAAAGTATGATTAATAATGATAAAGAAAGGGATAGGGATAAGAGGGATAAGGAGAGGATAAAGGATATTTTATCTGGAGAAAAGAAGAAGAAGAAGATTATATTAGGTTGAGAATACAATAAGAAATATTGAAGGAATGAATGAGATAGGATTAAATATGAAACAAACAATAATATATAATTTACAAATGAATAAAAATAAATGTTTTATATATTTGAACTATAAGGACAACAATGTGAATAGACAAAGCAGTTTAGGGTTGTAACAAATAGGTAATGGAACATTACCAACAATGGTTTTTCTAAGAGTGTGTAGTTTCAAGGTGGGGTTAGATTTCATAAAAAAGGAGGAATCGCTACATTTTTGGACAAATAGCCTTTTGGTGATCTTCCATCTACAACTGGACTTCAGTCCATGGCTTATCTTTCCTACCAAGAGCATGATGATCAAACTAGGTGGTAGTTCTCCTTTGTCCCCATATTTTTCTACTTTTACATCCATGCACGATGCAAAGGAGCAGGTTAATAATATTGGGGTCCAAACCTATGCAAGCAATATATGTATGAGGAATGAAATTAAGATACAAATATGAAGAAAAAGTATGGTCATGGGAATGATGTAGGCATATCTGAAACCCCTGAAGTGATGGATTTATTGCTCATAGGAAGGCTTTGTAGAAAAAATGTCTGAGTAACTTCTCCATTAAAGTGGATAGAGGGATCATGGATCAAGGTTAACCATAGAGGATGTTCCCTAACTGACCCCTTTTGAGGAAGGGTTTTCCAAGTAGGTGAGGGGAATTGGGTGTCTCGAAAAGTTCAAATAGGTGAGTATAAAACCCTTTATATGTTTCGTCTAATTCTAAGAAAAGGAGACATTAGATTCATTTTGTTTAAAGAAAAATAGGTCGAGGTTTTCAAGGCTAATTGAGCCTTGGAAACTATCCCTTCTCCAATATGTCCAATATGTCCAAATCTCAGAAGAAATCAAAGGTGGACATAATAAAATGTTGTAAAGCTATAATTGATAGGGCCCATAGAGAATGGAAAGCCCTATGGAAATATTCTTGATGTAGTTCCTATTCGTTAATGGTAGGTTTAGGGATTGATCACAAGATGTAAGCGCTTAAGGGACTCGTTGGAGAAAATATTCTAGATCTTTATTAATTAAAGAAACTACGATATTAGGTGGTGAGCCCTGGTAATGCACCAAGAATGTTGCAACTCCCAAGGGATCCTTAACTTAAATTATCAATACAGGGTTCATACAAACTTCGAGGTGACAATGCTATATGCACAGTAGATAGGATTCCACTCATGCCACCCTTAGTTATGACATTAGATCAAAAGTGCTCAGATACCTTTCCTCCTATTGAATTAGAATGAAAGCTCGTTGATAAACATACAATTGGTAATTTCTTCTAGCTATGAAAGTAAAAATGTCATTGACTCAAATTTTAATTGCTAACTAATCAATTCATGAAAGGAAAAAGGCTAATCTACTTGCAGAAAGAAAGTTATTTTATCTTGCATAATTCATCAAACTACCAAATATACTTGTAGAAAGGAAGTTAATTTATCTTGCATAATTCATCAAACTACTAATCAGAATTGCATGTACCATCTACCTAGTTCACACTTGCTTGTAAATCAATAACCTACTTGCATCATACTTGTGATTAAAAAAACTAACTTTACTATGTTTTGCAATGAAGAAAGGGAAGGGTTGGAGTGGCCTAGGAGCTTCCCCTAATCATAAAATCATAGCTAGGGGCCATTATTCATCTAGACTAAGTCAAATTTAAAGTGGGGATCAAAAATGATGAAGGAAAGTGATGTTACAGGCTTGATACAGGCGATTTCTACAAGAGCTCTGTAATGCTACAGGAGGGCCTGTAATGCTACAAGAGGGCATCCATGTGGCTTTTGCAGGTGAAAATGATGTTTTGCGTGTATGGAGAGGTGGATGGAAGTTGAAGCAAATGGAGGAAGGTTGGTTTGATCCCCTAGCCAAGCTCAATACCTCTCATAGGCATGTCTTGCACTAAGATGAGTGCTCTCGGTGTACTAGGAAAAATGACTTATAAAGTAAGGTTTTGGGACAAAATTTGGAGATGGAAAGAGAAGATGAAGAAGCTCAAGATAGAAGTGGTAAAGTTTCCCTTCCCTATAGATCAGCATAGCCCTGCAATCAATCACATGCATGCATCCATTTATCATTAACAAAATGAGATAACTTATGAAGGAAAAGATGAGTTGAATTTAAATAACATCTAATTTTTGTCATAATGCTGATATAACCACTAAAATGACTTATAAACTATAGAAAGAAAATGTAAAATAGGACAACTAATCAATAATATATTTCCAAGAACTCATAAACAATATTTTTGGATTGTGGTTGTGAATCCTTCCACTCATTCTCCCATAAGAGAGGTGATATAGAGGCTACAACCACATGTTTTTATATATTAATCTCTACTAAAATGCAAGAAATTATGAACAACCTAGAATTAAGAAGAAACATAACTGCAAAGAGAGGGACAAAATCCTCTAAGCTGGGCCCAAACCCAATGGTCTCGGCCCTCTGAAACTAACTCAGATGCAACTTAAATTCAACTTCTCATTATCAAAAAGTGCAGGTCTAATACCTGAATTAAAAGTTTGAAGTAATAATGTCAAAATTGAAGCTCAATAACTACAGCTAGGTGAACAAAAAAATGGAATCCTAGTGAGCTCTTCTTCTAGTTTGTTTATACAAAAGGGCAACTCAATCAGCTCCCTTAAAAGTAGGAGTGTTTCCCTCCTTGATCTCGAAAATGGTGGATCTTGTCCCTATTGGTCTTTTGTTGGACTAGGAGTCACTCGAATGCCAATGAATTCGGATTGATGAAAGAGAATATTATGATCCCAACACAAGTTTAGGGAGTTAAGGAGGTGGAAAAACCACCTAGATTCTCTCCTAGTCGTCTCCATCAAGCCCCTACATAGTAATAGCCTAAAAAATGCTACGTTTTCCTATAATAAAACCACATTAGGCCACATACTATGACAAATGACTTTTACTCCTCTTACTAAGCATAGTATAGAAAAAAATGTGAATTAATGTAAGAGAAGGATACCTTTAATGTTGGAGGATGGCATAATGATATTCAAAATATACCTATTCATGAGACTCATCATCACCCCCCCTACTGAAGGTGTTTCTCATCCTCTAAGCAACTCCATCATCCATGTGAAGCTTTTCATGGCCCTGGTAGCCTCCTTGACATCCCAAGGCTCCTTACATGGTGTGCCCTCTTGTGGGTAAAAACTTACATTCCTTTCTATCTCTGTCGACTCCCTCTATTTTGCTTCATCTCTTCCTTCTTGTGATCCTAGCAACAAGTGTGGGATGAGTTTGAGTCCTATCCTCATGATTTCATCCTTTGCATGATCCTGTTGTACGAGGGTGTTCTCTCTAAGGCATTCCTTAGCCTTTCCGGAGAGTGATATTCTCTGATTTGTAGGTTGTAGGGCAAGGCATGCCGTCTTCTCTGGGAGGCTTGCACAATTTCTGTTCCCAACATCCTAAATGTGTCTTCAAAGTGTAGAAAGGCTTTCTCCTGGGTAGTAATGTATTTGGGTGCTAAAGCAACATCATTAAATATGAGGTTGCGATTAGTAATGACAACCTTAGGGCTCACTAGCTATGGTTTGATATACATTGGTTCCTTCTCCTTTTCCATTACCTTTTTCACCTCCTCGGCTCTTGTGTCCTCATGAGTCATCCAAAATGCTAAAGCCATCAGCTGCATGTCCCCCAATCTTGAATTGGGATCCCAAAAATTCAGATTTGTCAATGTGATATTGCACATATAAAATTCAGCTAATTTTTCCTTATCTTCCATGTTAGTTTGGTTGCAAAACTCAATGAAATTCTTGTAGTCCTGAAAAGGCAAAGATCCATATAGTGTTATAGTTTTGGTTTGGAACTACAACCATTGTTTTTTTAGGAAGAGGGCATAAAACTTTGATTATTGTCTGCATTGCAGGGCTTCCTAGAGGGACTTGCCATGGTGGCAAGTTCTGTTTCTTTCTCCTACAACATCTCTCTCAAGCTAATGCTTTTTTCCAATAGTTTCTCCTTCATCGTAGACTCCCTCATTCTCAAATCACTTAATTCTTTACCCATTTCAATGACAATCTCTTCCATGAGGCCTACATCCTCCAAATTCTTTGATTTAGTAATTTGCATCAACCTATGGGTTCTACATCTTTCTATATCCAGGTCATAAAGGAGTGGGATTGAAATTTTTCAGGGATAATCCTTCCTCCTTTAATGAATTTCTAGTAGGATCCCAAGCTAGGTTTTGGGCTAGGTTCTTGAAGCTATTGTAGGTATTTTCTAACAATTTTTGAAGTGGTGGCCTCCTTTTGTAACTCTTTCTTGTGCTCCTATAGCTAGCCCTGTCCTTCCTATCGAAAAATCTACCCCTCCTATAGCAAATCATGTCTCTCCTGTAGCAAACCCTGATACTCTTGTAGCTTCTCTTTTTCTTCTTCCTCAAAGGCATATTATATCCTTGGATTCTTGAGGGTGACAGACCTAGTCGCAGGCCTACTCACAGATGTTATAGGTAGGATGTGGATAATAAACTCGATCCTCTTTTTTAGCCTCTTGGTGGGTCTCCTCTTTTTTTGTAGCTTCCCATGACTGGGACTATTGTATTCCTGCATTTCTCAACATTCCATTGGAGTCATATGAATCATAAGAAGGATAATCATTAAATTCGACAGAATAAGATCTCTAAGGGTCTATTTGCAGCTTGATAATGCCTCTTTCTTCCCTTTCTTGATTGTTGGGTGATGCTTCTTGATGAAAGTATATGTTTTCTTGGAGTTGAGCCCCACAAGCATCTTCAACAGGATCATTAACCTCAAAAATATTTTCAACATTAAAATGTGCACAAAAATCTTCAAACAGAGCACAAAGTGGATATAAACTTTTCTAGAAAAGATTAAATTCTATGTGAAATCTCTTTAAGGAAGATATTCTTCCATGTGGTACTGTTCTGTACCAAACTCTAAAATATTCATTTAAGGAATACATGAACAATTTCACTTTCACATCTTCAAAAACAATACCTTGTTTTTCCATGCATTCATGAAAATTTTTGAGATATTGGTCTGGCCTTCTATCAATGTTTCCACTGAATCTAGGCAAATAGGTATATGGTTCGTGAATTGAAGGGACACGATGCAGATAACCAACAATTAAATAAAATTCCAGTGGGGCATATTTGTTGGCCAAGAATGTAGGAATGGCCATTTTTACCACCACTGTAGGTGAGTGATCTCAAGTTCAAATGTAGGGGAAGTTTTCTATTGTTTAGCATCAGAGCGAGTATGAGGCCTCTTGAAAGACAAGATGACCAAATAAGGATATAGGCAGTGAATTCACTAGGGGGTTTACAATAAGATTCAAAGAATGGAGTCTCTAAGATGTTTATAATAAGATTCAAATAGTGGATTTTCCAAAGTGGGAGATCTTCAACCCACACTTCCCTTGCTCACTCGATAGAGGGATTGTAAAAGTTGTCATACCCGAGGAAAAATATTCTGATTCATTCCCCAACAATGACACCAAAAATATGTTGTAGATTTTTATATCTCCTGTCACACAAGTGCTTCAAACGAGATAGAAGCTTCCTAGAGACAACCTCTGGGTTGATAGGAAACCAGTGCCTAGGGCATCCAAGATGAGTGCTTTTGAATATTATCTAAAGGATTTCTATTGCACTTCATATGTCACATAATTAGTTCAATAGCCCTTTGCCAAGGTAAACTCAAGAAAACACATAGACTGAAATACACACTGGTAGATAATGGATAATCTCAAAGAGAAATGTCTTGGTTCTTGTGGTTGACACACAACAATACACAACTCAACATTGTTTTTGTAGAATAGATGAACAGGAGGAAGGAAATGAGGGAAATCGATGCAGAGGGTTGGGCATAACACAAAATCCTAAGCAACAATCCCCAACAAAAATATAGAAGAGTGAGGAGGTTATAAGAAAAAGGGGAACATGAATTAAGGTCTCAAGCTCAATGCCTCATGAATACATTTGTCACCAATTAGCACAAGTAAATATGTGCTTATATACAGGTACTATAGGCTAGCAAATACATAAGTAAATATGTGTTTACCAGGTACTTCTTACTAATTAGAAGCATACATACAAAAATGAGAGAGTGAAAACGACATCTTCATTACACAATTTCAAAAGAGGAAATACATACATGAAATGATATACAAAGGGGATTACATAATGCGCATTTCTCTGATTGGAATCAACAAAACTGCTTCATTAATCTTTGAAGATGGATTCCAAATCACTAGTCCATTACATTTAACAATTATATGTGCTCGAGCACCTTATGAACATGAAAATTGAACCAAAGTGGAACCACTCTCTCTGTAAACAGAGCTTAGAACTTGCAAAAGTAGAATTCGAGCCTCTAGAATGCAGAAATTGGGAACCTTTCTTAAGTGTTTCTTCCCTCTGTTTATAAGGAGAGGGGGAGATTTGAATACAATTAAAAAATATCTCAACTGGGCTCCAACCATATAATGGACTCACAGTAGCGATGTGCGAAGGTTCTACTACCCAAAATGATTACAACCAAATTTGATTATATTCTTGAAAATGCAAAAATTATAGAATAATAGACATAAAGAAAATTGAATGATGGTTGAAGAAAATATCTCCCTACCATTCCTGTGATGGCCTCCGATCAGGTTACATCTTTTACATGATGTTCCTCTTTAGTTTCTTGGTCGGTTCACCTGTCTCTTTTGTTGTAACTTCTTGAATTCCCCACTCTCTAGAGATGGGAGCGATCAACTGCCGGTTTCTTGTCACAGAGAATAAACAGAGATCAACCTGGTAGTCCTTCATTGTTTGACTATGTGGAGCTCCATGCTGAGAAATTAATTCTCAAGTGACCTGCAAACTGCTTTCTAAGTCCCATACCTACATTTATCTCAATGAAGATGTGCGTCAGAGCACACACATATCTTGTATCACTTCAAGGCAGACCCAACACTCTTTCCTACAGATTGTGGTCCTTCCTACCTTAACCTAGCAATATTTGACAGTCACCATTACTACTGAGACCAACTCCTTTGTTCTTGCATTCAATCTTGCTGCTACCAGCCCATAAGCTTTTAACTCTCTGTATCTTGCTTAGAGAAATTCCATTTCTCAATCTTCACAGTGGTGCAATATTCTAATCTTCTGATTTCCAACCTTCGATATGACGAGCTCCTTCTGCTTAGCCCTTCCCTCATTTCTCACCATAGGACCAAGGGTCATGACCTTTCGCTTAGTCTTGAGTTTCTAAAGCATTTTTCTTCTTTTTGGGGGCTATTTTTCCTTTGTTAGGTGCTTAGCGCCCTTGGTTCTTTGAGTCTTTGCGACTATGGTGCCAGCTCAATATCGGAGCCCTCTTATTAGAATTTTTTCAAGTATTAAGAGTTACAAAGTGTCGACATCCTCAACCTTTGATACACTGACCTCTGATATGATGTCATCGCTCCATGTGGCACCTCATGAGTGGTGACATGTGTCACCCAGATTTTTCCCCTTAGACCCCCTCAAAATGCCAAACTGCATGCCACGTGTCCTTCCGTACCGCCATGTCATACTGACGTTAGATGCCATTGTATCTTATTGGGACCAATGATATGCCACCATGTGTTTTGCTAGAGGAGAGAGAAAAGGTCCTGTCCACCTTTGGTTTTGGATGAAATCCTTTGTTAATCCTTTATTGGTGTTCCCAATGGTTTTTAACACTATCAACGCTTCACCCATATCGCAACTTTTTAAAAGGTTCTCATGTTCAGAAGTTCTGATTCTCAAATATGTATTCAAAAACATGTATTCTAAAAAAATATGTATTCAAAAAAAATACTGTCGTCATACCATGCCATATAAGATTCAACATAAGCTAAAAAATAACCATAAGCCATATACACTTGTTTTAGCAATAAACATAAGACTTAAATTTATCAAATCTGCCTTGTGCCTCCCATATTTTCCATCAAAAGTATGCATTATGAAAATCATTTAGCCATGGAAAAGCCTCGTGTCTCCAAGAATTATGCATATACAAACCATAAAACTAGAACATAGCATAAGATAAGTCTTCTAAAATTATAACACATATACTCCTCAAAATAGATATGTCACAACTTAAAATATAACGCTATCATGTATTTCAAAATTGAATGATAAAGGTGTATTATGCATGCCAAAATGTTAGGAGTGAAAAATGAAATATAATTTGTATATGTAATGATTTTAAGAAGGTAAAATAATCTAAAATGGATATATCAATGAAAATAAACATATAAAATATGAAAACCACATATATCTACTAGTTTGTCATGTGATGCTAGCTTCCCATTGAATGTACTTTATGCCTATTATTCATACCAATCATGGTGAGAATGGGAAGTAACAGAGTGTGCGGATCCATGGGAGTAGTCAGATTTCATAACTTGCACCTTTTTTTTCTCCTATCTCACTACAACCTGAGTGACTTGAGATATTTTTTGTATGACAAGAATAACATGCAAGGCTGCACATTGTAGGTGCTAAGATGGTTGGAACAATGGAGGGGGTGGCGAAGGAGGAAACGAGGTAGTTGGCCATACATGTGTTGGTTTTTGTTGTGGGTAAATATTATCTTTCTGAACATTGTTGTCGGGGATAAAAAAAATTTGGGAACATGAGGTGACACAGGTATTCCAATGCTTGGTAGATGATTAGGAGATGGATGGAGAGGGAAATATGATTTTTGGCTTGCGATATTTAGGAAATTGGTTTGCAGTAGTTGGTTTAGCTCATCGGATTTAGCATCAAAATGGATAGAAGGCCTAGGTCTCTTATTCCTTTTCTACTGTGGGTTTTTTCCTCCTTCTCTATTGTTTCTCCATCTCCCATGATTGTGCCTACTAAAAAAGCTCATCCTTTGGAAATAAATTTATCATGTTAACCCAGTAAGAAATATAATCAATTATGTATTCACACTTAACTCACATCGGAAACAATGACTCGGGGAGAAGGGAAAACTCATGTATGTGTCAGTAAGAATACTATGGCATATATTGATCATCGATCTAAACTAAATAGTAATGAAGATAAATCATGACATTGCAACCATATGTTAAGATACAAATAATAATTGATGTGTGAGACCCCCTTTTCTCGCCAAAACACATGTGAATGGGCATTCAAACTAGATAGACAATAAAAACATGTTTTTGTGAGGTGATAAAATAGCAGAGTATGCATTTGGGTCGAATCAATAAAAAGTTGATGACTAGGTATGGAAAATATGTAATAACTAGAGAAAATTTTAATTCATGATTATGTAAATACAATGTAAAATAAATATTTGAATCTAGTGGAGTGGAAGATAAGTATGAGACTCCCCACAAAGACAATTTTCATGGCAAGATATATGAAGTGTGATTCTCCCATTATGAGGTACCTCGTCCAGAACTGAGACTAGAGTGTATCAAGGGTATGGGAATGTTATTTTGTGTTAATTCACCAATATAATGGGGAGAACCTAAATTTTTTAATACCTCTCACATAAAGGTCTACGAGCTTTAAGGAAAGAAATAGGATGGAGCATTTGTATCTATGTGTCTTCCTTACTAGAAGAATTTTGTGCTCTAAGTTAACTGTGATACTTCATGTTGACATAGGGCATGTGGTGAGTTTTTTGAAGAAAATTTGGTGTGTGCGAGGCGGTTGATATTTATATGAGGAAATATAACCATACTTGAGAAAGATGGGTGTCATACTATGGCGAATTAGTAGGCGAGGGAAACTAGGTTGTGTTTCAATGGGTATGCGATTAAATTACAATATATATGACCAACACATACAAGATACCAAGTTATCAAGCTCCATATGAGATATAATGAATTTTGTGTGAGGGGACTATATTTATTGGAGGGATGGGAATGTGACAATGGGTGTTTGGAAGATGATGACCACAGTTGAGGTCCGTAAGGTTGGTCGATGTTGTTTGAGCAACAACAAATATTTGTTATCATATGTCATGACACAGTTGCCACATTGCACCATACACACCTAGCGGAATCATGAGTCGAAGAGGAAAAAAACAAGTCATCGACTTACTGACAATATAGTGAAGGCATATGCCCTCATTTGACCTTGGAGATATGATTTTTTTCAAAATATATTTTTCTTGTATAGATAAAAACAAAATAAACTAGGCATTCCTTATATGCAATTTTTTTGATAGACGGGGACAATTGACGTGAGGCCAAGAGGCCTCGAGTTTATTTTGTCTTTTTATAGTCTGCATACATGCAAGCATCTTGTGACCATGGATTACCTAAATGAGTTAAATGGTGTAAAGTCATTTTTTAGAGGACATCTTAAAGAATAGTAATAGAATGTGCGTGTGTGTGTATTTTCGGAAGCATAAAATTGAGTACTAAAAGAAGGGACAATCACTTAATGATCACATAGAATGGAACATACTGTTAGACTCCGTCTTGTCAAGTCAATGTGAGATTGATTCTTCTTCAAAACCCTGTTTTGAAGAAGAAATCATTAAATGTGGTTTTTTTAGAATATGTATCAAATTCTCCAGCTCTTCAAAAGGCAGCAGCTTCCTCAGCTCCTATCTTTGCAAAAGCACAAACAGAAGAAAATAAAACATCATCAGCAATCAGAGGCAAAGCAAGTTACAAGCTATTTGAAGAGGTCTCACTGGAAATTCCAAACAACTTTTATATTATGAAGACAAGAAAGTTTATGGTAAAGCACACCAGTTTTCAGGGAATATAATTCTTTATCAATCAATTGTCACAGATAGGTCAGCTATCCGGCTGTAGAATGACCATCAGGATTGCTTCATTGATATCTACTCTCCATAAGTGCTCCTTCTCTTTACCGTTGACGATCAACAACTCAGGCGTGACTTTGTTAAAGGATTGCTTAGTGATGAAGTAATGGGTTATAAAATATTCACATACGAGATTCATTCAGAGTATGTTGCACGAATTGACAATTTTAGAAGTGTTGTAAGCAAAGATATTCACTGTGAAATGTTTGGACATTATGCTAGACATTTGCGACTTCGGAATGTTCTTTGCGTTGAAGAACTTTGTGACATCTTGAGGAATAGTAGACGCCAAGACATTCTGTTTCAGGGAATTAAAAGTGAAAAACATATTGAGGGGGCGTGCAAGATTTTAAACTGGAATAGGGAAACTCTTGAAGCTGTGGAGTTACTTCATTACATAAACTCATCATCTGGTTTGTCTGAAATTTGTGCCTCTCTTATTTGTGAGGGTAGTTCAACGCACAATATTCAATACTTCTCAGTGATGTCCTCACGGGTTCTTATCAATGATGATTTTGTTCAACTTTTGTCTTATGGCAGATATCTTCATTCACTGAAACTTTGTGACAATGGCTTTGAACCCAAAACTGGTGGATTGATATTCAATGCTCTTTTTCAATGTGATTCCGATCTATCTGTTCATGAACTCCCCAGCTTTCTGGCTGGCTTTCTTGGCAACGTGAGATTTCTCCCCATTTTAGTTCATTACCGCCAAATGAAATACATTTCTTGCGATCACTAACTACTCTTAATCTAAGGGGAAACTTTCTAGAAAGCAAGGATGTGGAAATATTAAAAATGTTCTTGCAGTGTATGCCTCAGTTGTAAAATCTGGACTTGAGTGATAATCCTATAGAAGACAGTGGTGTAAGAACTCTCATTCCCTGTTTCCAAGATATTTCTGAAAGGGATAAACAATTGGTAGATGTTGAGATTGTGAATTACAACATTTCTTTTGTAGGGGCATCTTCACTTTTTGACAGTCTATCAACTTTTAAAAGGCCACTGTATTCACTGGCAATTGCACATAATGGCCTTGGCAGTTCTATAACAACGTCTCTAGCAAACTTGGACTTGAAATTGGAGGCATTGGACTTGGTCCTACTGGCTACAGGGAGCTCTGCAATATATTCTATCATTTTAAACTTTGCCTACGATAAATGGAAGAAAGATACAAAAATGCAAATGCATGAATTGAGGAACTATGACAAAAAATGACAGAACATTTGGAGGGTTCTAGCGGGGAGGAAGAAAAGATGCGTTAACAGGGCTCTAGCAGTGAGGAAGAAAGTAAGAAGATGCGATGTCTGTGATGTCATGTTAGTTCTTCTCAAGTCACCTGCCACAATCGAGAAGAACATATCAATTTATTCACCTTTCAATCCATTTTCGTGGTTTCAGCTATGGGAATCTCACACACACAGGCCCCTCAATTCAAGGATCACAATCTAGATTATTCCCTGGATCTATTTTGTGGACATATTTTGATGGTAGAAGAGCAAATGGTACTCAGAAATGGAAGAAAGTTTTCAATTACAGATGCTCCACAATGACAGATAAACCAAACATGATATGTCCTATATTAGATGTTTTAACATACTTGAAGTCCACATTAGACACTGTCGAAGGTCCTTCTCACCGATGGTTGAACCTAGGGAACAATAAAAAGGGAACTTGGGACAAGGATGGTATCTTTATGGTAGCTGTAAATGTTTTTGTTCAGAATGACATTGTACATAAGAATGAGTGCTCTCTTTTGATTCAAAAATTGAAATTTATTCAGCAAAGATTTCCAAATCTTAAGGTTTTTGGTATTCAACATTCTCTTTCATCCACTTCTCCTCAAAACGCTGCTAAAGTAAATATGACTATTTTGAAGGAATTTATCACATTTCCTGTTCTTCTGTCTTCTAAGGATCTCAGCAAGGATATAAGTGGAACATTCTACTTGTTATTCGAAGGTTTTAAGGATCCAATTGCCTATGGTAGAAATGATTCGAAGATTGGCACAATGCTTCCAGCCATTGATGCATATGAAAGAAGATACTTTTGCGAAAATGGAGCACAACAATCAATGGTAGATTCTAGTGTAGATTCAAGCGGAGAACCCTTCTAAGCCTGTGAAAGAGCCTCTTGTTTGTGATATATGGAAAGAGTTGCTGCTATCATTTCCAGGTTCTGTTTTTGCAGATGAAGATGGGCAAGGCATATTTGTTTCTGACACTAATCATCATCGAATCATCGTGGCAAATGCAAATGGAAGGGTTTTAGATTGTATTGGTTCCTCTCCAGGGTTTGAGGATGGGCCATTTGAGACTGCGAAGATATGCTACCCTGCTTCATCTTTTTTCAATGTTGATCAAGATTGCTTATATTTTGCAGACTCTGAGAATCATGCAATTAGGAAGGCAGATATGGAGAATAGGATAGTTGACTCATTTGTAGGCTACGACTACATGGCATTTCTAAGTTTTATGAAGAGTCATTAGATTGAGAGATTCTATGAGTATTTTTAGGCAGATAAGAGCATTCAACGAATACAACTGGCATAATATGCACAATTGTGAAATTGTTAAAGATTTCAAACAGAAAACGAAGGTGAAAAGTAAAGGACCAAACACCACGAAGATATCGACCACAACAGAAAAATAGGAACCGATCTCCTACTAAGGACTTCAGTTAATGATTCAACAGGATCTGCGCTCCAGTTTGTCAGCCATCAGAGGATTTTTAGAGGGACGTTGTTTTATTTTAGAATAGAGGAAACACTCTTTTCTATTTTTATAACTGTAGGTGAAACAACGCCCCTGTTTTGGGGTCAATTTGTTTTTTCCTACCGTAGTTTATTTAATGTATTAAAAAATCATTTTAAAAAAAGAGAGTTGTGGGGAGAGAAAGAGTTCTGAGCACTGGTGGAGGAGAGAGAACTGAGTGTCATTGTACAGTCTTTGACAGAGATTTTAATGAAAATACACAGCTCTGGCTTCTGAGATTCCTATGAAATGAGATTTAACATTTGTGTCCTCCTTTGTTTCATGTATAGCCTGTTATGTGTTCATTTCATTTCATGATCATTTCCAATTGAACAAATGAAGTGATAAGGTAGAATTCATATTTTTTATGCTCTGCCTTTAAGTTTTTTCATATTTAATGTTTTCTTCTGTTTGACAAGGATTCATCCTCTATGCCCTTGTCAGCTCCTCAGCAGTCTTGCCATTCCATTTAATCTCAATTTGATGTTAAACTTTCTTGCCTACCTTGCCTTAGGAGACAATCTGTGTTTTTGATTACATTTCTTTGTTCAAGCTGTTTCTTTGCCCCATGGAGCCTAGAAAAACCCCATCATTTTATTAAAAACCCCTTTTCTATCAGTTTACTAGCCTAAAATCAGTTTATTTTAAAGTCATCTCAGCCCCTTTTAGAAAACTTTTTGCTGAGATAGACTGGAGAGAGCCCTCTCCTGTCCTCGTAGGGCTAGCTACGAGGCTGAGCTTGGTATGATGTTGCCTCGAGTATTTCCTTCCTCAGCCTAAGGCAGATTCGAGCACTAACATAGTGGCGACCATACTGGGGAAGAACTGGTTTGCTTATTAGTGTTATTTGATTTATCGCTACAGACGGAGTCTGAAGTCACGCCAGGTAGCCTTCGAACTGCACATTGCTCTGCGAGTGCATAGTAGATAAACGCTGCTTCAGTCAATCTCCGGTGTAGCTTGTAATTGTAACACTTAACTTATAAATTCCCCCAGTACATGTATCAAGTCCAGATCTAATTGTTGATGGTGAACAACGGTCAGACATCATAAGGCTGAAATCATTCACCTGGTGACTCCATTCACCGAAGAATCCAGAAATTGATGCTTCATGGTGACTTCACTGCAGGGAGATTAGTAGCTGTGAGATTTTTAAGATGGACCGAATCATGAGAAGATATGCTCCCATGAGCCGAGATCACATTCTAGGTTTTCCGAATAAGATGCCCAAGATAGATTGGTCAAGGAATCTGCCTACGTTTAACAATGATGGTAAGAAAGATGTTGCTTTACATCTGGTTAGATTTCACATGCATATTCGCAAGTTGAAGGTTGATTTTCCTGAAGATTGCTTGATGAAGATATTATTGGCCACTTTGGAAGGTAAAGCCCAATCATGGTATGATGTTGCCTCGAGTTTTGCCTTCCTCAGCCTGAGGCAGATTCGAGCGCTAACATAGTGGGTGGCTCTCTTTCCTTTTTCTGGATCTCCTTTTCAGGTTCCATTGAGCGTTGAATGCTTCTGGTTATGTAGGGACAAAAATATCCGCTGGTATCGTCAGTGGATGTGAGCACCCCAAATGCAAATGATTTAAACATTGGTTAACCTATTGTTTCAGTTTTTTGTATTTCGGATACTTTGTGCCAAGGTGCAGAGTACCATTGAATTCCTATGAAGGTTTGCAAGTGGAATCACAGTTCGATTGCATTGGAGATTGGACGAAGGACTAAAGATTCTCTGAAGTGTTGTGAAAGCTGCTCGGAGGGAGTTAAAATGGTGACTTTTACAGTTCGTAAATAGAGAACTCATTCAAAATATAAAGAAACCAATTAGTGAAGGACCGGCAAGGGCCCAATATCCGCGGATAAACATAAGGGATTACATAGTGGCGACCACACTGGGGAAGATAGTTTGTTGTTGATGGGACATTCGACTTGTAGATTGTCTTGCTCCAGTCCATGAAATCACATTGCAGATCTGATGCTGATGGTGGACAGCAGTCAGACACATATGAATGCTGAAACATTCACCTGGCGACTCCACCTTGATCCAAACATTCCAGTGCTTGTTGATCCGCTCATGCAATGGTAGCGTATGTGGCAAACCCTGCACATTGTGAAGCTGTAAACGATGTTAGAAATTGGTTAGCGGATTTTGAACTCAATGAAGAATTTTTCAGTGCTTTGCTTCAAGGTTTGAAATCTTCGGAGTTTCCTTTTGAAGCTAAAACTGGTGTTTCTGAATTAATTGTTGAAAGAGTTGAGAAGGAGATTCAATGTTTAGATGAGAAGATCAGGTCATATGATTTCCAAGACCCTAAAAATTTCTTTGAAATCTTTCCTCCTTCGCAACAAGAAATAATAGAATTGCCTACAAATGTTTACATTGATAGTGCGCAGCTGGAAGTATGCATTGCATAGTTGGGGCAGCCAACAGAGTCTGGCTATCGCGATACAATGGCAACATATATGGACATGTTTTTCACTTTGATTGATAGATTAGGTTGTCTTTTACGTGACCAGGCTCATTACGTGTATGAAGGACTGCCAGCAATTACAGCTGTGTCCTGGTGGAAGCATTCTCAAGCAGCATCATTTACAGGTTTACTTGAATGGTTAATCTGGCATTTCAGTATTACCTGATCTATTGTTTGTATAGCAAAGTAGGGTAGATTTTGTGAATAAATAAGAAGCCAAAAGGCAGCATTTCGTTCCGAGTCTTATTCCAGTTTAGTTTGAAGTTAGTTAAGCTAGTTTTTTAGTCATTTCAGTCTTGAGATCAAATCAGTTTGAGTTCAGTTTCAGTTTGAGAATTGAGTCAAGAGTTGTGTCGATTTGTTGAAATAATGGACTCCACTGCCCAATGGATGGAGGCACTGTCTGCTCTCCCAAAGTTCTGTGGTTCTTGGCACCCCCAAAAAGCGGTAGCTGCCATCCCCATTGGAGTCGATGTTAGACTCCGTCTTGTCAAGTCAATGTGAGATTGATTCTTCTTCAAAACCCTGTTTTGAAGAAGAAATCATTAAATGTGGTTTTTTTAGAATATGTATCAAATTATCCAGCTCTTCAAAAGGCAACAACTTCCTCAGCTCCTATCTATGCAAAAGCACAAACAAAAGAAAATAAAACATCATCAGCAATCAGAGGCAAAGCAAGTTACAAGCTATTTGGAGAGGTCTCACTGGAAATTCCAAACAACTTCTATATTATGAAGACAAGAAAGTTTATGGTAAAGCACACCAGTTTTCAGGGAATATAATTCTTGATCAATCAATTGTCACAGATAGGTCAGCTGTCCGGCTGTAGAATGACCATCAGGATTGCTTCATTGATATCTGCTCTCCAGAAGTGCTCCATATCTTTACCGTTGATGATCAACAACTCAGGCATGACTTTGTTAAAGGATTGCTTAGTGATGAAGTAATGGGTTATAAAATATTCACATACGAGATTCATTCATAGTATGCTGCACGAATGGACAATTTTAGAAGTGTTGTAAGCAAAGATATTCACTAGGAAATGTTTGGACATTATGCTAGACATTTGTGACTTCGGAATGTTCTTTGCGTTGAAGAACTTTGTGACATCTTGAGGAATAGTAGACGCCAAGAAATTCTGTTTCAGGGCATTAAAAGTGAAAAACATATTGAGGGGGCGTGCAAGATTTTAAACTGGAATAGGGAAACTCTTGAAGCTGTGGAGTTACTTCATTGTAGAATCTCATCATCTGGTTTGTCTGAAATTTGTGCCTCTCTTATTTGTGAGGGTAGTTCAACGCACAATATTCAGTACTTCTCAGTGATGTCCTCACGGGTTCTTATCAATATGATTTTGTTCAACTTTTGTCTTATGGCAGATATCTTCATTCACTAAAACTTTGTGACAATGGCTTTGAACCCAAAACTGGTGGATTGATATTCAATGCTCTTTGTCAGTGTGGTTCCGATCTATCTGTTCTTGAACTCCCCAGCTTTCTGGCTGGCTTTCCTGGCAATGTGAGATTTCTCCCCATTTCAGTTCATTACCACCAAATGAACTACATTTCTTGTGATCACTAACTACTCTTAATCTAAGGGGAAACTTTCTAGAAAGCAAGGATGTGGAAATATTAAAAATGTTCCTGCAGTGTATGCCTCAGTTGCAAAATCTGGACTTGAGTGATAATCCTAGAGAAGACAGTGGTGTAAGAACTCTCATTCCCTATTTCCAAGAGATTTTTGAAAGGGATAAACAATTGGTAGATGTCGAGATTGTGAATTACAACATTTCTTTTGCAGGGGCATTTCACTTTTTGACAGTCTATCTAATTTTAAAAGGCCACTGTATTCATTGGCAATTGCACATAATGGCCTTGGCAGTTCTATAACAACGTCTCTAGCAAACTTGGACTTGACATTGGAGGCATTGGACTTGGTCCTACTGGCTACAGGGAGCTCTGCAGTATATTCTATCATTTTAAACTTTGCCTACAATAAATGGAAGAAAGATACAAAAATGCAAATGCATGAATTGAGGAACTATGACAAAAAATGACAGAACATTTGGAGGGTTCTAACGGGGAGGAAGAAAATATGCATTAACAGAGCTCTAGCAGCGAGGAAGAAAGTAAGAAGATGTGATGCCTGTGATGTCATGTTGGTTCTTCTCAAGTCGCCTGCCACAATCGAGAAGAACATATCAATTTGTTCGCCTTTCAATCCATTTTTGTGGTTTCAGCTATGGGAATCACACACACGCAGGCCCCTCAATTCAAGGATCACAATCTAGATTATTCCCTGGATCTATTTTGTGGACATATTCTGATGGTAGAAGAGCAAATGGTACTCAAAAATGGAAGAAAGTTTTCAATTACAGATGCTCCACAATGACAGATAAACCAAACATGATATGTCCTGTATTAGATGTTTTAACATACTTGAAGTCCACATTAGACATTGTCGAAGGTCCTTCTCACCGATGGTTGAACCTAGGGAACAATAAAAAGGGAACTTGGGACAAGGATGGTATCTTTATGGTAGCTGTAAATGTTTTTGTTCAGAATGACATTGTTCATAAGAATGAGTGCTCTCTTTTGATTCAAAAATTGAAATTTATTCAGCAAAGATTTCCAAATCTTAAGGTTTTTGGTATTCAACATTCTCTTTCATCCACTTCTCCTCAAAACGCTGCTAAAGTAAATATGACTATTTTGAAGGAATTTATCACATTTCCTGTTCTTATGTCTTCTAAGGATTTCAGCAAGGATATAAGTGGAGCATTCTACTTGTTATTCGAAGGTTTTTAGGATCCAATTGCCTATGGTAGAAATGATTCGAAGATTGGCACAATGCTTCCAGCAATTGATGCATATGAAAGAAGCTACTTTTGCGAAAATGGAGCACAGCAATCAATGGTAGATTCTAGTGTAGATTCAGGCGGAGAACCCTTCTAAGCCTGTGAAAGAGCCTCTTGTTTGTGATATATGGAAAGAGTTTCTGCTATCATGTCCAGGTTATGTTTTTGCAGATGGAGATGGGCAACGCATATTTGTTTCTGACACTAATCATCATCGAATCATTGTGTCAAATGCAAATGGAAGGGTTTTGGATTGTATTGGTTCCTCTCCAGGGTTTGAGGATGGGCCATTTGAGACAACGAAGATATGTTGCCCCGCTTCATCTTTTTTCAGTGCTGATCAAGATTGCTTATATTTCACAAACTCTGAGAATCATGCAATTAGGAAGGCAGATATGGAGAATAGGACAGTTAACTCATTTATAGGCTACGACTACATGGCATTTCCAAGTTTTATGAAGAGTCATTAGATTGAGAGATTCTATGAGTATTTTTAGGCAGATAAGAGCATTCAACGAATACAACTGGCATAATATGCACAATTGTGAAATTGTTAAAGATTTCAAACAAAAAATGAAGGTGAAAAGTAAAGGACCAAACACCACGAATATATCGACCACAATAGAAAGATAGGAACCAATCTCCTACTAAGGACTTCAGTTAATGATTCAACAGGATCTACGCTCCAGTTTGTCGGCCATCAGAGGATTTTTAGAGGGACGTTGTTTTATTTTAGAATAGAGGAAACACTCTTCTATTTTTATAACTGTAGGTGAAACATTGCCCCTGTTTTGGGGTCGATTTGTTTTTTCCTAGCGTAGTTTATTTAATGTATTAAAAAATCATTTGAAAAAAAGAGAGTTGTGGGGAGAGAGAGAGTTTTGAGCGTTGGTGGAGGAGAGAGAATTGAGTGTCATTGTACAGTCTTTGACAGAGATTTTAATGAAAATACACAGCTCTGGTTTCTGAGATTCCTGTGGTATGAGATTTAACATTTGTGTCCTCCTTTGTTTCATGTATAGCCTATTATGTGTTCATTTCATTTCATGATCATTTCCAATTGAACAAATGAAGTGATAAGGTAGAATTCATATTTTTTATGCTCTGCCTTTAAGTTTGTTCATATTTAATGTTTTCTTCTGTTTGACAAGGATTCATCCTCTATGCCCTTGTCAGCTCCTCAGCAGTCTTGTCATTCCATTTAATCTCAATTTGATGTTAAACTTTCTTGCCTACCTTGCCTCAGGAGACAATCTGTGTTTTTGATTACATTTCTCTGTTCAAGCTGTTTCTTTGCCCCATGCAGCCCAAAAAAACCCCATCATTTTATTAAAAACCCCTTTTCTATCAGTTTACTAGCCTAAAATCAGTTTCTTTTAAAGTCATCTCAGCCCCTTTTAGAAAACTTTTTGCTGAGATAGACTGGAGAGAGCCCTCTCCTGTCCTCGTAGGGCTAGCTACGAGGCTGAGCTTGGTATGATGTTGCCTCGAGTTTTGCCTTCCTCAGCCTGAGGCAGATTCGAGTGCTAACATATACCTTGCCAAAAATAATTTGTGGAATAAAGAGGGAGTGTTTCTGTACCTTTACACAAGGATATGTAAAATAGGGATTGATTCTCAAGATAATATACAATGTGATAGAGTTCATGGCATTATTGGGCCTAAAACACATACTAAGTTAAAAAAGAGAGTGGAAATGAAGAATTACAGGGAAAAGGGGCTTACCTAAGACATATCCAAAGAAAACTGGATAATAACCATAAGATTACAGTCCATGAACACTAGTAGAAGAGGTGACATACATTTCTTCCTATGTTTTTATGTTGCGATAGTTTAGTTGTGATCAGTCTAGTGTTCTAGTTTCTTGGCACTTTCATTCAATAATTGTTACAGGTATTCCTTAATTCATAGCCATACCAAACTTGAACCAAATGTGCATGAGTATCAAATAAAATTTAGGAGTGGCGCCTTAGAAGTCAAACTGAAACTCATGCATTTAGTTAAGAAGATGAAATTTTTTAATCCAAAGTACTATGAAAATGAATCACCATTTTGATCGGCTAGAAAATTGTGTTTGGAAACATAGTGTGGTCTACATGGCCATTTACACAGGAGGCTCCATTGAATTGATTGGTATCAGAACTTCATCACATTAGCGGAATTTTCTACTAGATGATTTACACGTAAAATATTATCATAAACTTCCATAATGAATCACTTAAATGTATGTTCAAGTACCATTATAAAAATGATGAATAGTAAAATCACAATTTCAACCATATTGATAAGCATTAAAACTTAGGGTTAGACTCTATGGACGTGCGTTGGTGAAACAAACCTATACCCTCCATAAAATTTAATGTGTATTGTTGTTGATGAGTTTCAAATCACATAATTACTTCCAGTAGGTCTTGGCAGTGTCAAATATGCAAACATAATCCCCTTCAACAAAATACATGATAGTTTTTGTATGTGATCAGGTGCTCAAAATTAGGCATTCAAGAATTGACTGGAGTCACAATGCGATGGATCGCAATCACACATCAATGAAGGGAGGTGTTATAGAATCGGCCCCCACCAGGTACTGGGTTGCAATATGATCGCACATCTTGTACGACACTACAGAATCGACCACGGCATGTTTGGGTTGCGATGCGATATCGCAATCGCAAATCGCAACATGGTACAATGTCCCATATATACAAGACCCTTGTTCTTCACCGGTGGCGAAATGAAATAGGTTCCTCGGATGCGATGCGACTATAGGCTACAATTTAATGGTCCATCAAGTCTGTCGAATTGCAATCACACATTGCCCACCTTGTTCATAGACCATAAGTCTGAAGGACTCCACTGATTGTGATTTACAATAAGATAGTCAGTGCCAGCAGATTATGGCCCATCATGCGGCCAAATGTTCACATAGTTAGCGGATTTTTAGAGCTAATTTGTAGGATCATCCCAGAAATGGGGCAATTTGTGTAGCAAATAATGGAAAAACAAGGAGAAGTCATAAATTCTTTAGTTTTCCACAAAATTGGATGTAAAAAGAGGCTAGATATCCATTTTTGAGTATTCTGGACTGAGTGGAGTAGGTTTCAAAAGCATTTGACCATCGTAAACATATATTTTTACACTTTTGATAATAATAGAGAGGCCCAAGCCATTGGAAGCTAGACCAAGGAGACGTAGCCCAGGAGGGGTGAACTCCTTTATCATGTTCTTGTTGTAATGTGTTTTTGATGATGTTCTGTACATGTTTATATAAACTGTTCAATTTCTGGTTTACATTAAATTGCTCATAAAATTAACATAAAAACTCTTCATTTTACTTGCAAAAATTGATGAATCCTTAAGCACAATGAAAGCATTTTGTTTATAATATGAGGAAGATATTAGCACTACAAACTAATACTCTAAATGAAATCAAATTTGGTATCAGAGCACTAGGTTTTCTTTGTGAAGGAAGGATTTAATTGTTTGCAAGTTTATGTCATGCTTACAAGGTTAAAACTCGAAAGAGGTGAAGGAAAGCTGGTTGGAAGCCCTAAAGTTGGGTCAAGGGGAAGGAGAGAAAGGTTGCCACAATCTCCAATGCTAGTTCAGCCTCAAGTTGCAGTTGGGACTATAGAGATCATGTCTCATGAAGGAGAACCTACAAATATGACAAAAGATAAGAATACCTTCAGAAATTATTTCTTTCATATGAAAGAGATGGTGAAGGTCCTCTATAAAGACATGAATAGTAGATATCAAGGGGAAAGTTCCAAACCTCCCAAAGGAGAAGGCTCTTCAGGAAGAGGTAATGGAAAAGGAGGTAATGGGAATGGAGACAAACATCCACCCTCTCCACTATCTTCTTCATCTTCTTCTTCACAAGCATATTCACACTCTTCCACTAACACAATCCTTACTCATACTCATCATCATTCTTCAAAAGGAACTGGTAAATCACCTTTTCTGAAACTTGATGTTAAATTCAAGCTGCCTATGTAGGTCTATTGGATTCATTAATTGGAGGTCTATTGCAGGATTCAAAATCTTCAAGAGCATGACATAAAGATTTGGTTAGCTTCCTTGAGAATGGAGGGTGAAACACTAATATGGTGGGAATCAAAGACCCAAGAGGAGATTAAAAAACACAGTAAGATCTCCATTATATGTAGAAAGCCATCATGAATTTTCATAACTTTAGACAACTAAAAGGTAAAAATGTGCAAGATTACACCCAAGAATTCATAAATAGGTCTCTAATGTTAGGTGTAGATTTTCAATCACAGGACACGTTGGTGAAGTACATAGGGGGTTTACACAGTTACCTTAGGCATATTATCTTAATGTTTAATCCTAGTAATCTAGATGTTGTGTGTGTGTAAGTCACTCATCTTGAGGCAAGAGGGAAAAACACCCCAGAAGAAGGTAGTAAAAAGTCATTTAAGGGTAAAGAGAAATAAAAGGGTTTCAAGGGAAAGAAAAATGCATCCATTAAAAAGGAAGGAGAGAAAACAATTTGTAAACATAGTTCCAGAGAGTGTCTTGATGAAGCTCACTGTTGGAAGCTTCATCTTGAAATGAAACCAAAGAAATTCAACAACAAAGGAAAAGAAATGACAACTGCAATCACTCAAGAAGAGGATTTGGGATCCGAATCGGGTGTTGAAACAAAAATCACAGCCATGGGGTTTCAAGGAAAGGAATCCATTACCAAAACTAGTTCTTCAAACTCACATAATGAAACCCTAAATGAAAAGAGTAGAATAGAATTGTTTCACATAAGGGTGATATCGAAACATAACAAGATTGATACGTTGTTTGATAGAGACTCTCAAGCCAATCCTATCTTAGAAAACATTGTCAAAAGTTTAAATTTAGAAACTATTCCACATCATAAACCATATTCGCTTGGATGGGTATGTGACAATGCACAATTGCAGGTTACAAGAAAGTGTAAACTGAAATTCACAATAACTGCAAAATTCATAGATGAAGTGGACCTTAACATTGTGCCATTAGATATTTGTGGCATTGTTTTGGGAAACTCATACCTTTATGACACAAAAGCTATCTTCCATAGATTTGAAAACAAATATCATTATTCAAAAACGAAGTAGAATATATTATGAGAACTCACAGCAAGAAAACAATTTTTTCTCTTGTTAATGTAGGGTATATGAAAATGTTGGTGAATCCAAGCAAGAATCTTGTGCTTCTCATGATCAAACCCGAGAATGATATTGATTATGAAGCATTTGATGGTTGTAATTCGAATTTGAAAACTGATTTGGTTGATGCTGTTAACCAATCTGATGAAATGTTTCAGGAATCAAGAGGATTACTTCCCAAGGGAGGAATCCAACCTGAGTTACAGTTGCAGCAAAATTGTATTCTTCTTAACATTGGCATGTACAGGATGCCAGTGATGGAAAGCGCAAAAATTAAGACGCAAATCCAGGGATTGTTGAATAAAAGTATCATTTCGCCTACTCCTTTACCGTGTGGTGCACCTCTTGTTTTGGCACATGAGAAGAATGGTTAGAATTTCCTTGAATGGGATTCAAGAAGTGGCTCTCATCAAAGTAGAGTTGTTGAAGGAGATATAATGAATACGACATTCAAAACCAGGCAAAGTTTGTTTGAATGGCTTGTTATGATTTTCATTCTTTTCCATGCTCCTACTACCTTTACACATATGAAGAAAGATGTGTTGAAGTCATTTCTAGATAGGATAGTCTATTTGGATGACATTTTCATTTTCAGAAAATTTCATTATGAACATGTCATGTGTGAGAAAAAAAAATACTTGATGTCGTTTGTCAAGAACATTTGTTTTTGAAGATGTCGAATTATATGTTTGATAAAACTTCTTTGATGTACTTGAGCCATGAAATTGGTTCTTCCAAGCGTGTTCAGGTTCCAAAGGCTTTTTGGCAGTTTGCGTGGAATGTGGAGAAGGTGAGATGAAGTTAAACCTCTCCAAGATTGATGTCATAACAGTCAGTCGTGGTATTGACACCATTCCTACAGACACATGTGAAAGAATCATACCTCCCCATGAAGCCACAGATGCCTTTGCTCTGCTTGTAATTTATGTAGGAAAGTTCAAGATAGTCATTTAGATAAGAGGTTTTTGGGAGAAACCCAATGTTGGAGGAGAAATTTTATTAATTTTTCTTCTATTGTAGTTCATTTGCATTCGTTGGCAGTTGTGAAAAAGGTCTTCCAGTGGGGAGGAAAACAACGAGAGGCATTTGATGCTTTAAAACAAAATCTCACTACAGCTCCAATACTTGCTTTTCCATACTTGAGATGGTTATTTACATTTCAGATTGATGTATGCAACTATGCCATGGGCGTAGTCTTTTTGCAATGTGGTAAGCCCATTTATTTTCATTTAGAAATTTTCAATGATAAAGTGTTCAAGTTGCAGCGATAAAGGCACTGCCATTGGATGGGTTTCTTCTACTATTCCACTTGGTCCAAAGGTATAAGAAAGGTATAAGCGACAAATTTGTTGATGTACTTTCTAGGCCTATAGTTTGTATAACTACTTTCCTCACACATCATTTTTTTTTTTTTACATGAAAGTTATGTTTAGAAAAATACATACTTTCAAGATGTATATTCAAGCTTGAGTCAAAGGAATCAAGTGGAGGAATGTGTTTACCTTTTGCATCATAATGTATTTTATCATCTTGGTAAGAAGGATGTTGCTACTGATAGTAACATGGACAAATACAAAGAGTTTATTGAACGAATCCAAAAGGTACATCAAAGAATGCAAGAACAACTTGAAAAAGTTAAAGGCAAGTACACAAAAGGAATGACAAGAATTGTGGAGATCAGAAGTTCCAATTTAGTGATTAGTGGATCAAGATTGGAAAGGTAAGGGAACTATGCCCTCACCTACTTGTCAATTGAAAGTGATCTTTTGGGTCCAAAAGTATTCTAGTGGGGAGGAGTGATTAGGTGCTTAAAATTAGGCTAAAAAATAAAAGCATTAGAATCTTGATAAAATTATCTTCTGATCAAAGAGCTTGTCATTCTGATTCCAATGGTGTGAATGAGACTCAAAATTCGAGCTCGTATGCAGAAGTTATAGCAAGTCAATGTTCAAGTTTGACTTGCTCACATGGCAGGATTGGATGATGTCATGAGGTCCTTCAATGAATGAGGAGGTGCCAAGTGGCAAGCCATAATTGGCCCCCGCATGTCACAAATCGCAATCACAGGTAGGTTGGCGTTAAAAAATCAGCCCCTGTGCAAGGAAGGGTTGCGATGCGAGAAGGTAGGTGGGAATGCATTCAAGAATTGGCTAGAGGTGCAATGTGATGGATCACAATTGAACATTGGTGAAGGGAGCTGTTACAAAATCATCCCCTGGTGTACCGGGTTGCGATGCGATCACACATCACGCACGACACTATAGAATTAGCTCCGACAGGTTTGGGTTGCGATGTGATATCACAATCACAAATTAAAACATGGTACAAAGTATCGTAGATAGAAGACCTCCATTCTCCATCGATGGTGAAATGTGATAGGTTCCTTAGATGCAATGCGACTATAGGCTGCAGTTTAAAGATCCATCAGGTCCGCCGTATCGCAATAACACATTGCCCGTCTTGTTCACAGACCATAAGCCTGCATGATTCCGCAGATTCTGATTTGCAATAAGACAGTTGGTACTTGTAGATTATGGCCCACTGCACGGCGAAATTTTCGCCCAGTTAGTGGATTTTCGGAGCTAATTTGTAGGGTCATGTCGAAAATGGGGCAATTTGTGGAGAAAATAATGGGAAGCCATAAATTCTTCATTTTTCCACCAAATTGGATGCAAAGAGAGGCTAGATGGCCATTTTTGTGTATTTTGGACTGACTGGAGTAGGTTTCAAAAACATTTGAGCATTGTAAACACATATTTTTACACTTTTAAGAATAATAGAGAGGCCCAAGGAATTGGAAGCTGGACCAAGGAGACATAGCCCGAGAGCGGTGAACTCCATTATCATGTACTTGTTGTAATGTGTTTTTGATGATGTTCTGTACATGTGTATATTGTTGTTCAATTTCCTGTTTATGATAAATTGCTCATAAAATAAACATAAAAACTCTTCATTTTACTTGCAAAAATTGACGAATCCTTAAGCATAATGAAAGACTTTTGTTTATAATCTAAGGAAGATCTTAGCACTGCAAACTAATATTCTAAATTAAATCAGTATGTGTTTATGCATTTTTCATGAAGAGATAACTCTTACCCAACATATGAGGTTAAGTGTTTGATCCCATGTGGATGTTGGTCAAGTTAAAACACATATATCACAACACTTCATCATAATATTTGTATTGGAAAATAGATTTAAATCAATATCGCCTCAGTTTAACACACGCACACACACATATATATTCTTAAGGTAGGTCATTCCCACACCAAACTTCATAACGTTTGCGAAATTCTATGGGTATATCCTTTTCTTTAAATATGTATTTGGATATGGAAGGACCCTTTAATATATTCATTGACCAAGACTGTTGAATATAAGAAACTGTAAAACTTTTAACATAATGTGGTAGAAACACTCTTAATGTCAAGCCTTTTGTTGAGGATGCACTAACAGTACATGACACTTATTAGTATGTAGATTAGAGACTTAGATAAGTAGAATAATCCACAAGGGCTTCGCTCAGTTAGACTTTGACATATCATGTGCATTCATGGCATACTAAACAATACCCTTAATTTGAATACATATTAGAAAATACCTCTAAAAATCACATTATTTAATCTCGTAACAATACGAACCCAATACACCTTCCCAATTTTAAAAACCCCTACTTTCACTATAAATTTTAGGTACCCATTTTTTCATTAACATTTTTTATACCCCTTTATATTTTTTCATTAACTTTGAGCTCCATTTTCTATATGTGCCAATATAAAAAGCATTTACGCCCTATTATATGGTCAATACATTATGTCATTTTTCATCAAAATATATCCCCCAATATGAACGCACATGGTATGGTATTGCCCCCCCTGTGAATCCCCCATGGAATAATCATACAAGTACCTTCATGAAATTATTTTATAAGCAAGTGATCATCATTATGGAGCCCATGGAGGTAGGACCCCACCTACTGTTAGCTTGATTTTAGTCTCGACTTTATTAAGGGAAAGACTTATTTAAGAAACACAATGTTTTGTGAAAATTTTTGAAGAAGTGTGTCAAATAGAATAGGGGAAAGCACATTTGAGGCCTTTGCGCCAGAGCCCTTCTTACTCTTATAGAACTCTTAGTAGGCTTGGGGCCTAAAGAGAGATTAAAATGTGCACCGAGATTAGATTTCTCTAACGCCTTATTGTTTTCCTACAGAGTGAAAGGGGATGGAACAAAATCAAGGGGGGGTGCGGGGGCATTCGAGTGGATAAAAGCATTATCCTTGGGTGGGAAAAGGACCTTTATGATAGTTCTTCCATTTTCTTCATTGTGCTTTGCATTGAATGAATGACCTATTGAAAGAACTATCACATTAATTGGAGTACTTGGAGAAATCTAAAAATACCTCCCACCACCCTTTGACCCTATCGATGCGCTACTTGGGAAATCAAATTGTGGTTCAAATGGTTGAAAAAGATACAATTTTTTTCCCATAATCCACCTCATCCATTTCCATGTTGGAAAAGTACTTGGACAAGCCCCGAGAAAAGTAAAAGGTAAGCCATAAAAGAAAAGTGAATAACTTCACCTTCCCACATGGATCATTAGAAAAAACTTCACTTGCCATAAGAACATAACCTAAAATCAAATCTAATTATCATAAATCTACATTAAAACTTCTCCACTAAACTAAATGATGAAGATTAAAATATACCTATATAAATATAATTTAAAAATATACATATATCTAAAATTTTAACCTTTTTATAAATAAAAAGATATAAGATTATATTGGTAAAACAAAAATATTATATATATATATATATTATTAATACTATAAAAACGTACAACTTACGATTTAAATAAAGTAGCAACAAACTTAAAAGCCTTTATTATAATATTTTGGTAGTGGCATGCAGGCTCACACCCATCCAAGAGCTTCAGAAGTTCCCTCCCTTTTGTCACCACTGGTATTAATCCAACTCATGCCAACTCATCTTATTCTCTTATTATCCTGACGTGTATTCACTTATTATTATCATATATGATCTGATCATTCAAATTCATTTGTTGTAAATTAATAATTAATTAGGTGCGTCACACATTGATATTCTTTACCCGGGGGATGTTACCGTATTTCCCAGAGGTGTGCTCCATTTTGAACTCAACGTTGGAATCGTGCAAGCTGAGTATTTGTCGGCACTTAACAGTGAAAATCCCGGCAATCTGGTACGCCTGCATCCAACCAATTATATTTCCATTATAATTTGAAACCTAGCGCTGCAATATATTTCAGATGGTTATTGATTATATCATATCATATTGTTTTGGATGATATGATTTCAGACGAGCAGTGAAGCTTTATTTCAAATTCCCCTGAGAGCACTGGCAACATCCCTGAACGTGGACCAGGGGGCTGTAAATTGGCTGAATTCAACAGCTCATCGGTACGCTCCTTCTCTGAAGAGAACTGCAAATAGTGGCTGCGTACCCGGTAGAGATATTACTACAGCGTTTTAGTGAGTATTGCACTGTATAAGTATAAATATATAGTGGAATAAACCGCGCCAGCGCGTAGAAGTCGCCACAACGGCCTTTGCGTTTGAAGGTTGAGAATATAATGATGGTGTACAAATAAATAGTCATAGATTTTGAATTTCATCGTTTGTCCGATCAAATTCTCAATACGTCGAACTTCTATAATCTCTTCGATGTTTAGATACAACAGTGCATGCATCTATGCAAAACATTGTTTTGTTCCTTATAAAGGGAATGGATAGTACATTTTTTACTTCATTATGAATTAAAATATACTATTTTGAAATTTGGTACGAGGAAAAATATCTTATATTTAAACTATGTTGCACTTGCACAAGTTTCTTGTACTTCTGATACGCGATAACCAGTATGTTAGAAGTATTATCTAAATTTAGAAGAAAAGTCAAGTTGTAACGGCAATAATATAATATATTACAAATTAATATATATTAAAAATAAAATAATTGATTTATTTCCATTTAAAATTTTCAATCAAATTTCAACTGGTAAAGAAAA
>APFE031070294.1:115600-201477 GCA_000404065.3 Pinus taeda
TTATAAAAAAATATTTTTAAATATCTTAAGAAGTTGAAATTTAAAATAATTTTAAATTAGCAAAAAAAGAATTTAGATTTTTCACCAATTTTATTTCAAAAAAAGTGAAATTCGAAAAAAGAAAAGTGCTAATCAACCTCTAAACTTTAAATACAAAGTAAGGAATTGAGTTAGTGAATAAGCTATTGAACTATCTAGCCATTAGTCAAGTTTGTACAATTTTGCACTTTTGAATTGAGATGGAAATAACTGAAAAAATAATCAGTAAAGTTTAAAGAAATTTGGACTCACTATATTTTGTTATGATTATATATTTGTTTCTAGAAACAAACGATGTAGGTGGCAGCGGTAGTCTTTTCTATATACATGTGGAAAATGTATTTTGAGTATAGATTCATCTTAAGCACCAATTTAACACGAGTCTAGAGAGATCAAATTTCTTGAGGTGTAAATTTATTTTAGAGGGCAAAAGTAAGGTGTATTTTTTCATTGAATGCCATAGAAATTACAAAACATGTGCATTGAGCCATTTTATAAGCTACAATAAAATGAATTTTTTTATTAATACATTTTTAAGTACACATCAATATTAATTTATATTAAAATATTTTACTGATAACCAACCTTGCATATTTTATTCTCTACGACATTAAAATATTTTCTTTTAACATGTATTTTCTATATATAAATCAAGTGTTAAAATATTTTTTAGATGTATAAGGTTTAAACATCTTACCCATCTATTTTTATTATTTCTAATTATTTTAGATGAAATTATATTTCTTCATATGGACAACTAATTTCTTTACATGAAATTATTTTAGGGTATATGGAAAGCTAATTAAACATGCATACCATTTTGTTTGGTTTCTTATTGTAGCCTACTTTTTTTTTGTGTAAGTCAGAAGTTTATATTATATAACAAAATATAGTACAAAAAATCTGCCGTGGCAGATCGAAAGCAGGGATGAACAATGAACCATAACCAAACACCTGCTCAGAGAGTTCAGAAAAAGAAAACTGCATGAAGCACACCATGCAGGGTGGCTCGAGCTAAGCTTATTCCTATAAACCGAGACTGCCGAGACCTTACATTTCATGACATTAACATAGACAGACTTAGGCCGAAACATAGATAAGGCCGAAGAAAACAAAAAAAGGGACTACCCTAGATAAAATTTCCCATTTGACTGATGGTATCCAGACCCATCTGTCACCTCTGACTGTCCATCCTTGCTTGCACGGCTGCCATCGATTCGTTCTCCTGCACCTCAGTTGTGGCCGGCTGCGGAGTGCCAGGAGCAGGGTTGATAGTATCTCTCAGAAGCCTTATGAGCAGAGTGAGCTTCCTGTTGACTGTTTGAATGTCTTCATGCACAGTGGTGATTCGGTCATCCAGCGAGTTGTTGTAGTCAATAACTTTTACCATCTGAGCCTCCGTGAGGTTCACTTCAGTCACGGTATGCTGCTTCTCCTTCTCGACCGATTCCAGAGCTTTGGCGATGAGCATCTTGGTTCGCCAACTCTCTACCTTTGTTCTAACAAACTGAGTAGCCCTTTTCGAGGGGGTTCCTGGATCCTTCAACCAATCCACCTCCTTTGCAATCTCCTCCTCTGTGCGCCCTTCTTCCACCTGCTTGACCTTAGCCTTCAATTCAGCAACCTTGCACTTGTCCTTAGTTGTTGCACGGGTCTCATAGCCTCTCTTCGCCTCTAGGAGGTCCTGATTTGCAGCAGCACAGCGGCATCCTCCCGCGTCCATATCTGTCTCTCTATGCTTCTCCCAGCTAATGCAATTACCGTTCACAGATGCGTGCTTGACACTATTATGAGAAGCTGTGGAGAAAACAGGGGAGATACCCCCTGCTTTATAGTGTTTTCGTTTGTGAACCTTCCTGAGTTTAGCCTTACTCCCGCTGTAGGTAGGGGTACTGTTGCAATAAATTTTATTGAGGTTCACACAAGCAAGGCCGTTGCAGGTTGAATTAGAATGGAAGTGGCTACTCATAATCGAATTAGCCTTATGCCAAGTGTCCTATACGTTTGATCAGTTGCTATGGTTGATGGTTGTATCGGACATACCCTGTTTTCCTGCATATTGGTTTCTCATGCGCTGTGCCTCGATCCACCCCGCCTCTTTAGAAATCAGCATAAATGTTATTGATGTCTTTCTATACGGATCCCTTCCAAGTGTCTTGATTTTGATATTGCTGATGCTATAAGTTCTGTGGCTCGATCTGTAATGATCGATTGTCTGGCTAGCCTGCCGCCGCCAGGAGATCCACCTCTCGAGAAGTCCTGTCATTCCATTGCTTTGGTGATGATTACTGCTGATACCGGTTTCATCAAAATTTCGGTACCGTAACCTGAAGCCGTCACCAGCTAGGTTGGATCGGCTTGGTTTGAATCCTTCTCTGCCAGCTGTGCACATGTCACCTTGAGGATTGGGTAGTCTACCTCCTGCCAACAACTGTTCGTGATTAAGTTCGGGTTGTCAGCACCATGGTTTGCTAAGAAGTCTGCCAACCCATTCACCTTTCTTCTTACTGATTGGAAAACTATGCCTCTCATTTCTACTATCATCTCTGCTATACTTTCAGTTGCCTTAGCCATCCTCCAATGTTTGGTTACCTTACTGGTTTTTGTGCCTGCTTGAAGGCGTTTAGTGGCCGAGATGGCCAAGGAAGAATCCCCCTCCACTATGACATTTCCTCGTCTGATGGTTCTTAGAATCTTTAATCCTTGCTCAAGTGTAGCAAACTCTGCTTCATTGCTTGTGCATTCTCCCAGCGCCCTGCAATAAATATGGATTATGTCTCCATCTTGATTCCGAATGGCGACTCCGATACCTACTATACCTGGGTTGCCCCTCGAAGCCCCGTCAAAATTCAATTTTAGGCCGCCCTCTGGTGGCCGTTGCCATCTGTGAAGTTGTGATGAGGGATGTGCTCTGTTTCCCCACGTTGGTTGATTGCTGGAAGCCTTCAATTGAAACCTTTTTAATATGCGTAAGTCCTGATCCGTGGGTTTTTCATTCAAATCTACTTTGCATTTTGCCTGTATTAGCTGTCTGATGTTAATAGTTATAGATTCTTTTGCAAATTCTATGTTTCTGACTTCCTCCGTGAAAATTCTTCGATTCCTCTCTTTCCATATTGTCCATGCTATAAAGCCCGGGGTGCATTTCCATATACTATCCACTCTGCGAATTCTAGAAAAGTTTCTCCTCCAGTTGATGATGGTCTCCTGAATGGAGTCCCTGTTCCGATCGGAAGCTTCCAGAATTTCTTCCATCCAATGCCAAAGCTGGGACGCCCAATCACAGGAATTAAAAAGATGATTCATTGTTTCCGCCTCCTTCAGGCACATAGGACATCTAGAGGGTCCCCTGAACCCTTTTTTCAATAGGTTTTCCCATGTTAGAGTTTTCTTCTGCATAAGAAGCCAAAGAAAAGTTCTAATTTTCAGCCATTGAAGACTGTCCCAAACTTTACCGGTCCAGGGCATAATATCAGGCTGTTCTTCCCTCTCTATGATGCTCCTTGCTTCTTTTAGGGAGAAATCCCCGTTGCCTTTCGGTCCCCATCTAAGCTTATCATTTTCAGCAGCCATTCGAATTTTTCTCTTGAGGATTTGTTGATTTAAAGCTTGAATGGTTTCCTGTATGTCTTCGTTGTGGGTGGGGTTGAAAATAGTCCATTCCCTCCACTCCGGGTCTTCACTAGTTGGGTTCCAGTATTGGTTGACTCTAAAATTGCCCTCATTTTGAGTGTGTTGCTTCAATGGTTGGAGTTGAGGGGTGTCTAATTTCAGGGACTGCTGCCAGGCATCCTCCCAGAAGAGTGCTTGAGTTCCATTTCTTATCTCCTAGAAGCTATAGTCCTGGACAATACTCCTGTTGGCTTGGGCATGATTCCATATTGGTGATCCGTTGGGGGTTTCCTGCATTCTTATTAGTTCTAGATTGGAGCTATTTGGCCTGTACTTTTCCTTCCACAGAGTGGCCCAAGGTAGGGTCGTGTCTGAGATCCACTTCCACCATATTTTGGCTCCGCAGATTCTGTTAACCACTGAGGGATCAACCAAGTTCAGACCTCCCCTGTCCTTAGGTTTACACAGTTTCTTCCAGGCAACCAGTGACCATTTCTTCTTTTCACTGTTTCCACTCCATAAGAAGGAGCGCTGGATGCTTCTCATTTGATCTAGGATTTCTTTCGGAGCAGGCAAAATTGAAAGCATGTACTGAGGGATAGCCTGCAAGACCGCTTTTGTTAGAATTAATCTACCTGCAAAATTCAGAGCCCAGTTAGTCCAATGTTTGCATTTCCTCTCCATACTGGCTAGGAATTTCTCCCAGTGAACCTTTTGCCACGGTTTGAGAGTCAGCGGGGCACCAAGATATCTTGAAGGTAAGGAGCCAATTTTAAACCCCAGCAGCCTAGAAAGATGAGATTGGATAGCCTGATGCGTATTGAAGAAGAATATGGTGGATTTGGAAAAATTTATCTCCATTCCCGAAGCTTTACTAAAAAGATTAAGAATGTCTCTATAAGCCAAAGCTTCTTTAACTGTGGGGGTACCATGTAACATGGTATCATCCACAAACTGTTGATGAGTGGTGGCTGGACTGGATCTGATAGGTTGCAGACCTCTAATTTGACCTTCTGCTTTTTTCTTTGCAATTAATCTACTTAGGCCATCCATTAGAATGACAAACAAGAAAGGGGATAGAGGGTCCCCCTGTCTGATGCCTCTGGAAGGGCTGAAGGGAGCAGAGGGGGCTCCATTCACAAGGATAGAGTATCTAGGAGATTTAATGAGGGCTAAAACCCATTTGATCCATTGTTTACTGAAACCAAAAGCCTCTAAAACTGCTTCCAGGTAAGACCAACTTACCTTGTCATAAGCTTTGGAAATATCTAACTGCATGAGCATTCCTGCTTCTTTCCGCGAATGAAGAGAGTGAATCATCTCCTGGGCAAGCAAAATGTTGTCTAGAATCTACCTTCCTTCCACGTAGCCAGACTGTTCTTGCGAGATGATGCCACGGAGGATCACCTTCAGCCTGTTGGCTATGACTTTTGAAATGATCTTGTAGATGACATTGCAGAGGGCTATAGGTCTGAACTTTTCTGGTGTATTAGCTTCCTCTACTTTGGGAACAAGAGCAATGAAGGTTGAGTTTAGAGATTTTAGGATCGTTTTGGATCGTCTTGAGTCTTCCACGATCTCCCATATGTCTTGCTTTACAATGTTCCAGCAAGCTTTATAGAAGTTAATGGTGAACCCATCCGACCCAGGAGCTTTGTCGCTGGGCATACTCCTAACTACCTCCTCGACCTCTTCCATAGTGATTGTTCTTCTTAGGGCCCAGTTCTGCTCCTCTGTGATTGATTTGGGTATGGCATTAGTTATTTCTTTGATGGCTGCCTCTCTGTTGATCTCTGGTTCTTGCGCTATGAGGCCAAAGTGATCCAATAGTAAGGCTGAAATCTCGTTGTGATTCCTAAGGAGTTCACCCTCACTATTTTTTAGTTCTAGGATTTTATTAGCACTTCTGTAGTCCATGGCTGATCTGTGGAAAAATTTGGTATTTTGCTCCCCTTCCTTCAGCCAAAGGATTCTTGATTTCTGCTTCCATAAGGATTCTTCCTGCTTACATCTGTTGTGTCATTGTTGAGTAAGCTCTTTTTCTTGTGCACAGGTTTCCTCATCTCTGCAGCCTACCACCCCGTCCTTGTGAATTTGTTCCAGCTTGTGTTTGATGATAGCTTTCTCCTGAAATATATTTCCAAAAACTGTTTTGTTCCAGTCCTTTAATCTCATTTTGATGTTTTTTAGTTTCTTTTGCAGATTGAACATTTTGGACCCTTCTTCAACTAAAGGCTCTGACCACCATTTTTCCACCATAGTGAGGAAGTTAGGGTGTTCTATCCAAAACTTTCGAACCTGAAGGGTTTGTTCCTAGGGGTTCCTTGAATCTCGACCACATGAGAGATCGGCCAGTGGTCCGACCCTCCGCTTGGGAGGATGTTCGACTCAACTACCGTTCCATCTAAAATTAAGCTCTCCGAGACTAAGAAACGATCCAATCTGGAGGATATTAACCTTTCGCCCCCCCTTCGGTTGTTCCAGGTAAACTTACCATTTTTAGGGTGAACATCTACCAATCTTGCATTATCAATGAAACTTATGAAGACCTCCCCATCCCTGTTTAGTTTCCTGAGGCCTCCTTTTTTCTCCAGGAGGGAGGTGATCATGTTGAAATCTCCTCCCAAAATGAACTTTGCATCAGGGTGTCTTTCTATAAAATTGGTTAAAGACGCTAGGAAAATTATCTTGTCTTCTAACTTTTGAGGACTATAGACATTGATGCATAGGAAAGATGTAGAATTACCTGTGGGTTGCACTTCCAGTGCTAAGTAGTTCTTGCTTGCTTTAGCTGTGAGGACCTGGTATTTACTTGTGTCCCAGAAGGTTGCTAAGCCTCCTTCTCGCCCTTTGCTTTCGATCTCTAAGACCTCAAAATTTCTTCCTAACTTAACTCGTAGCTTTTCTATGAGAGCTCTGTTGCATTTGGTCTCTTGTAGAAACAACATATCCGGGTTGTTTTTTGCATCTGCCTCTTCAGCAGCCTTTGTTTGGCTTGGCTGTTTATCCCTCTTGCGTTCCAAGATACAATCTTCATATTTAAACAATTTTTGGGAAGGACGGATAATCACTTAGCTGCTTTATCTTACCTGCGTTGATCAACATCTCTCCAAGCACCTGCAGGTGTTCTCCACTTGACTTGCAGCCTCTACGGCATTTGTGCCTCGAGCCAGAGGTTTTTCCCAGTATTGCTTTATGGTGTGGGATACTTCCTTTGATAATGCCTAACTTCTGAATGGTGTTCGGATTTTCCACAGTTTTCATGTTTTGTGGTCGACGTTTCGAGTCTGCACCTAGACTCATCATCAGGACAAATTTGTGAGGAGAAAAGAAGCGAATGGTAGGAATAAATATGCAAATGATAGGATGAGAAGACAATTGGCCGACTCTTTGTTTGCCCATTAATATTTAATTATTATTATTGTCATTAAGGTATTATGTTTGTATAATTAATTAATTACTTCTATAGTTATATTAATTTTATATTAATTTTAGAGTATAATCATTTGCCTTATCTTATTATTATGAGTTATTATTAAATTGTTGTTTATTAATTATTGATATGCTAAGCCCTTACTGCTTTGTTGTTTTATCCTTAATTATTGATTATGCTTGTTAATTATTATTCAATTTAGTTATTGTTTTTTGTTTTAGTACTATAGATGTTAATGTTGTTATTCAAAGCTGTTTTAAATGAAGTTCTATAAATATTGTTAAAATGGTTTATTTATTATATCTTCTTAAAATTAATATATATTACTACCTATTTGCTGATTTAGATTATTTTTGTTAGAATTATTTTTATTGTTATTTAGAATTTTTAATATTTTATTGTTTATCACATAAAGGTCTTCTAGATGTTGTTATTCTAAATTTTTATATTTTTAAGCTCATATTTATAATATTCAATTTGCATAATAGTTACAAGATATATATTTTGTTCTTTATGTTATTATACTATGATATTTCTTTCAAATATATTTATTATAATAATTAATTCTAATTGATATTTTTTTTTTTTTTTTTTATTTTTTTAGTTTTGAAGCTTATGCTACCCTAATATTAATAATGCTATTGCTCATATATACCTATATTGTTTTAAAGGTTATTTATTATATTTATTACCCCTATTTACTATTTTAAGCTTATTTATTTTAGTTAGTATTATTGTTGTTGTTATTTAGAATTTATAATGTTTTTTGTTTATCAATAAGTGGTCTTCTGAATGTTATGGATCTAAATATTTAATACTATTAAACTCATATTTATTATATTCGATTAGCTATAATAACTACAGGATATATATTGTTATTTATGTTATTTTACTATGATATTTCTTTTATATATATTTATTATTATAATTTATTATATTTGATATCTATTATTATTTTTATTTGATGCTTATGTTACCCTTTTTAATGTTAATATTGTTATTGCTTCTATTTTTATATATACCTATAGCTGTAATATTTTTGTTAATTTTGTAATAGAAAGAGTTCTTTATCATTCCTATTTCATTCTATTTAGTTGTTAATTTATTAATTTTATTATAGAAATTGTTAGGGTTCTTATTTATCCTAGATATTCAATCATGTCTAGGTCTCTAAAGAGTAGCATGCTTGTTATTATTATGGAGATGGCAGGTCAAGGATTACTAACATTGCTAATAAGGTTATTCTCGGGGGTGAGCAAGGGGTTCCAGTTTTTGCTAATTTCCATGCCCCCATCCCTATTGAGGTTTCTAGGATGCTTAATGATTTCAATAGCTTCTCTAACCTTACGTTTGAATTGGTTTTCTACATTGGCAATGACTTTGGTGTCTTCTAAGCAAATATGATGATTAGTTTTACCTATATGCTCAGCAAGGGCTGAGGACTTGGTTCTTTCATGACGGATGTCTGCGCTATGCTCTTTAAGTCTGATCCTGATGGATCTACCAGTTTCTCCTATGTATTGATCCCCATAGGAACACTCGATGATATAAACTCCTTTCTGCTGAAGATGCTCTTGGTTGTCCTTAACAGATCTCATTCTTTGCTTAATGGTAGACAGGGGTTTAAAAGCAGTCTTAATATTTTTCTTATTGAGGATTTTTGCTATCTTGTCTGTGATTCCTTGGATGTAAGGAAGGAAGGCATGGGAGGAAGGGGTGTCTTTAGTCTTGTTTTTATTGTTATCTGATTTTGCTTTTTGCATGGCAGAGTATATGTTTTTATTGCTGTACCCTAGCTTAGCAAAGGTTTTCTTAAGATAAGAGATTTCTTCATCGGTATGGTTACTATTAGTGATTCTATAAGCTCTGGTGAATAGGGTTTGTAGCACCCCCATTTTTTGGGCCGGGTGGTGATGAGAATCGGCATGAAGGTAGTTATCTGTATGAGTTTTCTTTCTAAAAACTTTGTGTCCTATGGAGCCATCTTTATTTCTAATGAGGAGAATGTCTAGAAACGGAATGCAATTATTCTCTTCAACTTCCATGGTGAATTTGATGTCTTCAAATAGGCTATTGAGATGATCTAGGAACTTGTTTAGCTCATTTTCTCCATGAGGCCAATTGACACTGGTGTCATCCACAAATCTAAACCAGGATTTAGGTTTTAATGGATATGAATCCAGGGCCTTCTTCTCGAATTTTTCCATAAAAAGGTTTGCCACAATAGGTGAGAGAGGTGATCCCATGGCGACACCTGAAGTTTGTTCAAATATTTCACCTTGAAAGGAGAAGAAGGTTGAGCGAAGACAGATTTCAGCTAGTGTAGCGGTCTGGGGATCTGCTACATCTTTAACAACCTGAATAGCTTCATCTAGGGGAATTTTGGTGAAGAGCTGGACAACGTCAAAACTAACGATTTTATCTCCAGGTTCTAGCTTGGTGTTTTTAATGAGGTTTACAAATTGACTAGAGTCTTTGATGTACGAGCTAGTCTTGCCCACTAGCGGGGATAGAATGCCCACGACGTATTTGGCTAGCTCATAAGTGGGAGACCCTATGGTGTTGACTATGGGTCTTAGGGGGACATCTTTTTTATGAATTTTAGGGGCACCATAGATCCTGGGGGTTATTTCTATGTTGGGGGTCAATCTCTTTTTTATTTTATCATCAAGGCTGGTTTCTTTAATGGCTTTCCTTACGAGGTTGGAGATTTTGGATATGGGGTTTTTTTCAAGCTTTTTGTAGCTGCCACTGTTATATAGGTGGTCTTTCATTTTGTTAATATAGTCTTCTTGATCCATAACGACCGTGGCGCCTCCTTTGTCAGCCTTTAAAATGACAATATCCTTATTATTTCTGAGACTATTTAGGGCTTTAAGCTGGTTAGGGTTTAGGTTTCTTCTAGGGGGTTTTGCTTTTCTAAGGATGACGGCGACTTCTTGTCTGATGAGCTCTTTGTCATCATCTTTTAGTGTTTTAATGCCATCTTCCAGGTTGCAAATGATTTCTTCATTGGGAATTTTGCTGGGGGCTAAAGCAAAGTTTAGACCTTTGTTAAGGACCTCCATTTCTTCTATCTTCAGCTCATAAGAAGATATGTTGACAACTTTTTTATTAATCACTTTAATGTTCCTGATGTTTTTATCTATATTATCATTATCTGCAATCATATTTTGCACGGTTTTATTACATCTGTTTCCTATGCTTATTTCCTCATTATTATTACTAGAAAACTGCTTATTAATCTCAGATATATTAGATTCGGTGTTCGATACGTACCTGTGACTACTGGCGCTCTCCCAGCTGCTCGTTCTCCCTTCGGCAATGGCTGTATCCTCCTCGCTGCCGTGCTTGGAATTGTGGGTTTTATTACTACTGTAACTACTGGCGCTCTCCCAGCTGCTCATTCTCCCTTCCGCAGTGACTGTATCCTCCTCGCTATCGTGTTTGGAATTGTGGGTCAGCGTTGGGTTAATTCTTGCATCGTTAATGGTGTTAGCATATCAATAATTAATAAATAACAATTTAATAATAACTCATAATAATAAGATAAGGCAAATGATTATACTCTAATATTAATATAAAATTAATATAACTATAGAAGTAATTAATTAATTATACAAACATAATACCTTAATGACAATAATAATAATTAAATATTAATGGGCAAACAAAGAGTCGGCCAATTGTCTTCTCATCCTGTCATTTGCATATTTATTCCTACCATTCGCTTCTTTTCTCCTCACAAATTTGTCCTGATGATGAGTCTAGGTGCAGACTCGAAACGTCGACCACAAAACATGAAAACTGTGGAAAATCAAAAATATTAATGACCTCATGCTTTAGGGGGCAACTATTATAGACATTTTTGGGCTCTTCAACCCCAATCACAAATGTCCATAAACTGGGGGCTCCTAAATCCCTAAAAGTGTTGCTTCATTGCCTAAAGGAACAAGATCAACTGATTACATCATCTCCCAGAAGTTCTCCACTGAAAACTGCTCATAAATGGTCAAAACTGGACCATACTGAAAGCTCAATGTAGAGGGTGCAATGAATATCACCTTCCCAATGTACAGGGTGTGATGCATACTATTTTGTCCCTCTGTAGGGTACGATGGTCAGGAATGGACAAATGGTAGGGACAAAAATGTGAGGTGGAATATCATGGAATCTTCCATAAGCTTCCCCTCTGACACTTGCCACTCCATTTTTGACCAGGGATGAGTAAGAGATCAACATTCTCCAAGTGGAAGTAGGAACTATCAGGGAGAAGACACTAATCAAGATCCCAAAAGATGACTCACCTCTCTGTAATCATCTATATATGGATCCCTCATCACAGAGATCCAGAGGCTGGAATTTTGTATCTTATAGAGAAGTGTTGTTGGTATTCTGGTGTACATTCACAGTGTTGGGTGATCTAGCTTTGCTTGAGGTGAAGAAGGGCTTCTTAGCTGGAGGATGATGCTAAGTCAGAGCTCATGGTTGTAATCCTCTTGCTACTTTTCATCTGAATAAAGCTATTCTTGTTTCCTTCCATATTCTTGTGTACTTGTTTATATATGCTTGTATATGGTTAATGCACATTTGATCTTGCATTATTTATGAACTTAGATCCTTTTTTCTTGCATATTAGTATGTCGTTGTGATTCTACAGGTCCTTTTGAAGCTGAGCAGACAAAGAGAAAGTGGCAAAACTCTATCAAGAAGGAGAGGAAATTGAGCGCAAGACTCAAGTTGGCCCTCTTGGTTCTCCTCTCATCTATTTTCATAAAAGGAATCAATAGTAGACTTTGATTGTTTGTTTCTAAGATAGCCACCCACCTTAGTGGGAATAGCAGCATCCGTGTGGACACTATTCCCGTATAACACCTCTTATTCCTTTGTCTCTTGTTGTTCCAATTTTGTTTTGTATCAGACTCTTCAACATCGATGATGAAACTTTGACGTTGTCGTCCCTTGTGCTACTCACTCTTTTTTTTTCTACTTCCTTTTCTCTGGCAGCAACTTCTTTCCTCAGCAGAACTTTCTCCCAGGCGGCAACCTATTGTGCTTCCTTTTGTTTCTCTACTACTGCTGTCTATGAGCTAGTATCCTCCATAGCCATACTTGTACCTGTGCCAACATCTGATGGGGTTATTCACTCTCCTGGTGATCTGAATGTCACCCTATGAGTGACCTGAGTTGAAGATTTATTAAACAAAAGATATTATGGACTCATGTGATGATGTGTGTTTTGTGTTATTGAAACAACGAATCGATGAGATTTCCAATACACAAACATTTACAATGGAAAGACAGCAGAGAGATACAGCAAGCAACACAAAGACACAAACAAGTTTTAATAAGGAGTTCACCCTATTCTCCAGGGCTACGTATCTGGTCCAGCTTCAGTGGTGGCCTTGTTTTGTTGTGTATTTAAGCAGAAAATTACAAATGCATGGACTCAACATGAGTTCTCCTGAAGCAGAATTTGCTTGGTAAGGTGGTCCTTGGATTCCCCAAGCCACTCGGAGTACACAGACTCTCGTTCTTCCCACTAGCTCTGTGACTTTCGGTCTACAGTGGAAAGAGCCAACTGTGATGCTCAATCTAGACATAGTGGGAAAGCTTGAATCTTCAAGCTCTTTAGTGCTCGATGTTGCCTATGGTCAGCTCGGCCCTCTATCTCTTCTGCTCGGCTTTACTACTCTTTGTGTTTATTCCTCCTCTCAAGGTTCAATTTTCACTGTCTTTTTGGTCGCTTGGACTCCTTTCTATATCTTCCTTCCTCTTTCTCTTCGACTGTCTCTCCATTCATGGTTTTAACCAATTGATCCTGTGCTTGTTTGGTCCCTCTTCCACCTGCATTGATTCGCCTCCTGCACCTGTGCTTGGCATTCCATGTTCAGCGTTAGCATGAGCGCTCAGGGAGTGCCATGTGTCCCCATCCTACTGGTGCCAACATGCTTCGTTGGCTCATTCCTTCGGTTCTGTCTTGGATACGTTCTTTCTCCACCGTGGTGGTCAATGGATTCCAAATCCTCTTTAAATCGCAGCTTATTTCCCTATCGGTTCCGATTCTTTCCATTGGGCGCAACCTCAGCTGTCCGATCTGGGCTCTTCCAGATCTGACGTCATATGCACGTCGAGCACGATTGACTTGCTTGACCGTTAACACGAGATCACGACAGTTTTTCTCTCACCTCCGCTGCCACATGTCAATCACTGATTGTGATTTCTCTGCTTTCTCCAAAACCTCTTACCGCTCAAGGGAATCTCGATCAAACCACCGGTTTCTAGGCCATGGGTCCCACCGTCGTATATTGGCGCTTTTTACCTTTTTCCGCCCGCGATCCTCTGGTTCCTCCATGCGACCTGGTGCTGGAGGTTTTCCACTTTGGCCCTATTTTCCTAGCGATGCGCAAATCGAGCTTCAAAAACTTCCTCCTTTTTCCGATATGGGGCTCCCAAGAGCTGTTTTGTCATCATGCGCAGTCTCCATGGGCCTCGGTCAGCGCACTTTGACCGGGGTCCTCGTCGTTCCGCATTGATTGCCATGGCCACTAGTTCAGGGGGTTTTTGATGCTATTTTGGATTTCATTTAGAGATTTTTTCACCTCGACACAGTCAAAGTTCTTGACAATCTTTTTGTGGATTTGATTTGGATCACGGCCTCCCTACTGAAAAAGCTTTTGGACCACCAAAAGTTGGTTTTTCTTCAAGCATCGACTAAGTGAGGAAACTGTTGTCTCACTTGTCCAATCTCAATCCGCTTTGCACTGCTCGGCTTCGAACCTTTAAGTCCAATCCTGAGGTTTTCCACCTATCCGCTACGCGTCGTCCTCACCTTCCTGTCCAGCACTGTGTCTTCCTGCAACTCGTTAAGATATTCAAGTAGTAGGTCATCAACAAAAGGTAATTGAATCTACTCTTCAGGGTCCTCAATCATTGAAGGCTCAAACAACCTCAAGCAATCTGCGTTCACAACTGAGTAGATGTGCATGTAAGTTGGCAGATCAAGGCGAAAAGCATTCTCACCAATCCTCTCAAGTATCCTGAAGGGTCCATACCTGATAGGTTTTAACTTTTTACCTTCACCTTGCATTCTTTCCTTGCTGATATATGGCCAGACTTGGTCTCCAACTTGAAAACTATGCTCCATCCAATGCTTATCATGCCTAGCATTGTACTTGGCTTGGCTCTTTTCTAGTTGTTCCTGTACTGCCTGGTGGATCTGTTGGATCTGTTTAATGAACCTAGTTGCCTTGTCTACATCACTGTGTCCATTAACCATGGTATCTTTACCAAAGACAAAATCCAAAGGAGACCTTCGTATGAAACCAAAACAAGTCTCAAAAGGAGATCTCTATGTAGAAGAGTGTTTGGCTCTATTGTAAGCATGCTGCACATAGCACAAGTGCTCATCCCAAAGCTTAGGATGTTTGCTGCAATATTCTCTTAGTAGCTAGATCACTGTGCTATTAACTACTTCTGTCTGGCCATCTGTTTGTGGATGAAAAGATGTGATTTTCTTCAACTTGGTGTCCATTAGTTCCCACAGACTTGACCAAAACTTCCCCACAAATCGCATGTCTCGATCAGATACAATAGAAGTGGGTAATCCAAAATGAACCCATAAATGTTCAAAGAATAATTTTGCATTTTGTTCAGCTATAATTTGTTTACTACAAGGTATTAAAATACACATCTTGCTAAACCTATCCACAACCACATATAGATAATCATGACCTTTCCTAGATTTAGGTAGTCCTCCAACAAAATCCATGGAAATGATTTCCCAAGGGTGAGAGGGAGCTAGCAAGGGAGTGTACAAACCTAGTTTCCTATTGCTGGGCTTGCTTTTAGCACACATAGCACACCCCTTTACATATATAGAAACTGTCTCATTCATTTTCGGCCAATAGCAGAACCTTTGCAGCTGTGCACCTGTTTTACTTAACCCATAGTGATCTGATATCAAAGAAGTGTGTGCTTCCCTAATTATCTTTACTCTCTCAATTTGTGGAATGCAAAGTTTCCCACAATGATATAAGAGTCGGTCCTTCACATGATAGTCCAAGTCTTCTACTCTTCTACCTTGACTCACAGTTGCATATACATCTTTAAAATACATGTCCTAAGTATACTGTTTTATGTAGCTTTCATGCAGCACATAATTATGCTTAAGTATGGTAGATGCATTTATAATGGGTCTAGATAACATATTTGCAACCTTGTTATGTATGCCCTTTTTATATCTAATGACTAAATGAAACTGTTGTAGAAAACCCATCCATTTGTAATGTCTTGATTGTTGCAACTTAGTTTGGGAGTGTAGGTATTGAAGTGGCTAACGATCAGTGTGTATTACTATCTCCTTGCCCATCAAGTAATGTTTCCACTTTTTCACACTCTGAACTAGTGCATACAATTCTTTATCATAGGTAGGATAGTTAACTACTGCAGGATTAAAAGTCTCAAAATGATAACATATGGGTTTACCGTGCTGTGCCAGCATTGCTCCCATGGCATAGTCACTGGCATTAGTTTGGATCTCGAATGGTATTTGTAGATTTAGCAGTGCTAGTACAGGTGTTGTACTAATCTTTTGTTTCAAGTTGTCGAAGGCTTTTTGCTGTTTGCCTCCCCATTGAAACACCTTGTTCAATCATGTCAAAGCATGCAAGGGAGTTGCAATTGAGGAAAAATTTGAAATGAACTTCCTCCAATATTGTGCTGCTCCTAAGAAGCTTCTCACTTCTGTAGTAGACTTGGGTTTAGGCTAGTTTATGATGACTGCCACTTTAGAGGGATCTATTTTCAATTCACCTCCCCATACTATATGACCCAAATAATTCAGAGAGGTTTTTCCAAATTCAAATAATGTCTGCCTAACATGCTTTAAATGTTCTTCCCACGTTTTACCAAAAATCATAATGTCATCCAGATACACAATAACAAAATCATCAAGAAAAGGTCTGAGTACATCATTCATTAATCTCATGAAAGTAGCAGGGGCATTGGTCAAGCCAAAAGGCATAACCAGCCACTCATACAATCCCTGATTTGTTTTGAAAGCAGTCTTCCATGCATCTTTCTTTGCAACTCTGACCTGATGGTATCCACTGTGCAAATCCATCTTGGTGAAATAAACAACTTCCTTTAATTGATCTAAAATATCATCTATGCGAGGAAGGGGATAACGATTTTTGATGGTTATCTTATTTAGTGCTCGGTAATCAATGTACATTCTCCATGAGCCATCTTTCTTTCTCACCAAAATGATTGGTGACCCACATGGTGATGTGCTAGGCCTGATGAACCATTTTTCAAGCAACTCCCGCACCTGCTTCTTGATTTCAGCATTCTCTAAAGTGGACAACCTATACAACCCAATGTTAGGCAAAGGAACATCTTGCTGCAAAATAATATCATGTACTATTCCCTTTTTGGGTGGCAGACCTTTAGGTTCCTAAAATAAAACATCATACTCTGAAACAATCTTTTCTATATCAGTTTGCTGATCAGCATTACAGCCCTCAAATATTCTGGTTTTATCAGGTGTCTTTTCCTTTTCAACCATCAGTAAGAACTGTTTGCGTGAATTTATCATCCTTTTCATCTGTCTTGAGTTTATGAGAGTATAATTATTCTTGAGCTTATGAGCTCTTACAAATTATTCGATTCCATCTTTAACAAGTAGATACTTGTTCTTAGCTCTATAGAAAATAGATTTTTTATCATACAAGTAAGGGCTTCCTAAAACAATTCCACATATATCCAAAGGAATTATATCTAACTCAACCTCATCTACAAATGTTGACCCAAAAGAAAACTTGAGTTTGCACTGTCTAGCCACTTGTAGTTGTGCTTTATCATTCAACCATCCTAATGGGTATGGTTTCTTATGAGGTGTAGTTATTAATCCCAATTTCCTTACAATTGCTTCAGAAATTAGATTTACTTGTGAGCCACTATCAAACAAATTATCAATCTTTTGATTTTTAGAAAAAACTCAAATATGGAAAAGCTCATGTCTTTTTCTCTCATGTTCTTCATCAACAACAGATTGAGAAGAATTACTAGTAGATGCTTCAGAATTATTACCTTTTATACCTGTGGTTGCTATGACTATTTCATCTCCTGAGTCTGACCCCAAATCCTTCTAAATAGCTGCAACAATCTTCTTCTTCTTGCCCTCGGACTTCTTAGGCCTCAGCTTTGGATGCATAATCCAACAATGTTCATCATCATGCCCCTCCTTTTTACAGTGAGTGCATGAAACTTTTCCTTTTTGTGTAGTGTTAGCCTTCCTTGCTTTCCACTTTTGCTTCTTTTTCTCCTTGGTCTTGCTTGTAGTGGGTTGGGATGGTCCCCCAACTTCTGGATTTGCATTCTTTCCTCTAGCTTCTAGATGAGTAGCTTGTACAGAGACCTCATCTATACTAGTGGGATTAAACATGAGGATGGTATGCCTCATGTAGCTATGTAGACCACCAATGTACTTCAAAAGAGTCTCTGGTGAGTCTAATGAGATACCCAACATCAATGCTCTCTTTCTGAACTCTTGAATATACCCTTGTACACTTTTCCCTTTCAACTGTCGAAGAGTTTTCCAACTCATCATGGCTTGTTGCATGTAGGCCAATCGATAGAACTGCTTTTTTATTGCAGAAACAAATTCACTCCAAACAGAGATGGTCTTACCATGTCTTTTCAAATCAACTTGGGTTCTACCTTCCCACCAAACCAAGGCAGTGCCTCCTAGGCGTAGGCTTGCCAATTGAATCTTACTCTTGTCTGAGTCTATGTTCTGTACTCTGCAATACACATCAATTTGTCTAATCCAATTGTCCAACTTTTCAGCATTTAGCTCTCCATCATATATAGGAAAATCAAATTTAACATCTAACTTAATCAAAGATGCTTTCTTATTATGCACATGGCTATTAGGAGGTGTAGGAAAGCTTTCTTCTTTCCCCTTTTCTTTGGAGTGGTCATGGGAATGAGACTCATCTTCTTCTTTTTCTTGGTTAGAACCCGATGAATCTTCCTCCTTATGATTTCTAAAGTTCTTGTACATTTCTTCTACCATAGACTTCATAGCTAGGAAACTTTCTATGAACTGGGGGTCTGGTCCTATAGAGCCTTCTTTTGACATTGTCTTTCGAGAATAGACTCTCCCAATCTCAGGATTAGTTTCTACCAAATCTCCTTCTCCTAATTTGAGCTTTGATCTAGTGAGCATCCACAGCTAAAACAACACAAGCTTGTCTAACCTTTCAGCCTAGAGCTCTGATACCACTTGATCTGAATGTCACCCTATGAGTGACCTCAGTTGAAGATTTATTAAACAAAAGGTATTACAGACTCATGTGTTGGTGTGTGTTCTGTGTTATTGAAACAACAGATCGATCAGATTGCCAATACATAGACATTTACAATGGAAAGACAACAGAGGGATACAACAAGCAACACAAAGACACAAACAGGTTTTAATAAGGATTTCACCCTATTCTCTAGGGCTACATCTCTGGTACAGTTTCAGTGGTGGCCTTGTTTTATTGTGTCTTTAAGCAGAAAATTACAAATGCAGGGAATCAATATGAGTTCTCCTGAAGCCGAATTTGCTTGGTAAGGTGGTCCTTGGATTCCCTAAGCCACTTGGAGTACACAGACTCTTGTTCTTCCTACCAGCTTTGTGACCTTGGGTCTACAGTGGAAAGAGCCAACTGTGATGCTCAATCCAGACAGATTCCTTAGTGGGAAAGCTTGAATATTCAAGCTCTCTAGTGCTCGATGCTGCCTATGGTCAGCTCGGCCCTCTGTCTCTTATGCTTGGCTTTACTGCTCTTTGTGTTCAGTCCTCCTCTCAGGGTTCACTGTTCACTGTATTTTTGGTCGCTTGGACTCCTTTCTATATCTTCCTTCCTCTTTCTCTTCGACTGTCTCTCCATTCATGGTTTTAACCAGTCAATCCTATGCCTGTTCGGTTCCTCTTCCGCTTGCGTTGATTTGCCTCCTGCAGCTGTGCTTGGCATTCCCTGTTCGGCGTCAGCATGAGCACTCAGGGAGTGCCATGTGTCCCCATCCTACTGGTGCCAGTAGGCTTCGTCGGCTCATTCCTTTAGTTCTGTCATGGAAACATTCATTCTCCACCATGGCAGTCAACGAATTCCAAACCCTCTTTAAATCACAGCTTATTTCCCTGTCGGTTCCACTTCTTTCAATTAGGTGCAACCTCAGCCGTCCGATCTGGGCTCCTCCAGATCCAACGTCATACGCACGTCGAGCGCGGTTGACTTGCTCGACTGTTAACGCGTGATCACGAAAGTTTTTCTCTCACCTCCATTGCCACGCATCAATCGCTGATTGTGATCGCTCCACTTTCTCCAAAACCTCTTACCGCTCAAGGGCATCCTGATCAAACTGCCGGTTTCCAGGCCGTGGGTCCCATTGTCGTATATTGGCGCTTTTTACCTTTTTCTTCCCGTAGTCCTCTGATTCCTCCATGCAACTGAGTGCTGGAGGCTTTCCACTTTGGCCCTGTTTTCCTAGCGATGCGTGAATCACGCTTCAAAAATTTCCTCCTTTCTCTGATCAGGGGCTCCCAGGGGCTGTTTTGACCTCCTGTGCAATCTCCATGGGCCTCAGTCAGCATGCTTTGACCGGGGTCCTCGTCGTTCTGCACCGGCTTCCATGGCCACTGGTTCAGGGGGTTTTTGATGCTCTTTTGGATTTCATTTATAGATTTGTTCACCTTGACACAGTCAAAGTTCTTGACAGTCTTTTTGTGGATCTGATTTGAGTCACATAGTCACTTTCTCATGATCTCTGCTATGTCTTCCTCAACCACCAAGTAAGGAAAATTATGCCATGTTTTCAAGGGTGCCTCCTTATGCAAACACACAAGTTGTGGAAATCGATCTTGAATTCAGGAAGGGGCTTGTACTGGGTGTACAATGTGGGTGATAGCCTTGGCCTCTAGCTAATCACCATCTACAGATCCATTTCAAACAGGACCCAAAATGTGTTTGCCTCAGTGACTCACGTAGGGTCCTTTGTATACTAGAGCAGAGTGAACTTCATTACCTTTGGAAGGTCTGACTGGTCTGACTCATGGGGAGGAAACCGACTATCTTCCAAATTCCTCCATGCCACCATAGCTATCAACAATAGCAACCACGTGTAATGGAATGCCTTTCCCTCATCTTGGGCCTCCCTACAGTTCTCCAAAAATTCTTTGCATAAGTATTGAGCCCAGTTGTACTAGACTCCTTCTACGCATTACGTAGCCAAAGAGATGACTGGTGTCGAAACTTTGTCTATACGAAACTTACACATGATCTTTCCTGCTAATATCTGTGTGGAAAACTACACCGCAAGATCCATGATAGTGGAGACAGAGTATCCATGTGACTTATTTATTAGGCCAAACTCGCTCCTCATTTGTTCCAAGAGTTTCTTTTCCTGCGTTTTTCCCCTAAACACTTCTGTCGTATCCACTCCTTGATAGGGTAACAAGGTAATTTGATGGATGAATATGTTGAAAAATTAGGATGGGTTCTCCCAGCCAGAGACACTCATCGTGCACAAATGTGAAAAATTGGTGTACAAAAATGGTGTTTATGGTGGTGCAACTAAAATGCAGCACCTAGAGCATGTAGAGCATGTTCAAGAGCCCCACGACCCCAACACCAGCTACCCACTTCATCAGCTCCAACTGCTTAACCTATGATTCTTCATAATATACCTTGGATAGTTATTTGGTTGGCACCAACTGAGGGAAATTTTCGTGATCCTCTAAGTCCCAATCTTCCATTTTTAGGGTCGGTATGCGGGCCAACAACATGCCCTCAAACACCACCTTCTCCGGCAATAGTGGTGTAGACACCATGAATTTCACATTGTCTGGATCTTTAGGCACTTTAGCTGTGGCCTTGCATAGTGGGATATACTTCAGTATCCGAGTCATCAGCTCACCCTCCTCATCACCAATCTCCTCGATGCCTCCACATAGTTCTTCTTCACCCAAATCCATTGGCTCATTCAGCTATTGTGACCGATCCATCTTCCCCTTCTAGTAGACTTCCATGGGGATTTTCCACAATGACTGCCTCATCAGGACCTACTGAGGTTTCTTCTACTTCTTATTTGTCGCCTTAGATGCAGAAGGTTGAGACAACGAAAGCTTAGGTCTGGGAGACCTAGGTGCCATAGTGAGAAATACTGCAAGGATAGATGGCACTGCCTCCATTTCAAGGGAATTTGTAGTCATGCTAGCCAGAAATCACTATCAGAGAAAGTCAGGTACATCAGCCAACCCTGGTCATGAAAATATCTCTTCCCAAGTTGGCTCAGACATGCAGTTCTACACTTGGCACACAACAAGGTGAAAAATCTTAATACAATCTCTCAGGAAGCAAATTATTCAAGTACGGGGTAGCATGCCATATTTATATATGATTTTAAATTTGAATCCGACCATTCCCTCCAATTCCTGATCATTACTACATCTTTGGCAGTAGATTTCCAAAGATATGTTACATAAATGAGTCTTCCTTGCTCCTTCCAACAGAAATTTTTCCATCCAATCAACTACGATGCTTCCAATGGTCATTTATTGTCAGGCTACATGGTACCCAACCTTGTGGCATAGATTCTTTGGCATAGCCCCCCTTGACGCCTTACTTCAACCTATCGTGCAACCCCCTTACTTTAGTTTTCCAACTTTCAGGCAATGTAGTTTAGTCATGTACTTCCTTACAGCTTCTTTGAGTACTAATACTACCCCACCATTGTATAGCCATTACGCAAGGGTAGGATCACCCTTGTACAACTTCAATCGAATGCCATTGAATTTTCTTGGAAATAATTCTTCATTCATCTTCGCGAGCTAAACTACACCATCATGGGTAATTTCCTTCACAACATAGGGTCCCAGCCAGTTCATTTGAAACTTCCCAGGGAATTTTTTAAATTTACCATCATATATCAATACTAGATCATTAATTTAGAAGGTGGGTTGTTTTATATGGAAATCATGCCATGCCTTTTTGTGATCCTTTTGCACTTGTTGACGAAATCCTGATAGGAAACAATCTTCTCCTAGTTCTACCAACTGTGCAAGATGCTCCTCAATAGTATCGTAATTAGCCATATTTGTCAAAGTTGTCATTTGCAGACTTAGCAGAATGTATTCCATGGGAATTACAGCCTCTTGCCCATATACCAGTCAGAAATTGGTTTGGCCTATCAACTTTTTACAAGTGGTCGTCTACGGCCAAAGGATTGCTGGTATGCGCACATCCCAATGATTCCGCTTTATGTTGCAAACCTTTGTCAAGGCGCTCTCTAGGATTTTTTTGAAGGCTTTTACCATACCATTAGATTGTGGGTGATATGACATACTCTTCTGATGATATACCTGGAATTCTTCAAGCATCACAATAGTTGTATCATTTAAGGGAAACTCATCATTTCGTGATGGTCTCCCCATCCTCTGACAAGTAGCATACGCCCTACAATATATCTTGGAGTCCTTATGCACTTTTGGCCACCAAATCCCTGTGCGTAAGATCTTTTGCATAGTTTCTCATCTTGCATAATGCCCTCCCGCTACTCCTCCATGTGATTCTACAAGAATACTTGGTCGTTCATACTTCGGGACATATCTACACAGTATCTCATTGGATCCCATTTTGTACAAGTTTCCAGTGATCACAGAGAAGTGAGCCACTCAAACCATCAATTCCTTCTTTTGTTGCATCTAATATTCGTCCGGGGCTATTTTGGTAGACAAAAACTGAATTATATCTATGAAGCAATCATTTGCAACACAAACAACAAAGATTTGCGTGTGAGGTAACCCTTCTTCCAAACTTGTAGTCTCATCACCAATCTCAATCCTGGATAGGTGATCCAAACCATAATTCAAGCATTCGGGCTTCACAATCACCTCAAAATCATATTCCTAGAATAAAAACAACCACCTACAAATCTCCCCCCCAACACAAGATTATTGTCTAGGTATTTTAGAGTAGAAAGGTCTGTATACATTTTTGAAGTGTGCACCTAACAGATAGTGCCAGAAGTTTTGTAGTGTGTACACCATTGCTATTCCTTCACACTTTGAAGTCAAGTAGTTCTTCTCCACCTTTGATAATTTCCTACTCGCAAATGCTATAGGATGATCAATGTCTCATTCGCCTGGTTGGGTCAACACCACATGTAGTGCAATATAGATTGTGTCCACATGAACATGAAACTCCTTTTTCCAATCTGAGAACACCAAAATAGGTGCAGTGACCATTTTATCCTTCAAAATTTCCAAACTACTCTCGTAATCTTCATCCTAGCAAAATGTTGCATCCTTCTTCAACACTATTTCCATTGGTGCAATTATTTGCGCATACGCTATGATAGACTTTCCATAATATCTAGTATGGCCTAGTGTTTCGCACAACTGTTTTACGTTCTTTGGGAACTCCAAATTAACAATGAAAGCTTTCTTGGTAGGGTCTACCATCAATCCCTACTTTCAAACCACATGACCCAACAATATTCCATACAATATGCAAAAGATGCATTTTTTTTCAGGTTAAGGGTGATTTGATGTCTTCGACAGTTATCTAGCATGAGGCACAAACTAGCAATGTGGCACTTGACCAACCCAAACATAGTCCAATCATCGAAGTAGACCTCTAAAAGTTTGTGGATGAATTCCTTAAAAGCCACAATTACCACCCTTGAAAATATTGCAGGCGCATTCTTCAACCCAAAAGGCATTACCGTATATTGAAAACAACCCCATTCCATCACAAAGGTGGTATTACTTTGATCCTCTAACGCGATCTTGATTTGATGGTACCCCAAGAACATTCTCTAGTAGCTTGTCTATAAATGGTGTAAGGAATGGGTCATGGTTGCATGCATAATTCAACTTCCTCAGGTCTATGCATATCTTTATTTCATCATGCTGCTTCTTTTCTTGGACTACCATGGGACTTACCTAGTTTAATGATCTCAGCTTCCAGTATCATATGCAACTCCTTGCACACCATTTCCTTATACTTAGGATTTAATCGATAGGAGTGCTACTTTACAGGCTTTGCGTTTGGCTTCAAATTAATCTTCATGATGCCCAAATCGCCTACTATCCCCTTTAGATTAGAGAAATTGGTGGGAAACGAGTCCTGATACGAGAGTGTAGCAACTCTGCAACCTTATCGACTATATCTTCATCCCAATAATCACCTATCTTAGCAAACTTCAATTATGGATCCAATTTAATATTTACCTGCTTAGTCTTTAAAGGCTCCGATATGTCGGGGATTGCTACCTTAGACCCCTCAACCTTGTGTTGTCCTTCGGACTCCAGAATAGTAATGTTTCTATTGTTATCTTCGCTTTCTTCTATAGTCACATTATAACATTCCAACGTATGGTGCAACTACATATTCTAATCTGGTTGAACCCACGCTACCAGTTCCTCAAGTATTTTGAAGATCGCTGCTTTGATTTCTTGGAGCATCTCATCAATACATTCAAAGCCATACTTAAAGATAAAAGTTAGCAGGAAGCTTTCCTTCAGGATATCCCATTCAACCATCCCATGTTGCAACTTATTTTCCAAGTACCAGTTCATTGGGACGGTATCCAAAGTGTGACAAAAGATGTGAACCCATTCCGGTTGCGGTTCCTCTCCCCATGCTTTAAACAATGCAAAATTTGAAACGAGAACTATAAAATCAAAATGGGAACTCTGGCCAAAAAACTCCAAAAAAACATGAAAAATAGTGCTAAAAACGAAAAGTGTGTATACTGGAACAATGGTTTTTTTTTAGCGTCAATTTTCAACATTTTTAAATAGTAAAATCAATTTTTTTTGTGCAAAAAACAACTGTTTTTGAGGAAAAAAACACTGATGTTTTTCGTAGAATAACATTTTTCTTTCATAGGCATAATTTCAACATTTTTTATTAATGAAAAAAAAGATAAAATAATGGGATCTGAAACACATTAAAATTCTATTAGTTTTCATCCATGTTGTTAAACATATAATAACATGACAATAAAGATTCCTAAAATTCTAATTGTTTTCAACCATAACATTAAAGATGCAAAAAAAATTGGAAAATTTTCAACCATAAAATTAAGAAACCATGACATTATGAACAAATTACATGATTAAATTAATCAAAATGTCACTACTTGTAGATTGAATGAAACATACATCATATCTGTAAGTTATTGTTGCATTGTAGATATTCTAAACAATAAAAATCATCATAATTAAAATATATAATCCAACAAACATAAAAATGTCTCATAACTTCATTTAGCACCATATGGAAATCAAAATTTTTATTTCAAGATACGATGCAAACATCAGTTATATAAATTGTCTTAGACAATTATTCAAAATCACTCCTATTTTCTTGCACACCATCAGAATTCACATCTTTAGATGAATGACTGGATGTAGATGAAGACGTTCCATATTCTTCTCTTTCATCAACTAGTGCCCCATCTGAGTCCACTTGCATTCCCACCATTTCAGGTTTCAAACTTCTTCTAGATCTACGATTGGTTTCAGTAGATTCCCATCTCAACAATGTTCCTTCTTGTAACAACCTCTTCATAATCTCTATTGTCTTGAAGCGAAGAGTTCTTCTCTTTGTTAAATTGAAGTCATAAACAAGTATGTCAACATTCTCCAACTTTAATAGGTCTGTGCGACGATGATTTATATTTGTACCCTTTCTTTTTCTCTTTTTGCCAATTTTTTTATATCAAATATCATCTCTCGCTTATACACACCATTTAATGGGTGTGTATTTGTGGCATACAAATGTACATCAACACCTACAATATCTTCATTTTCTATAATGACCTTTATAACCTTAGAAACTCAGAATGGATAACCATTAGGATCTCCATATGCTAGCACTGCAATCATGCAACCATCAATATCCTGTACTAAACCCCTATAAAGGTCTTCCATGACTTCACGTTGTGCATGAGATCTTCTAAAACCAATATACATTTCTCTTTCCTATGCCTGTGAAGAATTGATAATACCTTGAGATTGTTGTTGTTCAACAATATTTCTTTCCCCATGTTTATTTGACACATTTTGTGGCCAAATAAATGGATTTTTCAAAGGTATATCTTCATTTGTTGTTCTTTAAATGATATCACTTTGATTATTGAAAAAAGAATCCCACCAAACTGAATAAGCATATCAAAGTACCCATATGTATATCTAATACATTGTTTATTTCTTCTAGGCAATCAGAATAATTTATATCTCTATTCTTCCTATGTGCATTATGAACTTCAACAACTGATTGTAATAAAAATATATTTGATGCAAATATTGGATGATCTGGGATGAACTTCAAAAATGCCAAACCTAAAGATGGTTCCCATTCTGTAGTAGTTGAATACTTCTTGCCCCATATTAGTGTTTTCCCATCAATTTTTTTGATATAAAACTGATGTTGGAAGCTAATGTCATTAAGTTGTTCAATGCATTTCTCCTCATCATACAATCCCAGAATAAACCTGCGCATTTCAATAGTTTCTTCCAACACATCAAAAGTAGGCTCTCGCATGTTTGATTTCTTAATACATTCAATTAATGATGGCAAGCTTCCAACTTCCTTCCTCCTCAATGTGACTGAAAAATGACTGAACATTTGATCAATATGGTCATGAGTGTGCCCAAAAAGAAGGAAACCAACCTTTACCTTCTAAAAAATTCTCAATTCAACAAGCATGTTTAGATATCCAAAAACAATCTGATTTTTGTTTTCACGACAAGTGTTGTCCAATTGTAGATACAAAACTTCAGGAAGATTACCAAACCAATGAGAAAGAACATGATGAATTATGGTTATTGTCAGATTTTCATCATTATGAATATTTGGAGTTATGAAGTATAATCTTGGAAACATTTTCCCATTGAATACCATATAACTGACCAAGTGATACTGAATAAAATTTTCCTGCTGTAAATTTTTGGGTGTATGAAAAAAATGTGGTAGAAGTGTTTTCTTTTGGTCCATCCCATCATTTATCAAACTTAAATATTTATTTGAATTATCGTAACACTTATTTCTATGCTTTTACAACTTTTTCCTTTCACTTGTTTGTTGTTCGTGATGCTCTTGAAGTGCGTTGACAATAGAATCTACACAACATAAAATGATGTCATTAAGAAATATGTTTTCATAGTTGATGACTATACAATTTTAAAAGTTAAAGTTATGAATGCTTACCTATTTTTTACCCTTCACATTTATCCATTTTTTATTTAAGAGAAGCACAAATACTGCAAATCCCCATCCTTATCTTATTAGGAATATGAACATTGTTTAATTATTTCTTCCATATTATTGATATGTAATAAATCGACCATGTACCTCAAGACCTTTTGCATATTCTTTATCTAAGTTTTAGATTTCTCGTCTTGAAAAATTATCTGGAATATGTATTGTCTCTCTATTTGGCATACATTCTCCATGCTTTCAAAATAAATCTTTCATCCATGACATTACAGTATCTAATAATGGTCCAAACTGTCATTTATGACGTACTTCTGAATAAAATGTGGGATCCTTTTCCAAATTTTCTTGGATTCTTGACAGACGAAAATTACCCATTGAATGAAACATTTTGAAATCCTTTCTACATATAATTAAAGACCCAATATGATAATCATAACTTAACAATGTAGATTGCATGCACCCCACTAAATATGAATTTTGCATACCTTTATTCATTGACAAATATCTCTTCCTTTTCTCTAATGCAAACTTGAAATCCATATGTTTCAAGCAATGTTTTTTATAATATTCACTTGAAATGACAGTGCTGATAGAACTTCTTCTTGTCAGATATTCTACTGTACCCCTTGTATAATTAGAACATCTTGGATTGATATGAAAATGTCTGCTCCTACTCTTCGATAAAATATTTCTTGACATATCCATGATTGGATCATCATTTGTCTAAGTATTTTCATCATAATTATGAAATGTTATCCTCCGTACAATCATCTGTGCTTTTGAAATACTGATTTGGAGGATACTATTTATCTTGCCCTTCTTCAATGCTACCCTCCTATCCTTATAATTAGGACTAAATGGAAAATTTGACTTGATGTTTATTAGATATTCTTCATCATGTGCATTGTCAGTGCTCCTCTCATAGTCCATAGGATTAGGACTACGTTGTAAATGTGACCCTTTACTTACTAAAAATTATTCATCTTTCCCTTTGTTACTACTACTCTCATAGTCCTTAGGATTAAGGCTAAGTGCTTCATCATGTCCTTCATCACTATTGCTCTCATAGTCCTTAGGATTAGGACTAGCTGAAAAATTTGACTCTCAATTTATTGGACATTCTTTATCTTTGCCTTCATCACTGTTGCTCTCATAGTCCACAGGATTAGGACTAATTGGGATCCACGCATCTTTATTTATTTGAAAATATTCATCATTCTTTCTGTTGGGCTTCCAAAATGTCTTCAAAATGGCATCCACTTTCACCTTTAGCGCCACCATTTCACCCACATGTTGCAACTCCATAACCATATAACCTTTCATTAGCCACCATTTCCATAAATATATGGGTTAGGATCCTTATTCACCAAAGTTATTTATTTTATGTGTTTAAAGTTAATTTATGATTAAAAACTAGGAAATTAACATGGTTTCATGTATCTGTATATGTGTCTTGAGTTTCATGACATGTGTAGGTCATTTGGAAGCTTCCAAGCCACCCTTATGTGGACTCCAATGCTCAAATTCGAATTCCCTTCAAAGGAGATTTAGATAAAGGTCAAAGAAGGATATGTGTCCTATTTGGATTGTAACTCTATGAGGTGTCTTATCATTTCTTATTTGGATTAAAAATCTATGAGACACATAGGGGATATGTGTTTCATTATGAGCTATTTGGTTGTAACTATAGGAGATTTTAGTGGATCTTCATTAAATAGGGTAGCTTCTTATGTATTTTTATAAATAGGAGAGCCTTCTCCTTTGAAAGACATGTGTAAATTCGGAGAAATGCTCATATTTTTAATAGAGAATTTGGAGCTTATACTTGGAGATTTGAAGATTTAGTTTTGCTTGCATATGGAGCTTCTTCACTTGTCATCCTCATACACCATTGGAATGGCCATCTAATGATTGTGAGATTTAATTTTCTTTATAGATTAAAGTTCATTTGCTTTCTTAGTATTAGATTTAGAATTACTGTAATATTTGATTTTCTAGAAACATTTCAATAAGGAAGATTTATGTATTTTCTAATTGGATTAAGTCTGAGGCAAGGGATCATAGTTATTTAGTTTCCTTTCATGTTCTGTTATTCACTTTCTTAGATTAAACTATCAATTCATTGTATAATTGAACAAAGGATCAGGCCAAGAAGGTGACTTCAAATTAGGTGATTGAATGTTCAACCTATGCAATCATTGAGCTTTACTTTTCCATGCTCTTATATTTTCTTTTAAGATCCTCATTTAATTGCATTAACTGATATTCCTAAAGATCATTATAAGAAATTGATTTAATCATATTTCAAGGTTGAATGGTTGAATATTTGATATATGCAATTACTGAGTTATTTTTTGCACACTTTACTTGGTTTTCTATGACATTAGAAGTTAAAGTATAGATAGTTGCTTACACATCATCTCAAGAAGGTAACACTTCATAATTGAATGCTGGAGTAACTAAGCATATATTAGTTTTTTTTTTTATTTCACAAGTTTGATGAATTTCATTTTCATTCTTTGATTTCATAGATTAGATGAATTAGTTTTCGTTATTTTGTAGTTAGATTGATCTAAACTGAAAGACAATTTCTAGCACATACAGTGCACACATGCTTCACAAGTTTACAAAACCCCTGGGTTGACAAATTAAATGATAGGCAATCACTTTGCCCCAACATTTTGGCATCGTTGCTGGGGAAATTTACATAGGAAGTAACCTCCAGTTTAGAGTGTATTTTATTTGATTTTGTTTTTACTAACCATTTATGGACAAAGGATCTAGAATGCAGCTCAAAGACTACAATGAGGAATGGTATCAAGAAGCGGTTATGCCACAATATTCATCAATTCTTCAAGAGATCCTTGCAACAAATCGAAAGGTCAAGTCAATTTTGCATATCCTTACAAACAATCAGGTACATTTTTCAAGTTTGGATATCAACATTTCAAAATTTCTAATTCGTAAATGGCTTCATTGGAAGCATGAATATACTTAAAAAAAAAAAAAATAATAAATATATAATATATATATATATTATATATATATATAATATATATAATATAATATAATATATAGTTTTAGATAGATAGGAAAATAAAAATATTTTTTTATAGTTTTTAGGATAAATTTGATGTTTTATGGTGCAGTAAGAACCACCCATCTACTAACGCTTTGTAGGAAAAATTTGCAATAAAACAAACGGTTGAGAACAAGGAGCGCAAGTGAAGATCACGAACAATAATTTAAGGTATGAGGTCAAACCTTTTCATTTTATTTTTGCAAAATTTATAGAAGAATCGATTGATAAAATCTTGACTATGCTAACAAAATAAATCTCTCAAGTATGCTCTCCTTCTGCACTCCGTGTGACCTGGAGGATCAGAAAAAAATTGTTTTGTTAGTACATCATAAAAATTATTTAGCTACAGAATGTAATTCTGTAGCTAATTTCTGTTTTCATGATTTGATTTAATTCAATTTGATTTTTCAATAAACTTAATAAAATAAATAAATCAAATGCATTTTCTTTATTAATAAATGTTTTTTTTTTAAATGAAATATATATGTATATATTTTTAATTAAAAAAAATGTAACATATACAATTAAAAAAAAACAAAACATAAAAAATTTATATAACAAATAACATAATGGCCCATGGATTTTGAAAAACTTTGATCTCTATAGAGATATCGGTCTTCAGAATGGCTACCTCTATCCTCAGTATAGACAGTGAAGCCGAGAACACTGAGATTTACCAAGAGGGATGAGAAGCTAAGCTTCGTGTTGAGCGTCAAAGCCAAGGCTCTGAATATTTAGCTAGGAGCATTAGTCAAAGCTCATGGGCTGTTGTTTTGGCATGATGGACAACACGTTGTATAGAGCCCAATTTTAGTCATCGTAGAAAACAATCCATCGAAGTTTCCTACGTCTGTACTTGCGTGAATAATACTGATCTCGCTGACCGAAGGGCTGTAATGAATTTGCTCCACAGCATATGATGGGTGCCATATATTAACCTCCATGGTTCGGAGTGTCTCAACTTGCACATTCTGTATAGCAAATTGGATCACCATTGCCAGAAAACGCGAAACTTAAAAACGTCATTTTTAAAATGTGATTTCCAGCCAAATGAAAACAAATTTCGGAAAAACTAGACATGGGTTTTTCTCAGGATAGGCCGAATTAAATAACTTAGAAATGGTTTCCTCAACTTCTCAACCGTTTGAGAGAAAGTTGAGATTCTTATGGACACTGTTTCACTAACTCCATGAGAAAAAATAGATTTAGAATTTAATGCATAGATAGAAGTTGCGGCCATGCAAAAAGGATCAAATCTGATTTTGGATGCTATGGTTGTTTGAGAAATCAAGATTGTGATTTTCTGTCACTGAAATCCATGGATTTGATTACACATAAGAAAAGTGTGTAAAAAGGAGGAACAAAGGAGGTTTGGGGATTTGCCTCGAGATTGCACCGAGAAAGCTGGTTGATGATGGTTGAATAGTCTAGATTTGATCCGACTCTTTGAGAAGGCTGTGGAACTAAAGAAAAGAAGAGCATAGGCACCATGAATAGAACACAACATTGAGGCTGATTAGTAGTTTGTTAAAACAAAAGATGGAGATAAAGCCTAATGTTTTGCTGGGAAAGTATGAAATAACCATGTTATTATTTTTTCACATATGGAAACGTTTTATATATATATGGCAAATTTTGTTTTTTTTTTTTATTATGTTGTTTTTTTTAATGATTATATGTTTGTAGTGTTTTGTTATATGTTATGATTTGTTATGTGTTTTAATGTTTTATTAAGTTGTTTTTTTTTTAATAACATTTGTATATATAATGCTTGTAATGTTTGATTTTTGTTATGTTTTGTGATCAGTGTGTTTAATGTTTTGTTTTTCTATTTCATTATTTTTAAATTTTGTAAATATTTTATTAGTTTTTTTTTTTTTTAGAAAATTGCCATAAAAAAGTTGTCATAAAAATTTTGACGTGAAAATTCATTTCATGACTAGAGCAAATTGAGAAAAGAGTTGTTGTGATGGTCCACTCAAACACACCTGTTGAAGCAAGAAAAAAAAAAAAATAAAGAAAAAAATTTGCTAATTTTTCTGAAAGAGGCATTACAATTATCACTAGATTTTGGCTCGAGTAAACCACAACATTGTTTCTTGCTCTTTGAATTTTTTTTTGATTATTTACTAACTTGGGTTGTTTGTTCAGTATTTTAGCTACAAAAACTGTGCACATTCTACAGCTGAACGACGATTCTGCAGCTAATCGACAATTCTGCAACTGAACAACGATTCTGCAGCTAATTGACAATTCTATAGCTAAACAATGATTCTGCAGCTAATCGACAATTCTGTAGCTGAACAATGATTCTACAGCTAATTGCCAATTCTTTAGCTGGAAAACAATTTTGCAGCTATGCATTTAAATTAATGACTTATTCAACCAATGCATTCTAACCATTTCATCTGCTTACATCATCTTTCACTGTAGCATCATGTTCCCATGCCACATTTTACATGACAATTTTCACTGTTTCATAAAAAATTCAAAACAGTCTAACTTTATCATACGACATCGGAATTCGATGATTCAAGCATAGTTGGAAAGATCTCAACAAGATCTACAAAATGAGGAAGCTATTATTAGATTTTGAAACAACAAAGAATGAAGAAATTGCTGAAAAGAAACAACAGGTAACTTGAGGCACTACTTTCGACACAGGTATAAACTCTTTTGGTTTTCTTTCATGAACTTGTTTAATAGTACCGATTTTTTATTTTTTTTATGTAAATGTCGTTAACAAAGAAATTGATCACCTCTTTATTTTTATAACCTTACAATCCAATGGAGAAGAAGTACTAGTTTTTACAGGTTCCAAGAGGAAGAACAGATAACCATAAGCAAATAATGTCTCTCAAAGACCACATTTATTTCACAAGAAAATGATCAGAGCAGCAACAGAGATGAAACATCAATGCATTAGCACATGCTAATTCATATTAGATCCAGTAGTTGCAAGCCTTTTAGTTGTCAGTGTTTCCATTGCATCCATACTCCTTCAGTCAATAAAACCTTCATCTCATTTCATTTGCAGTCGCATTGCATTTCACTTAGTCATTCAATAAAATTCTCATCTCATTTTCCTTCATTGCTCATGTTTATTCATAGAAACTATATTTTCCTACCTTACTTTCACTAACTCACAACCTTCATAAAGACATTCAGCTCGCTTACATGTTGATTTGTTCTTTTACTTTCCATTCACTTGTCATTTTCCTTTTCATTAAATAAACCTTGATCCACTGCAAAATTTTCCATTCATAGTCCTTCAAAATCATTGTTTCATACTCGCGTTAGATGATGGAGGATTTCTTAAGGCCTTCCCTCTAACAAGCCTTGGCTTATTGACATCAACACATTATCTAGGTCCAAAGCTAGAGTCCTCATTAGTACCTTGAGGCTTGTATGCCTTAATGACAGACTCTCTGACCAACAATCATGAGAATACATAAATGTCCCTTTATCGTTGGATCTTGCAAGTGGCTTGACATCAGCTCATTTATTCACCCTTTGCAAGATGTACTTAGGTACCTTGGCACTCATCGACATTAATGGTGAGTTTGTCTCACATTGGTTAATGACATTCATCCATGGTCGATATTCCAATGACCTATCTTCATGCTTGACATCGCCACATTTATTCACATGACTAGATTTGTACCATCGGTTTTATAGTGATTGAAGACTATACCATTTCAGCATTTTTCTACAGATACAAAAGATTTAGTAGCAGAAATAAAGAATCCACTTCACAACCTCATCCACCATTTATGCAACCAAGAAGTAAATGAATTCTACATTTCATTCCATGATCCAGAAGCAACCACACTCTTCAATTTCCATAACTCATGCACATTGAAGGTAAGTGAAGGTATGTGGTTTTCTAATTTTTAGTCATGCAATTCCTTAAAATATTAAAATTGTAACTTTGAGAAATTCCTCACTTCCTCTTTCATATTGTCATATCTTTAGTTGGGGGGAAGGGACATCATTTCATATTCATATATCATACACCATCACACATTTTCATTTCATCCTAACATACTTGTCCTAATCAATTATGATTGCATTATGGTTAAAAGAGTTATATGATTTGCAAATAATGCCTAAATTATGAGCACACTATAGGGCTGATTTAAAATATGCATTCTTAAAAATGTTCAATGAATCTTGATGCAACAAAAAGGAACAAGATATTGAAACACAAGAACCAATACCAATTAGAATTTGGTTGAAACACAAGAACCAACCAAACATGTTGCAATTCAATGTATGACAAGGAATACTTTGCAAAAATAAATAAAATTGTCAAATGCAAAGTTTAAGGACATATGATATAAGCCATGATCATTCAAAAGCAAAGACGTTGTGAGCAAATCAAAGGAATTAATGCAATATTTGCATGAGGACATGCAATCACTTTAGTTGGGGGGTATGTCGAGCCTCCAAAATGTCTTCAAAATGACATCCACTTTCACCTTTATCACCACCATTTCACCCACATGTCGCAACTCCATAACCATATAACCTTTAATTAGCCACTATTTCCATAAATATATGGGTTAGGATCCTTAATTACTAAAGTTATTTATTTTATGTGTTTAAAGTGAATTTATGATTAAAAACTAGGAAATTAACATGGTTTCATGTATCTATATATGTGGCTTGAGTTTCATGACATGTGTAAGTCATTTGGAAGCTTCCAAGGCACCCTTATGTGGCCTCCAATGCTTAAATTTGAATTCCCTTCAAAGGAGATTTGGATAAAGGTCAAACAAGGATATGTGTCCTATTTGGATTTTAACTCTATGAGGTGTCTCATCATTTCTTATTTGGATTAAACCTCTATGAGACACTTAGGGGATACGTGTCTCATTATGAGCTATTTGGTTGTAACTATATGAGATTTTAGTGGATCTTAATTAAATAGGGTAGCTTCTTATGTTTTTGTATAAATAGGAGAGCCTTCTCCATTGAAAGGCATGTGTAAAATGGGAGAAGTGCTCATATTTTTAATAGAGAATTTGGAGCTTATACTTGGAGATTTGAAGATTTAGTTTTGCTTTCATATAGAGCTTCTTCACTTTCCACCTTCATACACCATTGGAATGGCCATCTAATGATTGTGAGATTTAATTTCTTTTATAGGTTAAAGTTCATTTGCTTTCTTAGTATTAGTTTTAGAATGACTATGTAATCTTTTCTTTTCTAAAAACATTTAAATAGCGAAGATTTATGTATTTTCTAATTGGATTAAGTTTGAGGCAATGGCTCATAGTTATTTAATTTCTTTTCATATTCTGTTATTCACTTTCTTAGATCAAACTATCAATTCATTGTATAATTGAATAAAGGATCAAGCCAAGAAGGTGAATTCAAATTAGGTGATTGAATGTTCAACTTATGCAATCATTGAGATTTAATTTTTTATGCTTTTATATTTGCTTTTAAGATCCTCATTTAATTTCATTAACTAATATTCCTAAATATCATTATAAGAAATTGATTTAATCATATTTCAAGATTGAATGGTTGAATATTTGATACATGCAATTACTGAGTTACTTTCTGCACACTTTACTTGCTTTTCTAGGACATTAGAAGTTAAAGTATAAATAGTTGCTTACAAATCATCTCAAGAAGGTAACACTTCATAATTGAATACTGGAAGAACTAAGCATACATTAGTTGTTTTTGATTTCATGGGTTAGTTGAATTTCATTTTCATTATTTGATTTCATAGATTATATTAATTGGTTTTCATTATTTTGTAGTTAGATTGATCTAAACTGAGGCAATCTCTAGCACATACAATGCATGCATGCTTCACAAGTTTACGAAACCCATGGGTTGACAAATTAAATGATAGGCAATAACTTTGCCCCAACACTCTCCATCGCTGCTGCTCTCATAGTCCATAGGATTAGGACTAAGTGGACATCATGACACTCTATTCATTTGAAATGATTCATCATGTTCTTCATCATTGCTGCTCTCATAGTCCATAGGATTAAAACTAAGTGGACACTATGACACTCTATTGATTTGAAATTATTCATCATTTTATTCATCATTTCCATTTTCATAGTCCATAGGGTTAGCACTAAGTGGATACTATGACACTCTATTCATTTGAAATTCTTCATCATGCTCTTCATCGTTGTTGCTCTCATAGTCCATAGGATTAGGACTAAGTGGACACCATGACGCTCTATTCATTTGAAATTATTCATCATGCTTTTCATCACTACTACTCTCGTAGTCCATAGGATTAGGACTAAGTGGAAACCACAACTCTTTATTTATTTGAAAATCTTCATCATGCTCTTCACCACTGCTGCTCTCGTGGTCCATAGGATTAGGACTAAGTGGAAACTGTGACTCTTTAATTATTTGAAATTATTATTCTTGTTTTTCATCAGTGCTACTTTCATAGTCCCTAGGATTAGGACTAAATGCAAGATTTGACTCTTTATTCATAGTGGAATAATTTCCGTTATATTCATCAATATGAATAGAGTTGTTACGTGACAAACATGTTGATGCTTCATAAAGCGAAACTTCACTATTAGAAGAATCCATGCCTTTCAAACAGAAGAGGTTGAATGATACAAATGCACTCTCTCCTAATGATAATATATAGCTTAAAGAATGAAAATTTCCCTCCAAAGTTTCCCAAAAAATTTGTTTTATCTATTTTCCTCCATAATTTTCTTCTACAATTTATTGAAAAATTTTAACTAAATTTTTCTTATGAAATAAATATTTTAAACTAAATCTTTAAATTGAAATTGTAAATTAAATATTTTACCTAAATTATTTTTTTACTTAAACTATATAACATTTACTAGACAATTGAATGCCTTTTTAAAAATTTTATTATATCTTCTAAAACAAATTAATCCCACATTCACCGTGTGGTAAAAAAAATTCGTAATGTTCGCTTTATCATAATATAATATATTGCCATAACAAGATTTATATGTTAAAGTCTTTATAAAAATAGATTAATCCCACATTCACTGTGCGGTAAAATAGTTTCGTAAAGTTTGTTTTATCATAGTTCCCTATATCTCCATAACAAAATTTACATGTTAAAGTTTCTATAAAAACAAATTAGTCCCACATTAATCGTGCGGTAAAATGATTCCACAATTTCTATAACATAAATTTTATTATCACTATTCCTCACATCATATCAAGGTTTTTTGAGGTTCGTTAAATTACTTAGAGAGAATTTGTGGAGTAGCTACATTGTTATCAACGACATATTCAATGAAATATTATCGTATTTGAAAGGTTAGTTTCCCTTTTGTTGTGTGCAAGTTTTAAAATTCAATAGGTTTAATGATTTCTTTTTTTAGAAATTAAAAATTTAGATGAGCCAGATTTACCCACTATGTCTATAGTGGGCATGGTGGGCCCGATCATGCTCATTGGTAGCACCCAACCCAGTAGTCCAACGATCCCATGGGGGAGGGTTGGGGGGGCTGGCACCCAGCCCCTCGTCCCACCCTGGTGGCCCAACAGCCAGCTGATTCCCACACCCCACCCAAACAACCCAATAGCCCCCCGCCCCACCCTAGTGGCCCAGTGACCAATCAATTCCCCCGCCCCACGCTAGTGGCCCAATGGCCATTCGATTTCCCTACCCCACCCCAACAGCCCAACGAACCTACAAGGTGGTGGGTCGATTCTCAGAATCGACCCACCATCTCGATGGGCCATTGGGCTGCAGAGGTGGGGCGGGTGGCTGGGTGAAATCGGCCTACCACCCTCATTGGGTCATTGGGCTATCGGGATGGGGTAGGATGGGGATCCATAGTTGGGGTAGCTAAGGTGGGGCGAGAGGGGGATGCATGGTTGGGGCCACCAGGGTGGGGCAGGAGAGGGCTACATTTTTTTTTTTTTTAAGTGGTTATGCTTTACAAAATTATTTATCATTTATCATTTTGTTTGTTAATTTAACCTATTATTTTTTGTAATTCACTGATTTATGTGTGTGTGTGTGTGTGTGTGTGTGTGTGTGTGTGTGTGTGTGTGTGTACTTTTTGCAGGAAAATGGCATCAAAGAAGATTGATGTGAATCTTTCTGGATCGAAGACTGTTAAAATTAAATATGGATCCTCAAAAAGCAATGTTGAACGAACAAAAAATGAGTTGATAACTATAAATCTATCTAGTGCTTCAAACAATAAGAAGACAATTTCATACTGGAAGAAATCAAAAGAAGTGAAGCTTACAAAAAATGAATGGTATGTGAAAGAAAGAGAAGGCGAATATGTGAAAATATATCTATATGTTAATATCCCTAGGGATTGTGGAATTTATGAGGTGTTGGGAAAGGTCATAGATATGTGTTTGTTACCGGACACTAAAGTTGTTTATATACTTACAAAATCACCCAAGTGATATGACAAGATTAAATATCAGTTATCATTGTCATACTAGAGAGGTATTTACAAAGTGGTCTAAACAAATCATAAATGAGATTTCACAATATATCATAAGTATTGTTATTTATATTTGTGTTTTTCATTATTGTAAGTGTCTCATTATATTTTTAAAACTTAGTTTTTATTAACACATGATATTTTGTTTGACAAAATTTTATTGAAAATCTTTCAATTATGTTGGGAGGTATTCATTTCATAAGGCAAGATATTATGAATGTTGTCAACAGTTTCTACATAGGGTCAGAAGAAGATATGGCAAACAAGAAAAAATTAGTAATTCATGATGCTACAAAACTACATACAAGGGATTGGAAAAACATGCCTCTAGTGGATAAACCCAACAAAGGTAGACATATTACTTTTGAAGATGAGGAAGTTGAAACTGATGCTAAAGTATATGTTGTCGTTACTGAGGATGACATTAGAATTGATGTCATAAATGAGAAGAGCCATAAAAGACAAAAAGTAACAATGCCCAAAAATGTCTCTGTTCTAGTTAATGACGAGAATGCTAGGAGGAAGAAAACTAAGGTTGAACATTCTCAAGTAGTCATTACCAACAGTGGAGATCCTAGTGAAAATTCAAAAGAAAGTAAGGAAATCATTACACCAGGAGCTGATTTAAAGGATGGAATTATTAAGACAAAACAAAATTCCATTTGGTAGAACTTGACAAAGAGAAACTTAATTGAGGGTGGTCATACATTTCATCTTAATGTGAGACAAATTTATAAGCCAAGTGAAGGACAATGTAAATATCAAATCAGAAAGCCACACCACCTGCATGTTCACAACTTGAAGGCATTGATGAGGTACAATCCATATGCTCATGTGGTTAATTATGTGCTTCTTGTTGATCCAGTTCAAGTTCCCAACAAAGAAGAATTTGATAAGTCAAAATGTTTTGAATACAATTATTATGTGCTTGAGGGGAACCATTCTGGAGAAGGTCAAAGGCAATTGATGGATGAATATCCCAATAACTCACATTTTGAAACAATGAAATGTATCATTTATATTAGTATATCAGATACAGAAGAAATGTTATTGGCATGGGATCATAATTTAGATAATGAATATAGGATGTTTGTGAATTTCATCCAAAGGGTTAGATTTATTCATAGTGAATTTCAAGAAAAATGTGGTGGGGATAAGATAAATGTTATTGTAGATTTTTGAAAGGAAAGTTGTACAAAAATAGTATATCAAATTGATGAGAAAATCAATTCAAAAGGCGACAGAGTAAATACTGATATATTCAGAAGTATTGATAACATTTTCTAGTTGGTATTTATAATTGGAGAGATATGGGAATTGATTAATGATATTTTTAGCATGTGGGAGAATATTGGCATTAAAAAACAAAAGGTCTAAAGGTCTAAACCATTGATATGTAGCAATAGTAAATCAGGTCCTGAAATGAAGCAACTTCCAGAAGATATGACTATCACACCTTGGAGAGCATTGCAAGGAGTGAAGGATGAAAAACTTGTCAAAGAAATATTATCTAGTGTGAGGTCAGGGGAATTATCATTGGATGAAATTTATGAGGAATTTCAAAAGTAAGTTTGTTGAATTATTTTTACTTATTTCTAGATTTTAATTTTATTTTAAATAAAACTAATTTTCTTGGTAGTATTTTGTTATTATATATTCATTATATATATAATATATATATATATATATATATATATATATATTTACATTTATCTATTCAGTCACATAGTTTACATGAAAATACAAGAACAAATGGTTAAATTGTTGAATGAAGATAGCTGGGATGATGTTGTATGCAACTATCCAGTTTCAAGTTCTACATCAACAATAAAATATTTTTATCTTGCATTTAAAAATGCATGTTGATTTATACATTCATTTTTATTTATCTGTATACTATTTTTACTTTATAACATATACATATATTTGTTTATTTTATTAAAGCTAAGGAAGGATGCAAATGAAGCACCAGATAATTTCATAACCTTTATTGAAAAAGTTAAGATCGAAAGACTAAAGAAACAACGTCTTAGGAATGTTGAACTTGATCCAACTCTTACTTATTTCATTTGGAATGGGCTTGAAACTATTCAATATCAAGTAATACAAGGTGACTGTGAAGACATTGCTAAACACATACCTAAAAGGGATTATTCCCTAGTTATTGCAAATATTCCCCATGGTTTCAATATCCCAAACATTGACTATGATAGTGACCCTTATACTTATCAAGCTCTTAGTAAAGTGGTTGCGGGATTTGTAGAAGTCACATCATCACCATTATGGAGATTTGTGACATTTCATTCAGACACACAATTAGAAATGTTATTGTCAAGCTTCAAGGGGAAAACAAACTCAAGGATGCAACTTACATGGTAAGATGTTGAAAATGTATGTTTGATCAATGTTAAAGAGTTCATTTATGTACAAGTTAATTGAACTTTTACTATTTCATGTTATAGGAAAAAGTCAAATCTTCTTAATCATGAAGACAAACCATTTATAAATGATTGTGAGTTCATCCATATTGATAGTTGGGCAAAATATGATAGCTATATGTCTATGCTTTTTAATTAGGTAGATGGAAAGAGTCATATCCAAGAACTGGTTTATGATGTTGCTGTGAAAAAACTAATATATTAAGATAAATAAGAAAAAAGAGAGATAGTTAACATTCATCAAAAACCACAGTTATTGATTAACTATCTTATAGACATATGTTCAAATGAAGGAGATTAGGTTTCGGATTTATTTTCTGGCTCAGGTAAGTTTTATTATATAGAATTGAATTTCAATATCTTCTTTCTTAATTTATATGTCATTATACTAGTTTACTTCATTATTTATTTTGTGCTTGATAATTAGGTACAACACTAGCATGTTACCTACAAAAAGGAAGAAATTGCATTGCCATTGAAAAAGATTCAGTACAATGCAAATTTATTCAACAAAGAATTAATACTCTTCAATTTCTTCCACATGAAATGTAAGAAATTGGGTTGAAGAAAGGGGATTTTAGTGAATCACGTGTGGCAAAAAAGGAAAAGGAACCTCAACCACCGTTACATGGAATGATTGGAAAGGTATACATTGGGAGATTCACAGACATGAAAGATCCTTTCGAAGAGGAAAATGAGCAAAATGAGCAAAATGAAGCAAAAAATATTGTGGGAGAAGACAAAGATGAAACTCTAGAGGATGAAGAGTTTGGATGATGTGATATTGTGTATTAAATTTAAGTTATGCTTGGAAATCAAGCTCATTTTTTGTAACTATTAATTAGTTGTACTTGTAATGTTTTGACTTCGACATTTTAAGAGAAGAATAAGCATTCAATTAATGTTGTTATGTGTTTAGTATTTGTATTATGTGATTTTCGCTTTAACTTTTATGGGAATCATTATTTTTTGAAAAAAACAGTGATTATTATTATTATTATTTACATGAAATTCATAAAAAAACTATTATTTAACCATTTTTTATTAAATTTTTCCTATAAAAATTGTGATTTTGACATGTCATTTCTAGCAAAAAATGATCAAAATGTGTAAGTTTTTAGCTATATTTATGTTGAAAATGGTTATTTTTATGTCAATTATTAAAAATCATTGTTTTTTAGAGACAATTATTTGATGTGCATTGAAAAATTAATTAATGATATATAAATATGTAGAATATCGAAACTTTAAAATATCGACATTCTTCTCTAACTATGCAAGAAAATAAAAACCTGACTACAAAAGAAATAAAAATAAAATAAAATAGAAACAAGAAAATATGAAGAAGAAGACCACTTCAAAAATTGTTAAATTTAGAAAATAATTCTTCATATTTAATACATTAGAAAATTTAAAGTAAAAAAATAGGTCTTTTAAAAAAATGACTTGATGCAGAATCAACATTTTTTAAAATCAGCATGCAAATCACTAACATTCTAAAAACTAATGTACATAAAAAAAATTAAAGTGTCAAAAACTATGCTAAAAAAAGTATGTGTGTTATGCATCAACACTTTTCAAAATTGGGTCACTTTTTTGCTACCTCTATGAAATGGGTAATCGTATTAGTTCCCATTTCAAAGTTTACATTGTTTTTAGTCCAACGCTCCAATTTTTCGTGCGGATCATCCTTCCCTGTGTATTTCTCTGTCATATGGGTATTGGCATACCCAAACCTCAACTTTATCATTCTCCGGTATTATTTATATTCGTTGAAGTTGTCTTTATGTGTACCCCATCAACGGGCAAGTGGGTGTAGCTTGCAATGCCAGATCTAGCACTTGGAACCGATGCACCTCTGGCACATCCCTTTAAAACTTATCCAAAAAAAATTAACATATTCTAACCCATCATAATAAGGTAAATTTCGTACTTCAATGGATATGCATTGAAGCAATTTTTTCAACATATTACAGTGTAGCGAGGAGACTTCATGTAATTGGTTCTGCCAATGCTTAAGCTCTTCATCAAAATTTGAAGTGCAGGAACTATCCCTATCCCATGTGATCTGTCCATCTGCTGTAGGCTTTCTCCAGTCCTCATCACGTGCAGTGATATTATAAATTTGATCAATATCATCCTCCTCCTCATAATCATGGACCAACTCAATGTATCATGTACCTTCAATTGGATCCAATTTAACAATGACCCGGAGCTCCTTTCTTTCGAAAGTCATTCTGCACTCTTTGATATTAATAATCACATCCATATCAAAGGCCTATTGAATGCCTAGTAGCGCAAGGTATGGGTTACTATCGTCAACTGTTTGGATCACTTCAAAATCAGCTAGGGCACTCGCTCCTTCAATATCTACCATGACCCCATATAGGGGCCCCATAGGAATGATCTTTTGTTGGTTCGCCATGCATAGCTAGATAGGAGACCATTACAGTGCAGGTCTTCCCATTCATTCCAAAGTTTGCTTTGGTAGAACACTTGCATCAAACCCTAGATCGAGAATTACCTGATCCATTTCATACTCTCCAATTTACGCAGTTAGTTTGATCTCATGACCTGTTCACTTCTTTCTTTTTCCCACTTTACATACTGCATGTTGTTTTGGAGAAGTATTAATCTTACATGTACTATTATCAATTAGCTCTTGTATCCCTTCCACCACCTTTCTATTCCGTAAAATATTCATGCAAGTTTTCAAAAAGGTTGTTAATAGTGAAGGGTCTATGTCCTACACACTATTGTTTCTGCCAGAATTCTCCTAACTTACTGATGTAGAGGCTTCTACGAAGCTCTTTTTAGGTTCCATAAAGGTTTCCTTTGCACGACATATATAAAAACCAACTTCCTTCTTAGCAGCCTTGCGTACCCATCCTTCAGCCTTTGGCTGCTTCCCCTTATCTTCTCCTGTGGCTATACCACTGCCATGATATTGATGCTAGGTTGCTGTTCGTGAGGCTCCGCTCTCATCATTTGGATATTATGCATAGGTGTTTGAGCTTTCTTTTCTTGCAGCTTTTCTGTAAGTATGGGGCAATCTTCTATGACATGGTCAAACTGTCGGTGATATTGACATGAGGGGTGCGTCAAATTCTAATAGTCGCATGAAAAAGGGCCCACCTCTCCACAATTGTAACAAATAACCTGGCCATGACCCCTTCCAGCTCCTCCTCCTCGCCCTCTTCCTCAACCTTGGAATCCTCCACGAGCTGCACCCGCACCTTGATCTTCAGGTCAATTTTTCACCTACAACCTATATGTCAGGGTCTGATCCATAATTAGTACATAGCTTCGGAAGTTGTGCTCCTCATGCCCAACCGATTTGTAAAAAGTGGAAAATAGTTGCTGCGAAGTTTGCACAAAATTTTGTAGGAGACAACAGTTATTAGTCACGTGCTTCCCAAAGATTTGACAGATATCATACCATAAGGCTACTCTTGTTCTCAGCCCAGCAGTGTTTTCTTGCTTCAGGGGGACAAGACCTCCCCCAATAAGGTAATTTTGATAGACTAGGCAGTGGTCCTTATCATAACCATGGCTTTTACATTTCAGGCACCAAACTTCTAAGCTCACCTTGGGTTGGACTTCCTTTCCCTTCTTAAGGCTCCGTAATTCCATGTGTAGGCTGGCTAGTTGTGACTAAATCTATTGTACCCCTAGATTCGTATCCTACATAGGTGAAGCCTACAATTGCATGGCAATCTCCAAGGCTTCATCTTGTGTTCCTATTTTCTATTGCGACAATGGAAATCTCAAATGAGGTATGAGCAAAGCAATGTACCAGTCCCTATGTTTATCATTTGTGATTCTCATGTTAGCCTTCTAGATCATACACTTCAGTATTTGATCAAAGTCCTATGTAGACTCATTCACCCTCAGTTGGATCCCTTTGAACTCTGTTATCGGTTGGGCTTCTGACTTGGGTTTCTTAAATTCATTATTCATTGCTTGTTGTGTTTCTAACATAGTTGTGTTGGGTTTTCTTGTGCAAAACGTGATATACCTACTCAGTTCTCTATCTTGTAGTGTTGTGACCAATTGTACTTTATTCATATCATAATCAGTAATATGTTGCGCCTTCCATATAGCATCCACAACAAACTAAAATTTCTTGGGGTCTTTAGTCCCCAGACCCTTAAATACAGGCATCTTCATTGTGTTGGCCATGTTAAATCATGGAGGTGGAGGTAGAGGCGAAGGTGTAGGTGTGTGGGGTGGAGGTGGAGGCGAAGCTGGAGTGGATGGATGAGGCATCCCTGTGATACCCTGGCTTATGATCTACAACGCGCTTTACAGTATCCTCAAAATACTACCTTCATTGTCACTATCAGACGATCCCAACAATGGAGTATATTCTTAGCCGAAATCTAGGTTCCTTCTGAAGGCTCTCCCACTTTAAATAGATCTAAACATCAATTTAAATTCATAACCTGCTTTTTGCACAGTAACATCTTAATCCAAGTCTTCAAGGATTTCAAGTACTTACCTCTTGATCCCTTGAAAAATATGTGCTTTGCTTCACTATAACTAGTGGATGTATTGATTGTGAAGTCAGTAATAAATCCTCCCAAAATACTATCGATCCAGTGGTCAACAGCTCACGTGATTTTTTTTTTGAAGCCTCAAAGCACTTTACTAGTTTAAGAGTCGACACAATAGGGATTTCAAGCTTCCACGTACCCTAGCTATCTGTCAATTTAGAGAGCCACTCATGTAATTCATAAGGGAAAGAGTAGAAGAATATCTTGTGCTCGTATGTGAATAGGTATTTATTCACCCACTCTTCCTTCGACGGGCGCGGATTCCTATTATCTTGAGCTACAAATGTGTGCAATTTCCATTCTATCCACTTTTCAATCTCTTTCTTAGTGGGGAACCACTTATCGCACATTCCTAAGATAGATCCTGGTCCTGGCAATGGAACCATTTGTTGGCTTGCTAGGCCCTGACCCAGGTTCATAAAATGCACCAACCAACAAAATCCTAAATTTCTGGCCTTTTCAGAAACAACCCACACAATGTAGGTTGCAGTCTCGCCCAAAGCAATGTTGGGGATAACGAAACTAGGTTTCTGCATCCAGAGGTCTGTGTGATGGGTTCTTGTGACTTCTAGGGCTTAGTTAAGTCTCCGCGAGCCCTAGTCCTTCCAAAACAAATAATTGCAGTAATTCGTATAAATAGAATCTATACCTTCGCGAAGGCCTTTAAACATTCATAACCTCAATAAATTAAGATGATCTAATACTTTCGCACATTAATTATGAATTCATTCATATAAATTCAGATACAGAGTGAAAATATAGAAAATTATAGAAGTAAATACAGATGCACGATTTATGGATCAAAACTTCCTTTATTAGATGTATTATTTCAAGTACAAACTCTTTTTCTCTGCGCCCTCTGCTGTAGGGGCCCACACACTTAGCTGCAGGAGCCTTCCCCTTTGCTTAAGTATAGGAAACATACTTTTCTACCTTCGCTCATTTTCCCATACAATGATCTTCTAGTTATGAGTTACTTCCTAGACATGCTATGACTCTTCTATATATAGCATTTTCTTTTACAATACCATGGGCAGTTCTCAAAACTTCCTATCTTCTAACCACCTAAGGGACTAAATCCCCTTTGACTCTTATGACCTCACACTACGCTTCCTTAAAACACAAAGACTTTACAAGTATACAAAAAGTTAATGTCAAATTTTGACCCAGGCGTCCTTGTCTCAACAAGTTTGTATTTGAATCCATATGTAGTGTTAAAATTTAGATACAAAGGGATTTTTGAATCCATCAATATTGTTAAAAATGCAATGTTAAAATTTAGGTAGATAAATTCAACAACCCCCTTAAAGAGGTCTATGAATCCATCTATAATGCTAAATTATAACATTCTTATACAACATAGAGTATAAGTTTACAATATATAATATTTTTACATTCCCTCTAGGAGGGACAAGAAAGAGAGTTTGAAACTGATATAGATGGGTTTGAAGGGTTAATAGGAATTTTTTCCTCACATCTTAGAGAGATGACACACCATCACTTGTGGGGTTTTTGTGGTGTTCTTACATACCATGGTTGATTATTGCACTAGATTCATAGAGACAATGATTTTATTAATTTGAATTCAAACTATATTGATTTAAACTTGGTCAATTAATATAAATCTAAATTACTTTAAAGCCATATTATTCTGTATATAATTCTACATATGCATGCATTACAAAAATGTGCACAAATTCTAATAGCACATTCACATTCTTAGAATGTGCATATACTATTATTAAAAAACCATACCTACTAACAATTATTGTGGCTCCTTATGTAGAATAACATGCTATGACTCCCATATCCAATTTGAAATCAAATATCCCTTAGAGAGTATCTATGTTCTTGTTTGAGGATTACTTCATGTTACTTGAACTCTAGAAGGTTTATTTAGGGCTTAAGGCCCTCTCTTCTCCTCCCCTTGAGATAGTAAATTCCCCAAGACCCATTCTTATCATGTAAACCATACTAATGGTGACAAAGATTACCCATAGAGGCTAAATATCCCTTAGATATGTCCTATGTGGTAATTCAAATACTTTTTCAGTAATATTGATCATGGGAAGATTTGAGTATGACCCAAGACCCTTATGATCCTTCCTTTACCATGGTTAAGTCCCGAAGGTCCATACATGGCACAAAAAAACTCCTAATGATATTGAGGCCAAACTTAGAGGCCCTGAGACCCAACTATGGCGCACAAAACCTTCAAATAATACCCCCAACACACCTTCATACTAGATATATCTTAGATAGGATGCATGTGGTGGTTTGAGGCCTTATTCACGTCCATTAAACTAGAGAAGTTTTTTTAGGGACTAATCATCTTTTCTTCCTTCCCTATCCATTGTAGAGGCCATGAAACCCATTCTTATTATGAAAAACATACTAATTGTGCCCATATTCCCATTCCAATATCTTCTTGATTGAAATTAAACATGAGAAAGACTTGTTTTAGGCCTGAGGCCCTTTTTCATTCCTTGGCTAAGATATAAGCCTTAACTCCCATATATGATGTGGATAGCCTCATAATGGAACCCTTATCCTATATGGAGGCTTGAAGTCTCTTGATGAGGATCTATATTGTTCTTTATGGTATTTTTGATGTAGTGTAAGCCAAAGAAGTTTCATTTTGGGCTTGAGGCCATTGCTTTCATCCCTTTTCCATGGTACAAACCTAAGACCCATTCTTACTATGTAAAACATACTAATGACTCTAAAGTTCCCCCATAGAGGCCTAAGATCCCCTATAGAGGTAATATGTGGTTCTTTGTGAAATACTTCACAAAGCTTAATTATTAATTATTCAAATAAGGCCTAATCCCCTTGTGTTCCCATTTTTACCAAGCCTACACTTGTAAGCATCATATGTGATTTGAAAGCCTCCTTATTTCAATAAGGTCCAATGATGACACTCCAAGACCCAATCATGGAGTGAAAAACCTTTGAATGGTAGAAACATCCCTCCTAAAGGCATTTCTTTTATTTTCCTTCCTTGGCCATAGTAAAGGCCATGAGACCCATTCTTATTATGAAAAACATACTAAACACCCATATTCTTAGCTAGATGTTTTGTTCGTGGAAATTGAGCATGGGAAAGGTTACTTTAGGGATTAGGGCCCTGCTTTTCCTCTCCTAACCATAACATAGACATTAACTCCCAATATGTGGTGAAAAATACCTCCTATGGTGCCCATATCTCAACTGAAGACTAAAGAACCATTAGAGAAGATCTATGTGGTTTTAAAGTCTAGCTCATGGCCCTTGAGACAAATGATTATTATAAGGCCTAATTTCCTTGTTTACCTCCCATACCCATAGTACATTCCTTGACTCCTATACATGGTGTGAACAAATTCCTAATGGAATATATATCCCATATATCCCTAAGATTATTTAGAGAGGATCTATGTGGTTTCTCAATGCCAAATTCATGGCCCTTGAGCATGAGAAGCTACATTTTAGAAGTAAAGGAATTTTTTTCCTTCCCTCGTACTATTCATTATTATCCAAAGAATAGTAATGGTGCTCATACATCTAGTCTAAGGTCCTTTTCATTTCCTTTGGTAAAGGCCTTGAGAGATATTCCTAGTGTGCAAAATGTGGTAATGTTGTGGAAATATCAGTAAAAATAAAGGCCCTAATAGATTTTCCTCCATTGGTTATAACCTCTTATGATGCTAAATCTTGGTAGTTGGCCTCATTGTGATAGGTGGAAGCTTCGTTCAAAAAAATATTGTCAAACCTTTAAGAGGGGGCATGTTATCATACCTTTCTATGTCTATGTTCAAACAAGAAGAAACCTTGACATGATTTTAACGTTGAGTCTTTTAATTTGTCTCAATACATGAGAAATGGTGGTAACATAAACAACTAGAGCTTCAAGAAGGTTATACTCTTCGACTCACTTAAATATCATTGCATAGGACCACTAATTACGTTTGTCGAAATTTAAGTTTTACATGTTAAATGGTTTATATACAACTTGATATCTTGTTTATTTTTATTGAATCCTTAATTTAATACCATGTATAATTTTTTGTTTGAAATATTATTATTGAAATTTAATTTTAATTTTAATTTTAAATAGTGTATATGTAATAATCTTATAAACATTGATTTTTTCCAACGTATTTTATAAACAATGTTACCCATAAGATCATAATATTTGCAAGAGATGAGGAGACCCACATCTACAATTTGTAAGTTTATGTATCAAAGCATGCTTAGAAACAATACCAAATAAGCAAGGTAAGGGAAAGGCAAACTATAAGCCTAGATAATATTGCTTCTCATAGTACGAATAATATATTTGACCTCCAGATAAGTAAAAATCTTAAAATGACATCCATACATGAACAAATAAGGAAAATGTGAAAAGGAGTTTTTTGCAGCAAAGAAATCAAGGTCAATAGCATCTTCGGCCAGTCAGATTGGATTGGGAAGCAATTCCACAATATCAAAGTGCAGAAGGATTTGTTAAGGTTGCAATCTATTGGTGATAAAGGACCCCATAGGGGATTCAAGATGGATTTGCATAGGTTTCAATCTACTATTAATGAAGGACCCCATGGGGGAGTGTAGATTCATGCATAATATCTTGGAGATATTTTTTTCTACCCCTATTGATATTCTAGCCATGATTTTGACAAATATTAAACAAATTGTAAAGAAAAAGTAGACAATACCATAACTACTGCCTTGGCTTAAGACCGATTTTCTAGAAAATTATCCATTGAATGTTGTGTTTGTTGATATTGGGCATGCTAGTATGTAGGTACATGGTGCTGCATTTAAAAGGGACCAGTTGAAGATCATGGCTTATACTTTTGACCGATATCTTGATGGGATGGAATTCCATGATATTATTTTCCAGTGCTTTTGTAGAGAAATTCGATCAATACCAATAGATGTGCTACCTATTTTCAAACTAGTGGGAGATTGTAGGTTTCCTTTGAGAAGCTGAAAAGAGTCTTGAATTATAACCCTAAGGTACCTCTTAATATTGAGTGTTTACCTCTCAATATTGAGTGTTTAATGGATGAATTTGTGTTGTGATTCTACAATTAATGAATGGGTCTTTTACATATCCATATATGGTGTTTGATGGGTGAGTGTGAAGGATGCATTAGAGGAACTTTTGGGTTCAAAAAAAGCTTGAAAAGAATGTGAAGGTGGGACATCATTCAATCAAAGGTATATAGTGGATTTGCAGTTTGGATAGCTAACTGAGTATATTCAGTTTCATTTGGAAATATGCTTTGATATATTGGTTTTTTAAGTGTTTTTTGTTGGTAAAATTGCACGTTAAATTTAGAGACTGTGTCATTCACTGGGATATCAAGCTTGAGAACATTCTCCTAGATTCCCTTTTTTTCACCATGATCTCTGATGTCAGATTGGAAAAACTAGTTGGCCTTCATTTTAACCACTTCTTGACTACCATGAGAGGAATGAGAGGGTACCTGGAACTAGAATGTATTTTTGGGATGCCCATTACTACCAAGATTGTTGATCATGCAATCTTCAAGCACAATACTCATCCAACATGTGCAACAAGTTTGTTTTTCTCATGTGGGTTAAAGTTTCTCTTTTTCATTTAGCATAGATGGAATATAGATTGTGGGGTTTTGAATGGGTGAGGGTTTGATATCTAGTTTCTAAAATACCATTATGTGGATTAGAATTTTAGGAATGTAGCAGGAATTTGTAAAATTAGGACCATTGGGTTTATTCTCAGAACTTTAGATATGGCTTTGATAGGTTCCATGAATTTGAATGACATGACATCCCAGGGAAGGATTTGGGGATTGTTTTCTATCGGAGGGCTTAAGGTAGATTTCCTTGAAAATGATACATGTGATGGAATGAATAAGAGTGCCTGATATTGGGAGAAATATATAAAACTAGGGTTTGAATAACATGACAAGCACTGAAAAAACACAGAGTCCAATCCTTATCATCCCCAAATAACTATTTTGTTATTGTTGCTGAAATAACAATAATTGCTATTATCTCCAAGCTCATTTAATTTTAGATGTAGATATATGGATATAATAAAAGGATCAAATGTTAATTGGGTTTGTTTGTGAGCAGGCACTTGTTTCTAGGTGAGAACAAAGTTTCCATTCCAATTGCTTTCTTTGGGCCTGGAAATTACATGAATCATCATCAAATTCACTAGTATAAACAAAAACAGATTCAATCCCAACCCAAAAACTAGTCTCCACCTATTAATGGGTTGCCAAATCAAACTCCATGCATCACCTAGTGCAAGGATGCCCACGTAGGTCGTTTTGGATCATTTAAGTTTTTTCTTTTCATTTTGATGCCAATATGATTTTTTTATGTATTTTACAAATACTACTTGTAACCATGGACAACACGGCACAGAAGAATGCTTACTTGGGCTTGAGAATGATATGGATTGAAATTTACAAGCACTTGGGAAGAGGATTAGAGAGCACATGCTTTTAGGAAATTCTCAAATTTTACCTATTGATTTTTTACAGAGCCATTGCCTGCTCATATTGACCTCCCTTGGTCCAATGGAGCAATTTTGACTGGATTACATTTGTTGTTGGATGATAAAAAGTTGAATTCCTATAGCAACATGTCTTTGAGTACTTTAAAGGTTTTCATTATGAACAAAGAACTGATTGGATTTATATAACAAAATAATGATGAGATTGACCAATTTTGAAGAACTCAAGTACCATCCATGAAATGTTTGTTCCCTTTATGGTTTTGATTTTATTATAACTTAGTTTTCCAATGAAGGAGACTCCAGATGAAGTACCCAATTTATTGGTTTAGGCCTCAAAATAGAAACAAACCAATAATGAAATTCTAGTTAAAACATATTGGTCCATGGTTTTCAACCCGCTTATCTTTCCTTCTTGATAATTTGTTGGTTCCCAAGCTAACATGACATTAATTTCCTTCTTGATAATTTGGTAGTTCCTAGGCTATTGATGAGGCTCATCAATAGGTACATTATAAGGGTCATAATTCCATCCTCCAACTTTAGAACTATCTCTTTCTCAGATTTATTTATAGTTTTTGTTATATTATGTTTAGTGAGAGGAGTAAAAGATGTTTTGCTATGTCATGTGGCCTAATATGGTTAATTGTAGGAAATGGAGTACTTTTAAGATAATTTACATGCAGGGGCTTGGAATAGACAATAGGGAGAGATTATAGGAGGTGTCCACCTCCTTAACTCCTTCAATCAACCCAATATCACTACACTCTCTCTCATCAACTCGAGGTCATTGGAATCCAAGCAAGACGAGGTCATTGGTAGCCAAGCAAGTGTAGTTAATGAAGATCAAGATCCACCAATCTCGATTTATGGGAGACAAACATTCCTATTTTCAATGGAGCTGCTAGTAGCTACACTCTTGTATAAATAAACATGTAAAAGAGCTCAATGGGATTCAAGTTTTGTTTTCAGCTAGGTAGCTATTGATCTCAAGTATGTGGCAATATTATTTTTTAATTTTATTTGATGTATTAGACATTTATGCAATGATAATGAGAAGTTTCTTATTGGTTCATCACTAAATTAATTCCAGAGGGTTGAGGCTCTTGGTTTGGGTCTGACCCTAGTGGCTTAGGTCCCTCTTGTGTATTTGTATCTCCCTTTGGTTCAGAGTGCTTATTAGTTTCTTGCATTCCATTAGATAATAGTCGATCAAAATCTCGTGATTGAAACCTCTACCTCATCTCTCCCATGGGAGCATGAATAGAAGGATCTATAATCACAGCCCAAAAACACTATGTTTATGATTTATTGGAAGACGATTTATGCTATTCATCTTACTTTTCATGTGATTAATATAGCTTAGGAGTTGATTTATTGATTAGATCATAGCTTTTGGCATAGATTAGATGGCATTCAAATTCAACTCACCTTTTCCACTACTAGTTGTCTCATTTTGTCAATGATAAAAGGGTATATTCATGCGATGATTGCTGGTTTGTTTGGACTTACAAGAAAGGGCACTTTCACCACATCCATCTTGGACTTACTCACCCTCTTTTATGAATCCCAAATTCTTTCCTCAAAGTTATATTCTTGAGATCATTTTCCCATATCACAATCCACTATGAGCATCTATCCTAGTGAAAAATAAGCCTTCAAAAGGCTTTGATCTTGGAAAGGGGCTTTCGCCACCCTTCATCCATTTAACTCAACCTCCATCCACCTTTCCATCCCTTGAACCCATCATTTCCACATCCTAAAACTTCTCGGCAACATTCATGTAGCATTGCATGCCTTCCAGTAGCAAGACATGGCCCCTATAGCAACCTTTTGTAGCACACTTGTAGTAGCATGTTTTGTCACCAATTTTGACCTTTGATGCAATTTTTACTTAGCTGATAAGTAGGTTGACCCCCATTTGTGACTCCATAATCAAGGGCCACTCTTAGGCCACTCCAAACCCTCCTTTTCCTTCAATGCAAAATAGAATAACGTTAGTTTCCTTATCACAGATTTGGCACAAATAGAACATTGATTTATATGCAAATGTGATCTAGATAGATGATACATAGAATATTGAGTTTTGATTTGGTGGGTTAGCTTCTTGTCTGCAAGTATATTTGGTACCTAGATGGTTGATTGCAAGATAGTGTAGTTCCCTTTCTGCAAGTAGTGTAACTCTTATCTTTTCTTGAATTGATTCAATAGCATTTATAGGTTGAATTTCAACATGATTTTCCTTTTTATAATTAAAGGTAGCTTCTAAATTGCACCTTTGTTAGTTAGTTTTTATTCTAATTTAGCAGGAGGAATGTTCTTGGAGCACTATTGATTAAATGTCCTAGTTGAGGTTGGCATGAGTAGAATCCCATCTACTCTGCATATAGCACTATTACCTAGAAGTTTGTATGAACCCCAGGTTGATAAATAGATTTGAGGAGCCCTTAGGAGTTGCAACACTCTTGGTGCAATACCAAGGCTCACCACTTTTTGGGGCCATTTTTGGGGAGGTGTCTAGGTAGATGTTATTTATTCTCAAGAATTGTTTTCTGTTTTGCATACAACTTTGAAAAATAAACATAAAAGAAAAGATAAAATTTTCTTTCATGCCTCATAGGAATAGAGATACTCAAGGAAAATTCTTACCAAACACCCCCACACCCTCAAGCAGTCAACCTTCACTCTTCTTCGGTGACTATCAACTTCCCTCTCTGACTACATGGGAGTTAGAAGACCTTCTAGGTGATCAACCTGATATCTTTGAAGAATCTATTGGGGAAGAAGAAGAACCCACTTCTCCTACCCAAACCATGCTGAAAACAAGAACAATGAGGTTTTCCCTATCAGAGAGACTAATGGAGAGGCTAGAATGAATAATATAAGCCCTAATGCTCTTCCACACTTCCATGGCTTAACCTTTGAGGATCTTAATACCTTTATGTTTGATTTTTTTGTTATCTATAGGACCTATGACTATGCCTCTGATGACGAGAATATGAAGTTATTACCATCTACCCTTAAGGATGAATCCTTGCGGTGGTTTATGGGTCTACCTGGGGATAACATCACTACCTGGGCTCAAATGAAACAAGACTTTAATAACAAGTACAAGGACTACTTTAGTTCCAAATAAACCAAGGAAGAAATATTTAGAATGACTCTTGGACCTGATGAATCCCTAGAGGACTATGAGGAGACGTTTCAACCCTGTTATAGGAGGGCCAGATGCACCCTTGATCCTAAATCACTCAAGATATTTCTTCTCTGAGGGATCAGGGAGGACATGATGGAAACCCTCAACATGCTATCTGGGGTAGATATCTATTAGTTTTCCTATGATGAAATCAAAACAGTGTTTACAAATCACTCTAGATCTGCTCGAAAGTAGGGTAGGGCTAATAAAGGCTTGATCAATTCCTCTCCTTCCACAACATCCATCAAGAATGAGATTGAGAACATGTTGGAGGACTTTTAAAGTGGAATATTGCATACCTTTGCTTTGAAAATGGATACCATGCATATCAAGAGGAAACAAGAGGAAGCAGAGGGAGCCCTAGCTATTTTATACTTGAAATGCACTAGAAGGCAACCCAAAAATGAATGCCCATTAAATGACATAGAGGTCTACTCAGTCTGTGAGGAAAACCATGCCACAAATAAGTTCCCTTCTTTTCTTGGTTCAAAATTTCTATACCAACGGGAAGAAGGTTGGGTTGTGCAACTCTACTTTACAAATTAAAGCAACCCTGAAGGACCTCGACCATACCAACAGGACATGCAACATACATCTTACTCTTATTATCATCCCAACTAGAATGCATCCTTTCCACCTTGGTACTCTTCCAATAATCCATCATGGTCCACACCTCCTTCTTGGCCTTGTGCTCCTCAATATTTTCCTCAACCTGTCAATCAACCATTTCAACAATATGCTCCCCAACCTCCTCAATGGAACAAACCATCACAAGGGTGGAGGACTCAATTCAACCTACTTCCTACTTTACTGCCTCCACTACCACCTAAACCACAACTCACTCATCATGCTCCACCCAAGAAACCTCAAATTCCTACTCAACCCAATCTGAACCCAAATAACAAGCAGACACAATAGGTCTATAGTGGAGAGACATCTTATCCTACCTATGTCGTGGAGATCCAATAAATCAACCTTAGGTTTGGAAGAGTGCTTCCAGATAACCAACCTCCATCTCCACCAAAATAACTTGAAGAGGAAAAGGAAGAGAGAACCCCTCAAATGAATCCACCTCATTTTCTTGAGATATTGATCCACCCTAGCTAGCACACAGCAAAGAGATTCAACTTCTAGGAGAATTGAAGAGTCTGTGTGTTAAAATACCCCTTCTCCAGGCTATTAAGGATGCTCCCTTCTATATTAAGTTGATCAAGGAGAAATGTTTCAAACACCTTGGAAGAATAAAAAGAAACACTCCCACCATCAATGTTATTGGTCAATTATCTGATTTGATGTTAAGGAGAGTGATTTACCCAAAATAATTAGACCCGTGAAGTCCAGTAGTGGATGTACAGATTGATGGCATCATTATCCCTCATACCCTGATTGATCTTGGGGCTGCCATAAATATGATGACTAAAGAAACCATGTTAAAACTAAATCTCCAAGGAGCCTTGAGAAAAAAAACTAGAGTGTTGCAACTTGTAGATAGATCCACAGTAGCTCCTAAAGGAGTTGTTGAGGATGTAATGGTATCTATTGAATCTTGGGAGTATCCTATTGAATTCTTTGCTCTCCAACCCAAACCCAAATTCAATAGCTATACTTTCATCTTGGGAAGGCCATGGCTAGCCACTGCAAATGCTTACATTAGTTGCATGGTTGGGAACATGACCATTAAGAATGGGCATTTATCCAAATAATTGGTTCTGTATCCTCCTACTCAGCCATCCTTTAAGCTTGACTCACCCTTGTGGCTAGAAGAGGAGGAGGAATATGAAGTGTATCATAAAAAATCCTACCCAATCTATACCCTAGATTTTTTTATATGAGGGGGGAAACCTGATGAAGATGACCTCATTGACCAGATCCTTCAGAACAAGTCTCCCAGTACCATGCCTCTTTATGAGCTAGTGAAAGAGTGCAAGAGTAGTCCTTGGAATAAATTATGATCAATTGACCCAAGTCCTGCCCATGTCTAAGTTGTAGAATTTGGCCCATCTAGAACCTTGAATATTAACCCCTCTCTCAACCAACCAAGAAGAGAAATTGTGCAAGATGTTGAGAGCACTCAGATTTCTTTTCTTGCAACTATAAATAAATGAAGGAGGTGCATCCCTCGGTTTGTACTTATCACATCTACATCAAGGAGGGATGCAAACCTGTGTGCTAGCCTCATAGGAGAATTAACCTATCCCTCAAGGAGATAGTAAAAGAAACCTTGCAAAAGTTGTAGGATGTAGGGTTGTTAAATTTAGGCATGTTATATGCTTAGAGAAATTTACTTCAATTTTTCATATTAGCCCAATGACAATATTGATATTAGAAATCACATAAACATGATAGCAAAGTGAAAATAGAACATATACATAAGTAGTAGAAGACAAACCAAGACAAGAGGGCACAAGATGTGGCACCAGCAAGGGACAAACCCCAATGTGGGGAAACCCTTGACCAATTCTTCTTATATCCTTCAATAGTTCAGCAGAGAGAGAGAGATAAAGTACAACGAATTTAATTCAATACTTGACTTTCCAAATACGAGATCAAATATCTTGTCTGTGACGATGACACAATGAGGTTGTAATTATGATACTAAGGACTATAGTCTTGAACTCAGGTGAGTGCATACTCATTCTTAAGCTATTTCTCCATGGTGATTACACCACCATGGTGCTCCTTGCTAGCTGACTAATCCTCAATGCAATACTACCAACCCTTGACAATGGCTCTGTCGATCTCTTATTACAACAACATCATACAACCCTCCAACAATCATTAAAGTAGCCTTTGATCTAAACCGTATTATTATGATGATGACTTGGGAATATATAAGCCCTCAAACAATCATACGAAATACTTGACTATGGTGTTATGGCCTGTGGCCTAACACAGTTTTCTTGTAGCTTCCAGGCAATAGAAACTTTATTCTTTGTTACCCCAACAGATCTTCTCCACTGCCCCTTTAACTTGGCATTTTTATAAGAAGAAAATAGCCTCACATAGTCATGGAAGGGATGCCCAAACAATCCCTTAATTCATGCCTCTTTCATGTTGTTAGTAGTGTTCCTTTATGCTACAACTAGGGCTCTTTTCTTGCCATAGTTAGGGACTCCTCAAACCTACAGCTAGGGATTCTTGACTATGATTTAGACCTCTTAGAACAATGGATTAAAGCTCCTCTTGATAGTGAGCAGGAACACCAAATTGAAGCCTCCTTTGACTGTGAATAACAACCTCTATTTGACTACAACTAGTTGCAGATAGGGTCTTATTTGAATAGTGGATCAGGGCTCCTCTTTACTAGTGAAATAGGGCCTTCTTATAACTGCATATAGGGCTTCTAAAGAACCTTCACAACTGTGGCTAACACTTCCTTTAGACCTAGGGTTAGAGTACCTTTGGAAAACATCTAGGGCTTCTCCTTCAACTTCGTAATAGACCTCCTTTATTATGGCTAAGAATTGTTTCCTTGAGGACTGTGGCTAGGGCATAATTAGACCTTCATTGACTACATGTGGGAGCCTTCTCCTTGATTGCATCTAGGGCTAGGGTTAAATATCCTTTAGGACAACATAGAGGGCATCTCCTCTAGACCTCTCATTCCACCAAAAACCCAAACAAGTGGAGAGTGAGATCACAAGAGATGAGTGTGTCCAAATGAATTGAATAACACTTCTATTTATAATAAAACATTGAGGACAAGCTGGGGTAATTTGGTTGCTGGCCAACCTTGACAAATTTTCAAATAACATAAATAAATTCATATCTACATGAATACATGTTGGAACCAAATGATATTTAGATTAATCATACACCTCTCAATGAGAGGAATCCAAGAAAAATATCAGCTTCCATAAATAAGAAGACCCACATGGATTTTGGCCCTAGTTGCCAATTTTAGCACTCCCTCTCAAATGGGGAGAACTCCATCTTTTAATCCATCTGCCAGCGTATACTATCTCTGCCATCAATGGAATGCCCTGCACTCCTCTGCTCTACTCTATTGAACTTATGAAGAAGAAGAAGTGATCGAGAATGTATTGTACCATTCTCTACTGACCCAAAGTGAGTCCCATATAAAGAGAGTGTCTCATACCACTCTTACTGATCCAAAATCAATTTCAAATAAAGAGAGTGTCTCATACCACTCTTATTGATCCAAAATCAGTTTTGAATAAAGAGAGTGTCTCATACCACTCTTACTAACCCGAAGTCAGTTCCAGTTGATCCCAGATCAATATCATCCTAGAATAGGGAGTACGATAGTGCACGATGCATCCATCGGTAGTACTATGGTCCCTATCCTCATCTCCCTGCTCATTAGGTAGATGAGAGGTACTTCCCATGAGTCCTAGACTACATGGGTAGGATGTCTTAGCAAGAGAAGGATGAACTACTCATCCTGGCTACATGTCGCCATGGCGTAACCCAGGGGAAGGTTGAACCACTCACCCTGTACATAACAAATCACTAGGGGAAAGTTGAACCACTCACCCTGACTATGTATCAATAGGAGAAGGATGAACCATTCATCCTATCTACATAGAAAACCACTAGGAGAAGGCTGAACCACTCACCCTATGGTTTCTCATCACTCTAAGAAGTACCCCATGCCCCCCAGAGCTCCCACAACTCGATATCATATAGGATCCTCGAGAGGGGGTCTCTCCATGACTCCTAGTCATTCTTGGAAAGTCAAGAATTTGACCTTTCCCAGGGGCTTCATCTGAATATTAGTGACCTCCACATTAGACTCAATATGATGGAGCCTTATTGATCCTTTCTATACCATATTCGAATAAAGTGGTACCTGTTTTCTATGTGCTAGGAGCAATCATGAAATACAGGATTCTCTGATAATCATATCCCACTCTGGTTGTCATAGAGGATCATGGTAGTATCTAGCACGTGTCCAAACAACTCACTGAAGGGCTTCCCCAACTAGATAGCTTCACATGAGGCCATACTCACATCTATGTATTTGGCCTCAACGATTCTTAAAGCAACTAGTTCCTGCTTCTTGCTCATCCAGGATATCGAAGTAGAACTCAAAGAGAAACAGTACCTAGAAGTTCTCTTGAAATCCATCACACTTCCTACCCAATTAGCATGAGAATAATCACGCATCCTCACAACTCTGGAAGTGTATCTTAGCCTATGAGTGATTGTGCCCGAAAGATATCTCAGAAGGTTCATGGCACTAATCTAGTGTGAGTGATGAGGCTCAACCATATATTGGCTCAATATGATAACTGTAAAACAAATATATGGACAGGAGTTCACCAAGAAAATCAATGCTACTATGAGAAGATGAGAATCAAAGGCATTTCCAAAATCAAGTCTGGCAGCACTACCGCATAACTTCTTAAAGTTAAGCTCCATCGAGGTAGTCACAGGCTTGTAATCCACCATTCCAAATTTTGAATCCAACTCCCTCTTACATTTGCAAATGACATGGCCATTATTTGCTAGAAAGAGGTCATCCACATAAGGTACCAGTATGAGAGGTCTATCATCCAAAAACTTAAAGCAAAGGTTTGGATCATCTTCACTCCTAGTGAATCTCAGCTTCATCAGATAGCTATCAATCCTCTCATTCCAAGCTTGGGGTGCTTGCTTTAAATCATAGAGAGCTTTCTTCAACCTGCATACATGAGATTCCCGATCATGAATCTCAAACCCCTCGTGATGTTCCACATCTGTGGTCTTGCTATTACATGAGGGAAATGGTCCCCTTCTAAGATTTCCTTCAGTACATCTCAGACAAGTAACTTCATTTTTTTCAAGCATCTCTGTCACCATTTGTCTCACATCAGGTAGGGCCTTACAATGAAGATGGGCAAACCTCCAGTGCCATAAAAGAGACATGTCACATGACATGGTCCCAATTGGACTTCTTGCAACTTGATACAAATTTCCAATCCTGAACCCAAGAGTAAAATCATCTTTAAAATTCTTTTTCCAAACATTTACCTTTCCATTGATGAATTCCACCTTGTAATCTTTGTCTTCCATTTCTGAAATGGACACCTAGTTCTTCTTGAGATTAGGTACATAAATAACTTCTTGTAAATGAATCAAGTTACCCTAATCCAATTGAAGAGTAACATTCCCTACACCCTTTATGGTATAGGTGGCATCGTCTCCAAGAATAATCTCCAAGCTTGTTTCCTTCTTTATCAGATTAGAGAGAGCTTCCTTGAATCCAGTGAGGTGCCTTGAGGCACCACTATCAATAAGTCAATTTCCCAAAGAGTTCGGAGGAGAGGTAGTGGAGAGGGTTGATATAAGATAATACTCCTCTTGATTATTAGAAACAACATTTGATTCTTCATACCTGAATTTCCTAGTTTTCTTGGAGGGTCGACCATTTCCATGTTGTCCTACATTCGTTTTTCCCTTGCTATTGTACCTGCCATTCCTTCGATCATGGTTATTGAAGTTTCCCCTAGAATGATTGTGATCATCATCATGAGATGTGTCCCTTCTATTTGGACACTCCCTCGCATAATGGCCAAACTTATTGTAAGTAAAGCATATGATTTTCCTTCCACCCTTAGATACAGGCTTTCCATTGAAGTGACCTTTAGACCCTGCATTATTTCTCCTTTTGGCATGAGTGGAGAAAGCAGTGGGTATTCCTCTATTAGAAGGCATCTCTTGCTCCACCATCCTGGTTTCTTCTTGAATTCATCTTGACATCAATTCTTCAAACCATGGAATTTGATAATTATTGAGAATAGTGATTCTAAATATATACCACTCGAGTGAGAGTCCTCCAAGAGTAGTGATAGTTAGTTCCCTGTTAGGAATGACTTCTCCAATTGATAGAAGATCATTCTTGATCTCAGTGATCCTTAAGAAGTAGGATTGAATATCCTCATACTTGCCCTTCTTAATATCCTTCAACTTATTTTTTAGGAACAAAACTTGATTTGCATCACTAGCCTTAAACATGCTTACCAATCTATCATAGATCTCCATTGAGGTGTTCAAATCAGAAATGTAGGCCACCATACGCTTGTCAATGGAATTCCTAATAATCTTATTTACTTTGACTTCAGCCTTGGTGTACTTTTTCTTTGTAGCAACAGGTGCATTTGATGGAGGCTTAGGGATTTTAACCTTCACATAATCCAACACTTCTTGTTCTTCCAATGTTAGATCAAGAGACATCTTCCATTTGTGATAGTCAGACTTTTCACGGATCTTGTCTTTAGTCGGGAAGTGGGATGAGGAACCCATTGAGCCTTTTTTCCTTTACAACTATCTTCGGTGATTTCTCTTTCACTCTTGATTGAGCTTTGTCTTCACCTCAACTCTGATACCATGCTAAATTTAGGTATGTTCTATGCTTGGAGAAATTTACTTCAATTTTTCATATTATCCCAATGACAATATTCAGATTAGCAATCACATCAGCATGATAGTAAAGTGCAGATAGAACATATACATAAGTAGTATAATACAAGCCAAGATAAGATGACACAAGATGTGGAACTAGCCAGGGGAAAAACCCAATGTGGTGAAACCCTTGATCAATTATTCTTATATTCTTCAATAGTTTAGCAGAGAGAGAGAGAGAGAGAGAGAGAGAGAGAGAGATAAATTACACTGAATTTAAGTCAATACTTGACTTGCGAAATATGAGATCAAAGATCTTCTCCATGACGATGACACAATGAGGTTGCAATTCTGATACCAAGGACCACAGTCCTGAACTCAAGTGAGGGAATACTCATTCTTCAACTAGTTCTGTAAGGTGATTACACCACCATGCTGCTCCTTGCTAGATGACTAATCCTCAATGCAGTACTATCAACCATTGACAATGTCTCTAACCATCTCTTATTACAACAACATCATACAACCCTCCAACAGTCATTAAAGTAGCCTTTGATCTCAGCAGTATTATTATTCTAATGATATGGGCATATATAACCCCGCAAACAACCATACAGAATACTTGACTATGGTCTTATGGCCTATAGCCTAACACATATTTTTCTTGTAGCTTCCAGGCAGAACAAACAACATTATTTTTTATCCCAACAGATCTATTTCACTGCTCCTTTAACTCAGCCTTTTTACAAGAAGAAACCAGCCTCACATGGTCACAAAAGGTATGCCCAAACAGTGCCTTAATTCATGCCTCTTTCACGATGTTAAATGGGTTCCTTTATGCTACAGCTATGGCTCTTTTCTTACCACAGTTATGGCCTCCTCAGACCTAGATATAAGACTTCTTAACTACAGATTTAGACCTCTTAGAACAATGGACTAAATCTCCTCTTGACAATGAGTAGGAACATTGAATTAAAACCCCATTTGATTATGAATAACAACCTCTATTTGACTACGGCTAGCTGCAGATAAGAGCTCATTTGAACAGTGGATAAGGGCTCCTATTTACCATCGAAATAGGGCCTCCTTATAACTACGTATAGGGCTTCTAATGCACCTTCACAACTATGGCTAAGACATCCTTTAGACCTACGGCTAGAGTACCTTTGGACATTATCTAGGGCTTCTCCTTTAGTTGCTTAATAGACCTCCTTTATTGTGGATAAGACTTCTTTCCTTGAGGACTATAGCTAGGGCATCATTAGACCTTCCTTGACTTGGTATGGGAGCCTTCTTCTTGACTGTGTCTAGGGCTAGGGTTAGATCTCCTTTAGGATAGTGTATAGGGCATCTCATCAAGACCTCTCCTTCCACCAAAAACCTAAACAAGTGGAGAGTGAGATCACAATAGATGAGTGTGTCCAAATGACTTGAATACCTCTTCTATTTATAAATAATGTTGAGGATAAGTTGGGGTAATTTGGTTGTTGGCCGACCTTGAAAAATTGTCAAATAACATAAATAAATTCATATCTCCATGAATACATGTTGGAATCGGATGTTCTTAAGATCAATCCTATACCTCCCAATGGCAGTAATGCAAGAAAAATATAAATTGCCATAATTAAGAAGACCCACATGGAGTTTTCCCCTAGTTTCCAATTTTAACAAGGGTTTATATACCCCATCTCATATAATGAGTGGGTGTCCCCTCTAGTTTTAGTCCCAAAGAAGAATGGGAAATGGAGGATCTGTGTGTATTATGGAGAATTGAGAAAAGCCAACAAGAAAGAACAATTCCATTTTCCTTTCAATGATCAAGTTTTAGATGGTCTTGCAAGGAATAAGTTCTTCTCTTTCTTGGATGGATTCAATGGTTACAATAAGATCCAAATTATCCCTAAGTATGAGGAAAATAATACATTCACATGTCCTTTAGGTACCTTTTCTTATAGGGTCCTCCGTTTTGGTCTATGCAATTCCCCTGCCACTTTTCAAAGGGAAGTTTAGAGAATCTTTGTTGAGCTTGTTCATGACTCTGTGGAGATATACATGGATGATTTCACCCCTTATGGGTGTGACTTCCTCGAGGCTCTCTCAAATATGGGAAAAGTCATGAGAAAATGCATTGAAAGGAACCTCTTGCTTCGTTGTGAGAAATGTGAATTCTTAATGAATGTAGGAACTACCCTTGGCCATTCAATGTCTCAAGAGGGAATACAAGTGGACCCAAACAAGATTTCCATCACAAAAAGGGTACCTACTCCTCAAACACAGAGGGATGTTAGGATCTTCTTGGGCCTAGATGGATATTATAAGAGTTTTATCAAGTATTTTACTAAAGTGGCTTCATCATTGTTTGGATTGTTGGCCAAGGACTCTGAATTCTATTGGACAAGTAGCTACCAAGCGGCCCTTGAGATTTTGAAAGAGAAATTGACCACTACACCCATACTTAAGGGTCTAAATTGGGATCTTACTTTCCATATCCATGTTGATGCATCTCACAAGGATGTGGGGGGATCCTTGGGACAAATATGTGATAAGTTACCCTATGCCATTTATTTCATCAGTGAAAATATGTCTAAGGCTGAATTGAACTACACTATCACTGAAAAAGAACTCTTAGTTGTTGTACACTCCTTAAAAAGATTTAGACACTACATCACTTGATATGAAACTTTTGTGCATACTGATCATGCAACTATTAAATATTTGATGAACAAGCCTGATGTGAATGCTATAATCATTAGATGGTTGTTATTGCTACAATAGTTTGATTTAACTATCATTGACAAGCTAGGAAAAGAAAATGTAGTTGCAGATTTTTTGTCTAGACTTTCTTTGCCTATAGGTGATGAAGGGATGGTCAATTATCAACTTCCAGATGAGAGCCTATTTTATATCTCAGAGCTATCTCCATGGTTTTCTAACATAGCCAACTACCTAGTTGCTACAATATTTCCTCCAGATTTGTCATCTAGGGAGAAGAGAAAAATTGTAAGTAAGAGTGCCCCTTTCACTTGGATTGTGGGAAATATTTTCAAGCTGGGACCAAAACAAATCTTAAGGAGATGTTTCAGGGAAGAGGAAGTCTTTGAAATCCTCTAGGCCTACCATGATGGGCCCTATGGAGGTCATTTTTTAGCCAAGAGAACAACTTTCAAAACTCTACAAGCTGGCTATTATTGGCCCACTCTCCAAAAAGATGCAAGAAGGTATACCAACATATGTGATCAGTGATAGAGGATGGGAAAACCCACACCCAAGGATGAAATGCCTCTACAACCTCAAGTGGCCTTAGAGCCATTTGACAAGTGGGGCATGGATTTCATTGGGAAAATTGACCCACCATCAGTGCATAAAAAGTGCATCACTGTGTGCACTGGTTACTTGACAAAGTGGACTGAGATAAAGGTTGTCAAAGCAACAACAAAGGAGAAAGTGGTTGACTTCTTGAGGGAAAATATTTTCTACAAATTTGGGCACCCTAGGGATATAGTCACTGATGAAGGGGCACTATTCACATCACATATGATTTAGAATATCTTAAGGTATCATCATATCAAAGATAGAACATCTACTTCCTATCACCCTCAAGAAAATTGGCAAGTAGAGGTTACAAATCAGGCATTAGAGAGAATTGTCTCCAAGGTTGTCAGCAAAAATAGGAGAGATTGGGTAGACAAATTATGGAGGTCACTTGGGCCTATAACACCACTTGGAAGACAACTAATGGGTTCACTCCATATGATCTGGTTTATGGAAAGAAAGCTCTGATTTTTATTGAGTTTGAGTATAATAATTTTAGAATGGAAACCCAATTGGAGTTCGATGTCACAAAATTATAACAGGAGAGGCTACTCCAATTGAATGGATTATATGAGTTCAAAATGCAGGGCCTCCTACACATTGAAGTTATGCAATTACAAAGGAAGGTCTGGTATGATAGTCACATCAAGGAAAATATTTTTCAAGAAGGGGATTGGGCATTATTATATGATTCTAGGTTCAAATATTTTAAAGGAAAAAAGATGATAAGATGGTTAGGCCCATGCTTCAGAGAAAATTTTCATGAAAATGGAGTTGTTCAAATCGGGACCATTGATGAGGAAGGGATCTCATTTTTTTTTAATTGCTACAAGCTAGAGGTATACAACAAACCTATGCCTAAGGAAGAATTCTTCAGTGTAATCAGTAGAGAAGCCAATGTGATTAGGAATTTTATAGCTTCTAGTCCACAACATTTCTAGATATTTTTGCTTAAAGAAAAAAGAGAAAAAATGAAAAATAAAAGGCATGGATGAAAACATTTATGAGGCATCTGAGGCTAACCTCTGGGTTGAAAACCTCTTTGAGGCAGCCTAGGAACAAAAGAGAAAAGATAAGAAAAGATAATAAAGATTTTTAGATGAAAACTTTTCTTGAGGAACCTAGGCTAGAATACAAGTTCAAAACCTTCTCTAAGGCATCTTGTGTGTCTAAAAATAAAAAACACAAGAAATGGATCTACACCATGTCAATTGTTTTTGTCATTTTCTAGGATTATAGACAGTGGAAAATTCCATGGCTACAAGGTGAAAATTCTCCAGATTCCCTTCACTCCTCCATCCATCCACTTCCTATCCATCATCCATACTCATTTGATCACCTCTCTCCACCATCCCATTAGCCAAAAATTTAAGTTTCACCCCCTCTATGGACTACTACAGGAAGGACCTATAATTGCTACATGAAGGTCTTGTAGCACTATAGGAGGGTTCTGGAAAGTTACATGAGGGAATTCGAAGGACAAGGATAGTCCAAAAAGGACCCTATGACCTCTAAAATGGTAAATAAGGTTTCCCCACCATGGTCCATCATCCATTTATCACTCATTCATCCAATTTCATAAAAAAAAATCTCTCAATTCCTCCACTCTGTCTTACCCCTATTAAAAATTTCGAAAAATACACAGAGGACATCATCTTCATCTATACAAGTCTGCACTACTCCCTCAAGGTCCCATCATTGTCCTCAAGACTTGTTACAACTTCTTGAATCACCTTCATGTATATTGAAGATCCCAGAGGAAAAAGGAGAGGATTGCTACAAGAAGAAAACCTCCCCCTATAGCAGCCTGTGCACACATCATAGAAAGCACTGATCTTGTTTTTTTCTCATCAACAGGGGGGTGATAGGAACTTATGAGACCACTATAAAGTAGTCATATCACTCCCATAAGGACTCTCCACCAGCAGTAGTAGCTTGGATACCAACAAGGTACCTGCACACACAACAAACACAATAGTCAAATATCATGAGAAGCAATGAAGAAATACACAGGGAATATGCTTGCAAGTGAACTCCCTTGATGCCAACAATTTTTTCTATCTCCATCATGTAAATAATTACATCAGTTTGATCATGAGGTAGGCATAGGTATGGAAACATATCACCCCCTCCCTATGTGTGAATAAAGAAATTGTATAAATGTTGAGAGGAGATGTTTTAATAAGCTGGGGGTGGCTAGTTAACTTGGTCACCCTTGGATAGTAAACTAAAGGTGATGGTAAGCACTCATGCAAGTTGTAGATGTCACATCAGTCAAGTTTGGATCACAAGTAGTGGGTCATGATTATGAGAATAGGAGAAATAATTACTCGGAGTGGGGATAGGTCCAAAGAAGGAAACCCCGTGTGACTGCCAGGTCACCACAATGCTCCAAGCCTAAGCCAGAAATGGTATATTATGTACTAGGGCACAAGTTATTTTGCATAATCACTCATTTCAAAAATAGTTAAGGAGAAGACAAGCTTGGGGCTCTATCGATGATTTTTGAACCCCGTTCTGCAATTGCTACAGGAAGGAGCTATAAGCAAGTCTACAACTGCTATAGGATGGCTGAGAAACTGCTACAAGAAGAGTGAGAGGGTGGAGGAAAGCCACAAAGGTTTGAATTGGTCTCCAAATTACCACCTTCATCCAATACCACTTGATCAAAATTAAATTCCACCCCCTCCTTCATCTACCCATAATATTACATGAAAATTTCACTTCAAATCTACTGGCAATAGTCTTCTAATTGTGAAATTAAAAATGCTTTATAGGTAGTAGAGTAATGGGGATGTAGGAAATTATCATCAATAAGGAATTTTAACTCACCACTGGCACTAAATTACACATTTAAGCTATTTAATAAGTATTTGTCCCTAACTTAGCTAAAAACATAGAGAAAATATGGGAGGAAGGTTTAAAAAAAGAGAGTCCTTAGATACCAAGAGAATCCACTTGCACCTCCTATGGTAGACATTTTTTGAAGACACCAATGGATAGGATTCTTTGAGTTTTTGAAAGGGTATGATGATGACCTTGCCTTTGAATTTTTCACAGCTATGAACTCGTAAACATAGGATAGTGCCACCACTGTGGTGAGGGAGATAGCTATCTCACTCAACCCTGAAATAATAAGCAAAGTGGAAACCCTACCTCTAGGGATCAAATGGAGAAGAGAAGATAAAGCCACCAGTGTGACTGCTAAAAATAATCTCTTCACTACCAATGAAAATCTTGTTGAGGGAAGAATTGAGTTAGGAGGGAAAGCCTACCTTATCCTTGAGATGAGTTCATATACCATATTCTGAAATACATCTCTTGTGAGGGAATAATGAGTCTGGTATATTCCTACAACTTTAGATTACTTCATGATTTCATGTTTTAGGAATAATTTACTCCCGCTCAAAGAATTAGTGTGTAATACTTCCTTCTATAGTCCATCAGGGACATGAGTCAAAAACTAAGAGAGGGAAAACACCAACACCTAGGCCACCATGGCCTCATTAAACTGATAGTGGTGGATGCCTTGAGAAATTTGAGAATCCATGTCCTTTAGTCTAGATCCATGGACATGGATAGAGAATCCTTCATTGAAACACATAACCTCACACCAGGTGAGACCCCAACCTCTAGTTTTGGAGGAAAAGAGGGAAAAACAAAGGAAGATGAAGAAAGGGAAAGGACAGAAGAGGGGGAAGCAGTAGGGTCAGAAGAAGAAGAAAGAGAAAACAAAGCAGAAAGGACAATGGAAGAACCATAGGTAGAGTTAGGAGGATAACAAGATGAAAAAGAACAGTGGTAGAAATAGGAAAAATCAAGTCTTGAGAAGACAACTAAGCCTAGAGAAACAAAGATACCCCCAAAAAAAAAATCCCCTGGACCCACTTAACAAGAGGTAGCTGCAACATTAGCTACCTCAAGTAGCCTAGTCAAACCTAAAATAAAGTGACAAAGGCAAGCCCCCTATATTTTAAGACCAAGAAAAGCACCAGGATCACGAAAGGGAGGCCACAAACTCCCACAAAGGTCTCCATCACAAGTGAGGTGTCCCCAAGAAAGACATAGGATGGGACCCACTGAAATAAAAATCGAAGAGGTCACCTCTCCCAAACCGACAACAAATAATCCTATAACATATTTAAGGAGGCCCACCACCATATCAACCTCCTTCAAACAACCCAAGACACCAATCACCATCCAACAAGAAGAAAAAGGGAAGCTATAGGAGGGGAAGAGTATGATACAGGAAAAATAAAGTGTGCTATAGGAGGGGCAAAGGATGTTATAGGAGGGGGGAAATGAGCTACATAAGGGGAAGAGTGAGCAACAAGAGGGGTAGAATGTTACAAAATAGCCACAAGAGGTAGAAACCTCCCCAAAAACATTTGAGAAGGACTTCTGAGAGCTATAGGAGCCTATTCCACAACCAAGCATAAGCTCCTATTATAAATTCATTGAAGGAGGGAGAATTATTGCCAAAACATTTGCAGTACCACATTTTTATGAGTTAGAAGCAGAAAGAGGAAGAACCCACAGGTGGATGCAAATTGTTAAGTCTTAGAAGGTAGAGGTTGTGGGTCGCATGGAATAAAAGGTCCTTAAAATGAGCAAAGAATTAAGTGATTTGAGAATGAGGGAATCCACAATGCAAGAGAAGCTATAGATAGAAAATATGTGGTTAAGAGAGAAGTTGTAGGAGAAAGAAACCCAACTTGCCACCATGGAGGCATTATAGTGTAGACAACTATCCAAGTCCTATGCACTCTTTCTTAAGGATTAGTGTTATAATTTCTAGATCAAAGCCTTAGGACAACATGGATCTATGTGATTTCAGGACTAAAAACAGTTCATTGAATTTTGGAACCAAGCTAGCATGGATGATAAAGAAAAATTGACTGAGTTTTTCATAACTTCACTTTGACTGACATGAATATTTTGGATCCCAAGGAAGATTGAGGGATACACAATTGATGGCCTTATCATCCTGGATAACTCATGAGGAGGCAAGAGCTGAGCAAATAAAGGGAGTCATGCCAATCGAAGAAAAGGAATCATTATATATCATAGTAGAGCTAGTGAGCATCGTTGTACCTTAAGAAACCAATTTCCTGGCTATAGAGAGATTGTGCTTAAGACATTAATAAATATTATTTACTGTCACTTATTTGTCACTTTATTGTTTGTTGTGTTCTAAATGAGGGACCTATAAAACTTGGTCTTTAACCCTTAATACATGTATGAACAGAACATCTCAGAATGCCATTTGTTGCTAGATACAAATGTTGAATAAAGAATGCTTGAAGGAGAAGTTAAAGATAATATATTGATCTTTCACAAAAACTATTATTTGTAACTAAGAAGAGTTATGAAAATGAGAGCTGAATCATAGACAATATGTTGCTTAACATAGAAACTACTATCTGTCACTCTTAGAAAAGTTAAAGATAATATGCTGGTCTTTCACAAAAAATATTATCTATAACTTAGAAAGGAAGGTGGAAACTTCAAGTATAGGAGCACTTTTTTAAGGAATTTTAACTTTATCTACATAAGCAAATAAAGACCTGCAGCTTCATTACTATGATGGAAAGAAGAAAACATAACATGACACATGACAGAGAAGGTTACAAAATTATACCCAACAATTCATGGAAAATTTTGATTCTTTCATTAATCAACGATGATATCAGGAATACAGTGGGCTAGTCTCCGGGTTATCCCAAAATTTAAACCCTTTCTTAGTAAATTTTCCTCTTTTTATACATTGTGGAATAGTTGTTGATTTTTGAAACTGCCCAAACTATCTAACTACTTTTCTAACTATGTGAAGTAAAAACTATTACAAAATTTTACAGAGGGTAAAAGACACCTCCAAGAAAATGGACTAACAAGAACATAACTGGATTAAGAAGGGGATGATAACTGTTTGCTTGCTCTATTGATCATGCCCTAATGATGCTTAACTTGTTTTAGCTGTAATGAAATACATTTGGTTTGTGTACTCTTGAGCTTACATGGGCATTCTGATTGGCCAAAATGCAAAGAAACATACTGGATTGTCTTCCTCTTTAGCTTTGGCTCTAACCCTGATTTTCCACTTTACACAACAAAAGTAACATGAACTTCTGATTAATTTGGAACTCAAAAGAGTTAATATTTCTTTATAAATTTGTCAAATCTTCCTAGACAACGCTCCGTTGACTTCCGCCGCAAATCCCAATCGGCCCTTTCAGATGATATATCACTACAAAACTTAACTTTACACACCCTTAAGTCTCATATGCATAAATCCTTCATATTTTCAATATTTATATTATATACCTTTTATAATACAAATATTCCATAAAACATGCTTTTTCACTTTTAATATAGGCTCTACACAATTATCAAGGTATACTTTCCCACCGATTCATCCCATAGATCTACGCTTTTTAGATCAGACGGTCTATAAAGGTTTCGGGTGGGACATAATCCAAGAGAATACCCACTCGAATTGGGCATTTTCCTCTCTCCACCTAAATGCTACGTGTTGAATGCTAAGTGGGATCGGGTGAGCTCCAATAAAACGATTTACTATTTTTTGCTCTGCCCGAAAACTTGCCTTATAACTTTAAATCCTTCTTTTCTTTGGATTCAACTTTGACACTAATTTTTCTGTTTACATACCAAAATCAACGCAAAACACGTAAAGCGGAATTGAAAAGGAATTAACCCAATTTAATAAATCTATTGGGTCCAAAACCCAATTGCAATCGGCATAGCCATATCATATTATATATTATATATTAATAGTATATATATATATAATATATATAATTATATATATATATATAATAGAGTTTGAGTTATGCGATAGTCGCAGACCCCCACCACAATTATTAAAATCATAATAATATATAATTTCAGGTCTGGCTCGCGATTGCAAATTGCAATCGGCATAAGTCATAATATTCGCTTATGGGCGATGATCGTGGACCCAACGGGCTTATAAAATGCAACATATAATATTTCGGGTCTGGTACTCCATTGCTCATCGCAATTAGCAGAACCAATGTACATAAACTCTGTGATAAGCGGACCCGACGAACTTTATAAATCATAATATATATATATTTCAGGTCCAAGCCTTTAACTTTAACACTTGTTTCCTTTGTAAATCCGATATATTTATGCTTTGCGGTATATATATATATGTGTGTGTGTGTGTGTGTGTGTGTGTGTGTGTGTGTTTTCATATATTTTTGATAAGTAATTACCACAAGAAAAATACTTTTACTTTTAGACTTTGCGGGGTAGAGAATATAAAGGGTTTTATTGAGGTTGAACCCCCTTAATGATTTTAAGCCACACATTATGATAAAAATGAATAATAAGATTAAACCCAATATAAGACACAACATCTGGCTCCAAATAGGGATAGTGTTCTTCCCACAGAAGCACTAAAAACCGCAGATCAGTGCCTTATCCATTGGGCATGGAGTCATATATTGCTCCACCAAACTTAACTATGTGAAAACCATCATGTCAGTCTCCCTACTGTGCTATAAAACCACATTCACCTAAGCTCATGCTCCTTGAAATGGCTAAAAACCCTCTTTGCCTAAGTTAAATGAATCATCGTGTCTGTTCATTAAATAACCGAGCTGACCGGCGGAGGTTAGTGTAACTGCTGCGCTGCCAGCGCGAAAGCACACGTGTTTTCCGCGTTGGTCCAATTTTACGGACAGCGTGCCCTCCGTTTGTACTGTTGAGCGCCGACCAGACCTCCTCTATAGTTGATCTGCGATGCCAGCGCGCTAGCCCAGTTTTGCACCCGTGCTGATCCTGTTTGGGCGAATTTGTTCTAACAGCCAACCTTCCAGATCACTCCAGACTTGGTTGTTAGCATTATTGAGGTCGCCATCCTTTCTCTGGCATGTCTGTTTGACTGACCATCCACTTATCTTGGGGGAAAGCTCATCCTTTACCTATTCATGGAGACTCCTTCTCCTTTATAAGCCACCTCCATTGCCCATGAGCAGCTAGTTTTTGATAGAGTTTGGAACATATAAACTTTGATTGAGGAATTCTTAGTGCATTTTAGTGCTGCTCTTTGTAGGCATTTGGTGTGTTGTGTGAGGATTGCTTTGAGCTTGAGGAAAGTCATGAGTTTGTTGCCTTGTATGTGAGAGAGAGACCTCTTTGACTTGGGAGATTTGCTTCAAAGGTGAATGCTTGGAAGACATGCTAGCTGGAACCTCTAGAGAAGGACTCAGCGTCAGGACTTCGGTTGTACATTACTTTATTTTCTGATTAATAAAGATAGATGACTACTCTTATGGTTCCATTTCCATTTGTCCTATGAATGATTGATGCAAATTGTATCCTTCCTGACTGATACATAGTTGTTGTTAGTAGATTTTACGCTCTTGTTTTCCCTCTCTTTGCTTGTGCAGGTGTTCGTCCGCGAGGATAGCGGGGAATTGTGATCGTCTGGAGCGAAGGAGCGAGAGGATCATCTCTTCGACAAACATAGCGTTGGAATCCAAGTAGGTTTCTCTCACCCACTTGTTAACTACAACTAGGAACCTGCAGTGTAGCATTTTTTGATTGTTGCTAGACCCCCTTTGGGCTAGTAGGGATCGCCTCTATCCGTAGAGGGGATTTACCTCTCCAATAGATAGGGCTAGTTAATCTTTGGCCAATTCCTCTTCCTCCAACACATCTATCAAGAGTGAAACTGGAAACATGTTGGAAGACTTTAAAAGTGAAATGTTGCACTCCCTTTCTCTACAAATGGACACCATGGAGATCAAGAGGAAACAGGAGGAAGCAGAGAGAGCCTTATCTATCTTTTTCCCTATATGCACTAGAAGACACCCCAGAAATGAATGTCCATTAAATGTTATATTGGTCTTCCCATTCTGTGAGGAAAAATATTCCATAGATAAGTGCCTGTCTCTACCTAGATTGAAGGTTGTATGCCAAGGGACTAAAGGTGGGGCTAAACAACTCTATTATATCAATCAAAGGATGCCTCAAGGACCTCGACCATACCAGCAGGGCATACAAGGGGAATCCTATTCCTATTACAATCCCAATTATAATGCATTCCTTCCCCCTTGGTGCTATCATGCTCATCCTTCATGGTCCACACCTTCTCCTTGGTCTTATGCACCTCAATATCCTTTCCAACCTATCAATCAGTCATTTCAACGATATGCTCCCCCACATCCTTAGCGGAATACCCCATCACAAGGTTGGAGGCCTCCATTAAACAAACCTCCAACCGTACTGCCTCCACCTCCATCTCAACCACATCGCCTTCATCTTGCTCCACCGAAACAACCTCAGATATTTTCTCAACCAAAATTGAACCCAAACAACAAATACGCACAACAGGTTTATAGTGGAAAGACATCCTACCCTGCTTATGTTGTGGAAATTCAAGAAATCAACCTTAGGTCTAGAAGAGTGCTTCTAGATAACCAACCTCCATATCCACCTAAGGAGCTTGAGGAGGAAAAGGAAGAGATTGTTTCTAAAGCCAATCCACTCCTTTTCCTAAAATATTGATCCATCCTAGTTAGCACACCCCAGAAGAGACTGAACATCTAGGAGAATTGAAAAAATTGTGTATTAAAATCCCACTCGTCCAAGTCATCAAGGATGTCCCCATATACAACAAGTTAATCAACAAGAAATGCTTCAAACATCCTGGGAGGAGAAGGAAAGATACCCCTACCATTAATGTCATTGGATAGTCATTTGACTTAATGCTAGGGAGAGTGATTTTCCCAAAGTATCTAGACCCTGGAAGTCCTGTGGTAGATGTGCACATTGATGGCATCATTTCCCCCCACACTTTGGTTGATCTTAGGGCTGCCATCAATGTGATGACTAAGGAGACCATGCTCAAACTGAATCTCCAAGGATCCTTAAGAAAGACCACAACAATATTCAACTTGTAAATAGATCCACGGTAGCTCTCAAGGGAGTTGTTGAAGATGTGATAGTCTCTATTGATTCCTAGGAGTGCCCTGTTGGCTTCTTAGTTCTCAAACCAAAGACAAAATTCAATGGTTATCCTATCATCCTTGGAAGGCCATGGCTAGCCACTGTTGATGCTTACATAAGTTGCAAAAATAAGAACATGACCATTAAGAATGGGCACTTGTCCAAATAGTTGGTCTTGTACCCTCCTTCTCAACCATCCCTGGAGCATGACTTACCCTTATGGTTAGAAGAGTAGGAGGAAGATGAAGTAAACCATACCACCTCCTACCCAATCTATACCCTAGATGTTATTATAGGAAGGGGGCAACCTAATGAAGATGGCCTCATTGATCAAATCCTCCTGAACCAACCCCCCAACACCGTGACTCTTGATGAGCTAGTCAAGTCCTACTCATGTCAAATTGGTACAATTTGGTCCATCTAAAACATTTAAGACCAACCCCTCGCTCTCAGCCCATCAATAAGATAATTTGTGCAATATCTTGAGAGAGAACTTGTATGTTTTTTCCTAGAGCTATAAATAAATTAAGGGAGTGCATCCTTTGATGTGTACTCACCACATCTAAATTAACAAAGGATGCAAATGAGTGCACCAACCTTAGGGGCGAATGAACCCAACCCTCAAATTCGTAGTCAAAGAAGAATTGTAAAATTCGTTGGACCAGATAGTGAGTGGGTGTCTCCTCTATTTTTGGTCCCAAAGAAGAATGGAATGTGGAGGATTTGTGTGGATTATAGAGAGCTAAAAAAATTCACTAAGAAAGACCATTTTCCTTTACCTTTCATTGATCAAGTCTTGGATGGTCTTCCAAGGAAGAAGTTATTCACTCTCCTAGATGGATTTAGTGTTTATGATCAGATATAGATCAACCCAGAGGATGAAGATAAAACCACCTTCACTTATCCTTGGGGTGCTTTTGCTTATAGTGTCCTTCCTTTTGGATTATGTAATTCCCCTTCCACTTTTCAAAGGGAAGTTCTGAGCATTTGTGTTGAGATAGTCCATGACTTTGTGACTTCCTAGAGGCTCTCCCTAACTTGGATAAAGTATTAAATAAGTGCATTGAAATGAACCTATTAATTATTCCCAAGAAGTGTGATTTATTAATGAATTCAATGACTGTTTTGGGTCACTCAATCTCCTAGGAAGGACTACAAGTTGACCCAAATAAAATTTCCATCATAAAAAGGGTCCCTATTCCTCAAAAGCATAGGGATGTCATGAGTTTCTTGGGATAAGATGAATATTATAGGAGATTTATCACATACTTCAGCAAAGTAGCCTCACCACTGTTTGGACTGTTGGCCAAGGAATCTGAATTTTGTTGGTTAGTAAGTTGCCAAGAGGCCCTAGAAATATTGAAGGACAAGTTGACTAATGCGCCCAAACTCTAAGACCCAAATTGGGCTCTTCCTTTCCACATCCATGTTGATGCATCTGAAAAATCTATAGGAGAAGCTCTAGGCCATATAGATGACAGGTTCCCTTATGCCATTTACTTCATTAGAAAAAATCTATCCAAGGTTGAATTGAACTACACTGTGACTGAAAAGGAACTCCTAGTTGTTGTCCATTCCTTGAACAAATTTAGACACTACATCACTCGTTATCAAACCTTTATGCATATTGACCATGTTGTTATCAAATACTTAATGAATAATCCTGATGTGAATGCTACATTTATTAGATGGTTGTTTTTATTACCACAATTTGTTTTAACTATCATTGATAAGCCAGGTAGAGAAAATGTAGTTGCAAATTATTTTTTTTTCTAGACTTTCTTTTCCTATAAGTGAGGAAGGAATGGCTAATGATCAACTTCCAGATGAGAATTTATTTTCTATTTTATTTATCTCTCCATCGTTTTCTGACATAACCAACTACCTAGTTACCACAAAGTTCCCTACAAATCTGTCATCCAGGGAGAAGAGAAGAATTCTAAGGAATAGTGCCCCATTCACTTGGATTGGAGGCAATATCTTCAATATGGGCCCAGATAAAATTTTGAGGAGGTGTGTCAGGTAGGAGGAAGTCTTTGACATCCTTCTAGCCTGTCATGATGGGCATTATGGAGGTCACTTTTTGCCAAGAGGACATGTTTCAAGGTACTACAAGCTAGCTACTACTGGCCCACTCTCCACCAAGATGCAAGAAGATACACCAGTCGATGTGATCAGTGCCAGAGGATGGGAAAACCTTCTCCCAAGGATTAAATTCCCTTGCAACCTCAGGTGACTCTAGAGCCATTTGATTAGAGGGGCATGGTTTTTGTTGGGCACATTAATCCACCATCAGGGAAGAAAAAGTACATAATTGTATGCATTGGTTATTTGACAAAGTGGGATGAGATCAAGGTTGTGAAGGTAGAAATAGAGGAGAAAGTGGTTGAGTTCTTAAGGGAGAATGTATTCTACAAGTTTGGGTACCCTAGAGAACTAGTCATCGAACATGGAGCTCAATTCACATCACATCTGATCAAAAATTTGGTGAGACAACATGCGATAAAACACAGGAAGTCAACTACCTATCATCCTCGGGCCAATGGATAAGTAGAGGTCACCAACATAGCATTGGAAGGCATCCTCACCTAGGTGGTGAGTAGAAGTAGAAAACATTGGGCTGATAGACTAGTGGAGGACACTTGGGCCTATAATACGATCTGGAAGATAACCACTGGTTTCACACCTTATGACTTGGTCTATGGAAAGAAGCCTCTATTCTCCATCCATTTTGAGTACAACACCTTGAGAATGAAAGAACAGTTGGATTTGAATGTTAGAAAGGCACAAAATGAGAGGTTACTCCAACTGAATGGTTTGGATGTATTTAGGATGCAAGCCCTCCTACACACTGAAGTTATCCAAGTACAAAGGAAGGTTTGGCATGACAAGAACATCAAGGACAAGGTTTTTCAAGAAGGGGATTAGGCTCTGCTATATGACTCCAAGTTCAAGGACTTCAAAGGTAAATTGATGACAAGTTGGTTAGGTCCATACCTTATAGAGAAGTGCCATGACAATGAGGTTGTTCAAATCAGGACCATTGATGAGGAAGTTATTCCCTTGCTTGTCAATGGATACAGATTCAAAGCTTACAAAAGACCTCTATCCAGGGAGGAGTTCATTAGCACCATTAGTAAGGAGTTAAATGTGATTTCAAGTGTCCTAGCTTCCAAGTCACACAATTCTTGAAAAGAAATTATTTGTGAAAAAAAAATAATAAGAGGCCTAGATGAGAACCTCTATGGGGCATCTTAAGCCAACTCTTGGGTTGAAAACCTCCTTGAGGCAACCCAAGAGTGAAAAAAGAAAAATAAAAGATCCCTGGGTGAAAACCTACCTTGAGGCACCCAAGGAAGGCAAGTAGGTTAAAACCTCTCTTGAGGCAACATGTGTGTCTTTCAAAAACAAAAGAGAAAAGAAGAAAAAGAAAAAAAGAATACCATGGCAAGGAAATCAAACCCGTCCACGTATAAATTATGTGATTTTGCAAGTTTTGAAAGGAGTGAGAGATGCGGAGCTATAGATACATCATGCCAAGTTTCATTCCATTTCTCCCTCCATCAACTCCATCTCATCCATGCCAACCATTTCCCTACCACTCATATCCATTTTCGGGCATCAAAATTCATTTTTTTTGCATTTTTTTGTCTTGCTACAAGATGTCTTGTAACTGCTACAGGAAGATCTTGTAGCACTACAAGATGTCCTCAAATGCTATAGGAAAGGGGACCCGATAAGGAATCATTGCGCACTCCTATTCTAGGTTGATCAGGGACCTCACAATTCATCAAACCACTCACCCATCATCCATGCATCCCTAGTCCAAATCACCATACTCATACCTAGCTCTGTGTCATTCAGGAAAATAAAATCACAGTAAAATGTCCAAAGTATAATGAATAAACTAGAGGACATGTCCTCCCTTGCCTCAACCACTCACTACTCCATCAAAGATATTCCATCATCCTCCAACCCCTACACCACTACCCAACATCCCTCTGAGAAAAATTCATTGTAAAAGGAAGAAAAGAGGCAACTATAGGATCTCTTATAGTAACCTATTCCATTACTAAAACTAACTTGAGACTTCATTTTTCTTCCCAACTAGAGCAAGGAGGAGTACCATGATCTTTGAAAACCTTGTTCTCTTAGCCAGGCTCCACAATAATAGCAACACCAAAGAGATACCAAGCACCTGCACACATGAACAACCAAGCAGTCTGATCTAGGTGGATATTGGTGGCCACCCACTAATTCCACTTGGACCCCCACCATTGTTTCTTTCAATTTTTCAATTTCCTTAATTGTAGTAACATTTACTATTTTTAGCAGTTTTTCGGGTCCTAAACTTCCAGAGTCGTTTTGAGGCCCAAAACGACGTTTTTTTGGCAATCTACCGCCAACAACTTTTGTGAAGTATTTTTATTTGACGTAGTCCTCAAAGAGATGTTTCCAATGGAGTATCATGCACATTAAACGAAGATAATATGACCAAGTCAGGACCCCAGGAATTTGGCTGCACAACTAACCCCAACGGGGCCCATAAACTATTGGTGTTACATCTCCTCGAGTTAAGGTTTTGGTTGTTTAGGGTTTGCTCTTATTGTTAATAATAAAAAGGCCCTTGAGACTCATTGTAATTTAGTTTAGAGGCATGTAGCCACCACATCTCTTCTCAGAGATAAGCTACCATTGTCTAGCTAGTCTCATTTCCATACTATTTGTAAGCATTTTCATTATTTGATATTATTGAAAGGAAGTGTTATTTCTGTTGCATCTCTATATCTATGGTTATATCCATAATTTTTTGTGTTCTTGTTTCAATTTGGATCACAGTCATCTATACGAGAAGGAAGAAATACCTTGGTCAGTAAAAGGTAGGTATAGGTATGAAAACTTACCCAGCTCTTCCTTGAGTATGATATAATGGAAAATTTATAAATGTCCAAGAAAGGTATTTTTATAATATGGAGGTGGCCAATTAACTTGGCCACCCTCATCTCATGATAAAAAAGTAAAATCCCAGCCAGCATGCCACATCAAAGTGTCACATCAATGGGAATCAATTAAAAAGGTGGTCGAATCAGTTAAGGGGGAGTGGGTGATGATTACAAGGAGAAAGTGAATGATCACCAACGGTGGGCCAATGGTCCCAATTAGGAAATACTGTACTACTACTAGCTAGTGTGGCACTCCGAGCCTCGACCGTAGATAGGATAAACCCCAAAGTTCCATGCACTTTTTTTCTCATTTCGAGATCAAAGAGATAGGGACAAGATAAGGAAGGCATCGAAAAGGCAAACCTTTCTCTGACCATCCTACAAGAGACAACTATAGGAAACAACTACAGGAAACTCAGAAGTCTACAAGAAGCTACAAGAAGCATTGGAATTCCATAGGAAGTCTGCAAGGGGGTGCCTAGGGTCAACTTGGCCATCAATTGGTGTAATCCTGATCATTACAGTGAGAAGTAAGTGGCCCATCTCTCCTTTGTCAATGTTTTGACAATTTATAAAATATGCACTCTTTTAGTAATTGCAGTCATGTTGGGAGTTAGATAGAATTTGGGGCTATATAATAAAAAAAATTGTGGCTATAAGGAATTGTATAAATTACAGTCATCCACTAAAAAGGTTAAGCTCTCAGCCACCCTAAAATCCATAATGAAGCTATCCTACAAAACCTCATGCACTTAGCTAAAACAGAGAAAAAATTGGGATGGGGTTACAATAGAAGAGAACCCACAGATACAACAAGAATTCACCTTCATCCCCCTAGGGTAAACATCTTCAGGAGGCATCATTGGTTAGGCTACTTTGAGTTTCTCAAGGGATACGATGATGATATAACCTATGATTTTTCCATGGAACTAACCCTCAAGCAATAACAAGTGATACCACTGTGGTGAGAGGATTTTTGATTACCATCAACCCTGATGTGATTAGCAGAGTGACAACACTTCCTCTAAGGGTTCAATGGAGAAAGGAGGACAAGGCCAACAACACCTTTTCTAAGAAAAATTTCTTCCTAAATGATGAAAATCCAATTGAAGACAAAAATGGGTTCATAAGGGAGAGTCTTCCCTATCCTTGGGATGAGGTGGGATATGATATCCTTAAGTACATTTCTTATGAAGGGAGACTAAGTGTAGTCTATGGCTACCAATTCAAACTCCTCCATGAGTTGAGATTCAAAACTAGAGTACCCATAAAACCAATGGCTCAATGTGACTTATTTTGTTTTACATTCCATTATAGACATCAGTGAGAAGATGAAAGAGGGGAAACACCAGCAATTAGCACACTATGGTCTCATCAATCTAATAATGGAAGACGCCTTAAGCCAATTGAGAATTCTTGTTCTCTGTTCCACATTTAGGGACATCAACAGAGAAGTCTTCCTTGAAACTCAAGCCCTTGAACATGATGGGATCCCAACCTCTAGTGCTGAAGAGGAAAAGGAGGAAGAGGAAGGAGAAGAGGAGGAAGAAGGAGAAGAAGAAGAAAAGGGAGACGAAATAGGGGAAGAAGAAAATGAAGAGGAGGAAGAAGAAAAAAAAAAGGAGAGCGGCAAAAGGTAGAGACCAACCCTAAGAAAAATACTACACTGGAAGAAGAGTATGTCCCCCCAAGATTGTTTCCTAAACCCACTAAAATAGAGGTAGTTGCTACCTTGGTTTCCTTGAGGACACCAATCAAATCCAAGAGGAAATCGCAAAGGAAGAATCCCCTCTATTCAAAACAAGAAGAAGCACTAAGATTAATTAGGGGAAACCACAAACACCAACAAAAACCCCATCATCATTGAAGAATCACCAACAAGAAAGAGGCGATAGAGTCCATGGGAATGAATGTTGAGAAAGTCACATCACCAAAATCAACCCCAAAGGCTACCATCACCTATGTCAGGAAGCCTGTCACCAAGTGAACATAATCTAAGCAAACCAGGGACCCTATAACCCACTAACATAAAGGAAAAGGCATGCTATAGGATCCTCAAACAATGTTATAGGAACCACTGGCAGCACTACAGGAAAGACAGAAGGAAGGGGAAGAGCAGTAGGGGCAAAAAGAAGGCAGGGAAGAAACACCATAGATACAAGAGGAGGAAACTTCTCTAAAGACATTTGAGGGAAATTTTCCAGAGTTACAGGAGCCTAGCCCATAGCCAAATCTGAGCTCCTACTACAAGTTCATTGAGGGAGGGAGAGTGATACCATAGATTTACAATCCCTCTCTTCTTTGAACTTGAAAGATAAAGAGGAAGGACACATCGATGGATGAAAATTTCTAAGTCAAAGAAAGTAGAATATGTGGGCCATATGGAAGAAAAACTCCTAGAGTTGGGTAGGGAGTTGAGTGAATTGAGAGATAGAGAGAACAAGATGAGAACAAAATTGCAGGTAGAAAACATATGGCTAAGGAGGAAATTGCAAGAAAAGAAGAGCCAATTAGCCATCATGGAAAGACTCTCCCTAGAGGCACTTGAATGGAGGCTACCATCCAAATCATATGCATTATACCTCAAAGATCAATAGATGCAGTTTCAAATTAAGACATTGGGTGTACCATGCCATTCCAAGATTATAGGCAATTCATTAAGCTATGTGACAAGACCATGCTTGAATACAAGGCCAAATTATCTGAATTCTAACTACACAACCTTTCCTTGACAGACGTCGATGTGTGGGACCACAATGAAAAGTTGGGGGACTTGCAGCTGATGGCCCTTGCATCATGGATGAGTCATGAGGAGGCCAGGGATGAGGAGGTAAAGAGAATAGTATAAAAATAGGAAAGAGAGCCCCTCTACATCAGAGAAGAACAAATAAATTCCATGGTTGTTATTAGTAACCACAAGATCATTTCTAATGATGCTCAACTTGCACCAAGATACCTGGCTACCCAAGAATAGGTCATCTCCCATTTTGAGAACAATTTAAGATTTTTGGGGACTAAGAGTTAACAAAGATGCCAAATTAGATGGAATAACCTACCACACAGTCTCAGGATCACAAAGTACCACTCTCTTGAGAGATTGAGAGATGCATTGGAAAGGACACCCCTATATAAGAAGGCCATGCAAAGACTGAAGATCAATTAGATTGGACTAAAGCTCAATCTACCTTTGATGATGGGTTTGTTGGAAGGTAGGAAGGAATAAGAGGAAAGAAAGTAGTGGGAAGAGATAGATAAAAATGCAGGGTTCTATCCTCAAGAAGAGACACCATCCACAGAAGCCTGTGATGTCAGAGAGGCCACCAAGGCTATGAAATATATGGAAATAGATTACTAGGTGTCTCAAAGGATGAGCAACAGTTTAAGTAGGGGTTGATGATGAGTTTCATCAATACGTAAACTATATGGGTCACAATGCTACTCTCCAGCTTACTAAATTGACTTTTCTCACATTTTTTTTACATATTTTGTTCTAATTTTCTTAGTGGGAAGGGTAAAAGTGAGTTACTATGTCATGTGGCCTAATGTGTGCTAAATGCAATAATTGGAGCAGTTATGGGTTGAATTAAGTGCAGGAATTCATATTAGGAAAAAAAGAGATAATTTAGGAGTTGGCCTCCCTCCTTAACTCCTCAAATCATTCAAATATTCCTCCACTATATCTCATCATCTCGGTGTCACTGACAACTAGGCAAACCAAGTTCATTGGAAGCCAAGCCAGTGACAGTAAAGGAAGAGTTATTCTTGAGTTAGGGAACCAAGTATCCCTATTTTATAGGGAGTTTTTGGTAGCTCCAGATTTATATAAATAAGAGAGCCAAGGGACTCATTAGGATTATTTTTTTTTGTAGCCAAGAGCTCATTTTGAGCTAAAACATTCTGATTGTTATTACTATGATGTACTTAACAATTTTATGATAATGAGAAATTCTATTTTGATCTAGCACTGAGTTGAATCAGAGGGCTGAAGATCTTGGGTTAGGGCCCAACCCTAGCAATAGAAATTACTCTTTTATAGCTTTATTCTTAGCTTAGAATGATAGTTAGTTGTTGAAGTTTATTTACGTCTTTCTGTTAGCTTAGAAAGTTAATTAAATTGTTGCTTAACCTTGTTTCCATTAGGTTAAATGGTAGATTAGTGTTGTAGTTTAGTGAGGGAAATTATACCAAAAAATATTTTGATAGTGGCCCCTATCTCATTTCGCTCATGGGATTATGATTAGAAGACCCCACTCTCACAACCCCAAAAATAGAGTTTGTCTTTTGTTTATTACATAGATTGAGTTTCATTCTTAGATAGATAACTATTTATGATTTCTTGGAAGCATATGTAGTTGTTATCTTGTTTTCTTAAGGTTTATGTAGCTTAAAAGGAAATCTGTTTCATAGATATAGTCCTTTACAGTAGATATATCAACTTTCTTGAATTCAACTCATCTTTTACATATGAACATGTAGTGATTTATAAATTAAAAGAGAAACATGTTTTATTGTAGGGATTGTTGATCTGCGAGAAGGGACTCCAACCAGCTTCACGTAGGCCTTCTCCACTTTCTGTCGAGGCATAAAAACCCATAGTCCAAACCTTTGTTTTCCAACCACCATGAGCTAGTTGCCTTGGGTAAATTTGATCTCCTTGGGCTTTTGGGCTTGGCCTTGGGCATTGTTCACCTTCCC